>LPNX010800601.1:154653-279381 GCA_001517045.1 Pseudotsuga menziesii | reverse complement strand
AAGATCGTGGCCACAACCTCCAGACAGGGCCCCTCCGCACGACAACAACAAATGGACAAGGTCGTGGAGGAGTACCGAGACATATTCACCTCACCCACCGGGGTGCCTCTCCACTATCAGGTCAAGCACCCCATCGATCTGACCCCAGGTGCGCCGCTGCCCAATGGACCGATCTATTGCCGCTTTGTTTTGGAGAATGATGAAATCAAGAGGCAATTCAGGAGCTGCTGCAGAAGGGTCACATCCGGCCAAGTTCATCGCCCTGTGGGAGCCCGATCGTGTTGGTACAGAAAAAGGATGGGACTTGGAGACTCTGTATTGACTATCGGGCGCTGAACAAGATCACTGTCCGGAATAGGTACCCGATCCCACGGATTGATGACCTCTTGGACCAGCTTAAAGGGGCAAAATATTTTAGCAAGATCGACTTAAAGTCTGGGTATCACCAGGTACCAATCGAGCCGACCGATGTGTGGAAGACTGCCTTCAAAGCCAAGGAGGGCCTTTTCGAATGGTTGGTCATGCCTTTTGGGCTGACGAATGCTCCTGCAACCTTCATGAGACTGATGGGCGACATATTGTGGCCATTCACCAACTCATTTGTAGTAGTGTACTTGGATGACATCCTGATCTTCAGCCAGACTTGGGAAGAGCACTTCCACCACATTCGATAGGTCCTCCAAACATTGCGGCAGCACAAGCTGTGTGCCAATTTGGACAAGTGCACTTTTGGCATGACCCAGGTTCAGTATCTGGGAAAAATTATTGATGACTGTGGGGTACATGTGGATCCAACCAAGATCCAAGTCATTCGGGATTGGCTAGCCCCAACTACTCTAACAGAGCTTCGCAGCTTTTTGGGCCTTGCTAATTTCTACCGCAGGTTCGTGTTGGGATTCTCTCATATCACTTGGCCCTTGAGTCAAGTCACCAAGAGAGGAGCGAAAGCCAAATTCTTTTGGTCAAAAACTCAGCAGAAGGCATTTGGAGAATTGAAACATTGCCTTTGTCGTGCCCCAGTGCTCACATCACCAGGCTTCTAACAACCATTTGAGATCGAGACAGATGCCTTTGACTATGCTATTGGGGCAGTCCTTACTCAACAAGGGCATCCAGTGGCATATCATAGTGAGACACTGTCAGACACAGTCCGCAAATATCCCACTTATGACAAAGAGATGTATTCCATTGTACAAGCTTGCCGACAATGGAAGCATTACATTTTGGGGAAGGAAACGATCATCCACATAGACCATCGACCCCTGCAGTTCATGCAGACACAAGGGAAGTTACAGAACGATCGCCATCAGAAGTGGTCCACATATCTACAACAGTTTCATTTGAACATCAAGTACAAGAAGGGAAGCACCAATAATGTTGCAGACTGCCTCAGCCGACCACCAATCGTGGCGATAACGACCGTGCTCAACTCTTGTGGGCACGAGACTTCTGATTGGTCGCTTCTCTACAAGAGCGATCCAGAATTCAGCCACACATACCAGACGCTCTTGGAGGGAAACCAAGTTCCAAAATTTCACCTCCAGGATGTACTACTGTGTCACATGGGACACCTTTGTGTTCCTTCAAGCGAGCGTGCCAAGATGATTTGGGAAGCGCACTACAGTCGGGTCGCTGGGCATTTCGGGGTCGAGAAAATAGTGGCAGTACTGCAGAAGTATTTCTATTGGCCGAACCTTCGACAGGACGTCGGGAAGTACATCCGATCTTTCACTGCCTGCGCCATTGCCAAACCATCCATTAAGAAGCAAGGCCTCTATACTCCGTTGCCTACCCCTAGTCGACCTTGGGAATCCATCTCCATGGATTACATGTCAGGCCTTCCTTCTACTAAGCACGGCAACGACTGTGTGTTTGTGGTCGTTGACAGATTCTCAAAGATGGCCATAATGGCGGCCTGCAAGAAGAATATCATAGCAGAAGCCACTGCTAAACTCTTCTTTGAACGAGTGTGGGTACACTTTGGTATCCCACAGTCTATAATCTCAGACCGGGACAGCAGGTTCCTTAGTACATTCTGGTCTAGCCTATGGTCAATGCTAGACACCAAGCTCACAAAGTCCATAGCTTTCCATCCCCAGACTAATGGCCAGACAGAGGTCGTCAACAGGATGATCGTACACATTTTGCGCATGTACAACTCAAAGCATCCACGCACATGGGATGAGAGCCTCCCCTATGTACAACATAGCTATAACCGGGCCCTCCACAGCCCCTTTCAGGTGGGCTTGGGATTCCACCCACTATGTCTCATTGACGTAGCCATGCCATTTGCAGCTACTCAGGCTGATTCAGTTCATATCCAGTCTGAAGTTTCCAAGGCAAACAACTTCATTGAGCGCATTCAACACATTCGCCAACAGGTTCATGACATATTGGACAGACCCAATGCTAAGTACAAGTAGCGACATGATCAGCATTGGGTGCAACCCAACTTCCAGGTGGGCGACAAAGTGTGGCTACATTTATAGAAGGAGCGCCTCACTGGACCCCACCGCAAGCTTCGCCCGCTTCGATATGGGCCATACACCATCACCAAGGCTGTCGAGGACAATGCCTTCGAGCTCAGTATTCCACCATTCCTTGGTCTGCACTCAGTGTTCAATGTGGACTGCCTTCGGCCCTACTTTCCACCTCTACTGGACACATCAGGCGTGGCAGAACAACTCACACCAACAGAGTTAAACTCCGACTGCATGGAACAAGCCACAACTGATCGGATTATGGACACACAGATCAAGAACACCCGCCAGCAGAAGATCCAACTATATCGAGTTGTCAAAGCAGGCCAACTCCTTCACTAGGGAAAGTGGCTCACCGGAGACCAAGTTCAACAGAAGTTTCCTCATCTCATGGAGGAACTCAACGCAATGGGGACCATTGCTTCCTAAGGGGGGAGGAATGATCCAGGAGGATATTGGTGGCCACCCACCTATTCCTCTTGGACCCCCACCACTGTTTCTTTCAGTTTTCCAATTTCCTTAATTGTAGCACAATTTACTATTTTTGGCAGTTTTTGGGTCCTAAACTTCCAGAGCCGTTTTGAGGCCCTAAACGACATTTTTTTGGCATCGAATATTCGACAAATATCTAGTCCATTCGGGACTCGATATTTGCCATTTATGGATGTAGTCCTTAAACAGATATTTCTAACGATGTATCATGCGCGTCAAACGGAGGTAGTATGCTAAAGTTACGACCCCGGGAAATTGATGTACCAAGTTACCCAACGAGGCCCACATTAAGGCGTTTCACCTCCTAGGGCTAGGTTTTTGGATGTGCAGGGTTTCCATTGTTTCTCAATAATATATAGGCCTTCGAGCCTCATTGTAACACAGAGTTCAGAGGCATGTAGCCGCCACATCTCTTCTCAGAGATAAGCTACCAACACTCTAGCTAGTTTATTTCCATTCTGTATGTAAACAAGTTTCAGTTCTTGATTAATGAAATGAAGTGTTATTTCTGCTGCATATTTGTTTCTATGGTTATTTGTGTATTCTGTTGCGTTCCTGCATAAATACGGATCACTAGGGTCTTACAGATCGACACCCTGATGGCTCCGGATATCCCCGACAGCGAGCAATTGCCCCATTCGCCCCCTCGCCCTCGACCATCAGACCCAGGAGATCTTGACATCATTGGACTCTTCTTCAGCTCCCTCATGAGATCTTCCTGCCTTGACAGGATCTTGAGTTGTTTGAGTTGTCTAGTATTAGACAAACTCATTATGTATTTTGCATTTTTGCATTTCTGCATTCCGTGCCTTTAATACGGATATAAACATGTTAAGGAGACTGTACTACTGCTTGTATCTTTCTTTATTTTATTTTATCTTAGTTTTGGCATTTTATAAAAGTTGCATTTGCACCTCCCACATTGTACTCATACTGGACATATCCTTTAGTCCCATTGATCTACTTTTGTGGTCATTCGTTGGACATTAATAAAATTATCTTATCTTATTTGGTGTATTTATATGCTATTTTTATGATGACAACAACATAACAAATGCCACCTCTTTAGCTTGCTTCAAGTCACTGTAGAGTATTTGACACAGTTTTGGCTGCAAACATACATTTCTGAGTATTTGATTAGATAATGGGGAGGATATTCTTCCATTCTTATGTCTAAAATTGAGTTGCATGTCCATTTCTGTGAAGTAAACAGTCCTGCAGATTTGGTGGAATGCTACTTACTCAGGGGGTTACTCAAACATTCAAATTGTCAGAAACTTAGAAAGCAAACCAGCTAGCCATATATTTTTTTCCAAGGAACCACCTAGCTATATATATATATATATATATATATATATATATATATAACAAGAACAGATATATTTGTATTAAAATGAAGCTGCCATAGAACTGTCCAGCAAGATAATACAAAATTTGCAGACCCAGTCTTTACAATTCAAAAAAGAGTCCAACAAGAGTTCTGCTCTGCTAACTGCCTTAACTAACTCGATTGTACAGTATCTATTACATTCTAGGTGGCATGTGAAATCCCTGACAAATTACCCTACTAACAAAACATATTTGCAAGCTATGCATTCACACTAAAATTTAAGAAGGAGCTTGCCCATGACAGTGTTGAATATTGTAACTTCAAAGGATATTCTAAATGTATTTTACTGATGTAACCCAAGGGAGATGTTATTATTCCTCCGGCGGGGTGTTACTATTGTATTTGGTCATCATAGAGTCATGAGGTAAAGCCTCCATTGTGTGTCGAGTCTTTAGCACCCCAATAAATATAATATAATATTGTATTGAGTCTTCCTAAGTGAAGTCAGCCCACTTAGTTAAGTGGGGCCGACTTGTTAGGTTAAATGTCAAGTGACGAAAAGAGTATAAATAGAGGAGATGTGTTGCTCATTTGAACACACACACTCACTTGTGCACAACGCATAGGAGAGAGAGAAAGACTTATCTACTGGAGGGAGGCGCAACTATCTAGGGTCTTGTCTTTTACTTTTTATACATCTGATACAAAGGAAGTTTTGCTGGGTTTTCTTCCCCATGAGGGTTTCCTAGGATAAATCTTTGTGTTCTTTTGTGTGGCTGTGCTTGTCTATCTTTCGGTGATCTTTTGCTTATGGTTATGCTGTTATGATGCTAAATGTTATAAGATCTAATATAACCATTAAAAACTTAACATGGTATCAGAGCCACCCTGAAAAAAGTCTTTGTACAGCCCAAACAGTGCTACAACTAAAACTACTGAAGATTAGGGTTTCATGCTTGAAAACCCTAAAAGACTAAAACTAGTCATTTTGGTGCATTAGCTATATCTTGAGATTGGAGAAGGCTTAGGAGGTGAAACTTTATAGGCCTAAGATAAATTCCTGATGTACCCTGTGTAAACGTTTCAGCCTCAGATTCGCTATATTCTAGGAGATATGATTCCTCCAAATCAAAGTTCTAGCCTCTCCCAGGATTCATCCTTAAACAGGTGACCCAGGGAGAATTGCTATATCTCGGGCTACGAAGGTCCAAATGAAATTTCGCAAGATGTTACAGATAGGGCACAGACTGACCTTTCTGTGGTAAAAGTTTCAGACCCCGAAGGTAAAACAGTGACATGTGGCATGTTAAACTAGTAGAAACAAGGAAGGCTGCATGCATGTGTTCTTGCATGTAGAAGACTGAAATTAGGAAACCAGTTGTATTTAATTTACTTTTCCTAAGTTTACTTTGGAAAATAAATTAAAGTGATCTAGATTAACTTTAGTGAACCACTAGTTAAAGTGAAAGTGAAATTAGGGTTTTTGCTTTACCACTAGTTAAAGTGAAAGTGAAATTAGGGTTTTCGCTTTACCTAAAGTTATAAAAGAGAGATCAATTGGTGGAGAGAACACACACACTTGTATTCCGATAGAGACAGGATCTAGACAAGGAGAGAAAGTCAGACAGAGGATTTCACTGAGAAGACTGAGGAGTGAGCAGCAGGATCATCGAACTTTGTACAGCTGGGCCGTACACTCACACAGGAGGGTGTTGAGGTTTAGCTGGGATTTGCCCAGTGATTCTGCTGGGTACCGCATTCGCTAGGTTTGGATGAATTTGCAGTGATTGTAAAAGTTCCATATTTTCTCATAATAAAATCTATATTTGACTGCTGCACCGGTTTTCCCATCTTGGGTTTTTCCGGGGGTTTCCATACCCAAAATAAGTGTCAATATTGTGATTTATTTCTCAGTTTTATATTTCGCTGCATACTGTAAAAGATATTCATGTGTGGTTATCAATTGATATTTTGCATGCACTGTTTAGCTCTGGTTGAATATTAAAGGAAAATTTACATGGTATCATAGCTCTGGTGAGCTAAAGCTGAGAGATTTGCAGCAGCAGTGATAGATCAGGGGCAGACCTATAGGAAGACACAAACCTAGACTTCCAGATCTAGGGTTTGACAGGTACACTTCACTATGGCCGCGCAGTTGAGAGTTGAGGATAGACTCTAGGGTGCTCAGAACTTTCCTACATGGAAAGAAAGGATCACAAGGATCCTGGACGTCAGTGATGCAGAGGAGCACATTGATTCCACGAAGGTTGCACCCACGGATCCGGCAGTTTTAGCAGCTTAGAAGAAGATTGATTCCAAAGCCATGCTGATTATCATGGATGGAGTGAAGGACCATATAGGCCCTCACCTTTCTTGTAAGAAGACTGCATTAGAAATGTGGAAGGCTTTGGAGAGTCTGTACTAGAGCAAGAATGAGAACTGGAGGATGGTGTTGCAAGAGAGGATGCGCAACACCAAGATGACCAAGGGAGAAGGAGTGGTGCCTTATCTCACGAGGCTCACACAGATCAGGGATAAGCTTGGAGCTGTTGGCTCTAAGACAGATGATGAGGAGCTAGTTCAGATAGCCCTCAATGGCTTCTCTAAGCCATGGGACACCTTTGTCAAAGGTGTTGTGGCTAGGGAGAAGCTCCTTGATTGGCAGAGACTATGGGATGACTTTGTGCAGGAGGAGACCCACATGGGTCAAGGAGCAGGCTCATCCAACAGTTCCCCACAGATTGTGGATGAGGAGGTTCTAACCCTTACAGGGAAGAGCAAGGGGAAGGCAAAGAGGAAGAAGGATGGTAAGAAGAACCTTGAAGTGTCAAAGGTTAAGTGTTTTATCTGCCACAAGCAGGGACACTTTGCCTCCCAGTGCCCAGACAGGAAGAAGAAGAGTAACACTCAGATGGATGGATCTACAGAGGTGGATGAGTTCAACAGGAACTTCGATGAGGAGTTTTGCTTGATAGCTTGCATGGCAAGCACCACAGGGAGCAGCATATGGTACATTGACATTGGAGCCTCTAGTCACATGACTGGACATAAGAAATTCTTCAGAGACTTGCAGGAGGGTGGAACAGGGATCCACGTTGAGTTGGGTGATGATGCGCGGTATCAGGCGCAAGGAGTTGGCACTGTTTCATTTGAGAGGGAGTCTGGCAAACCCCTCAATTTTGCTGATGTGTTATATGTTCTAGGATTGACCAAGAACCTTATATCAGTCTCCACTCTGGAGGACAAGGGATATCAGGTGAAGGTCCGTGACCATAGAGTGTATATTAGGCCCAAGGGGTCAAATAGAAGCTTGGATCGGGTGATTGGCAGAAGGAACGGGAAAGTGTACAGATTACACTTTGAGCCTGCAAAGGCTCTAGTCAGCAGCAGCGGCAGTAGCCAGGGTGAGTTGTGGCATAGGAGGATGGCACACTTACACCATGGAGCACTGAAGCATTTGAGACAGGCAGTCATTGGAGCTCCTCAGGTACCGGAGGAAAAGCATAACCACTGTAAGGGTTGTGCTTTGGGGAAGAACATCAGGAAGCCTTTCCCACAGAGTGAGCACAAGTCTAAGGAGCCCATGGTGTTGGTGCATTCGGATGTATGTGAACCTATGAGTGTCCATTCGTTTAGTGGTTACAGTTACTGCATAACCTTCATTGATGACTATTCCAGGAAAACCTGGATCTATTTCCTGAAGGCCAAGTCAGAGGTCTTTGAGAGGTTCCGAGAGTTCAAGACTCTTGTGGAGAATCAAACAGGAAAGAAGATTCGAGTGTTGAGGACGAATAATGGGGGTGAATACACTTACAATGAGTTCATGGAGTATTGTTCGGCTGAGGGGATCAAGGAGCACGCTGTGCCCCATACCCCACAACAGAATGGAGTTGCAGAGCGAAATAACAAGACTATGGTTGGAGCAGCCAAGGCCATGCTATTTGATCAGGGATTACCACTATTCCTCTGGGATGAGGCATACAGGACTGCAGTATACATTCAGAACAGGCATCCCCACATAGCCTTGGGGAGGAGAAGACACCGAAGGAGGTCTTCACAGGCATTAGGCTAGATGTGAGTTACATTCGCATATTTGGCAGTGTCTGCTATTGTCATGTTCATGCTAACAATAGGAAGAAGTTGGACCCTTTTGGAGAGAAGGGGTTACTTGTTGGTTATAGCGAGATTTCAAAGGCATATAGAGTTTACATTCCTGCTCGCAGTAGGATCATTGTGAGTAGGGATGTCCAGTTCGATGAGGACAGGGCCTTGCGGAGATCTCTGGACTTACCAGCAGAGCGGCAACCAACACAGGAGTTGGGAGTCAAGTTGGAGGAGCTAGATGTACAGGTACAGGTACAGACACAGAGCACAGGTTCTAGTGGTCAGAGGGAGTCAGGTGGAGAGGATCCTTCAGTCATTGACTTGAAGGATGAGCTGCAGCAGGAGACGGATATCCAGCAGCCGCAATAGGTTGACACTAGGCCAAGGCCTAAGTGGTTTCGATCCACAGTGCAGGTAGATCCTCCACAGACATATTTTAGACAGAGTGTACCACCAGAGAGGCTTAGTTATATGGTACTGATGACAGAGTTGATTAACTCTGAACCTTCCAGCTTTGGGGAGGCTGCACCATGACGTGTGGCAGGAAGTTATGGTTGAGGAGTATGACTTCATTATGAAAAACCAGGTATGGGAAATTGTGCTGAGGCCACAAGGGAAAAAGGTGGTGGGATCTAGATGGATCTACAAGGTGAAGCATGCAGCTGACAGAAGCATGGAGAGGTACAAGGCGCGCTTCGTGGCAAAGGGGTTTTCACAGAAGGAGGGCATTGACTATGAGGAGACCTTCGCCCCTGTTGCCAGGTATTCTTCTATTAAGACCATTATCTCACTAGCAATTGAGATGGTTTGGCGTGTCCATCAGATGGACGTCAAGACTGCCTTCCTCAACGGAGTGATAGAGGAGGAGGTGTATATTGAGCAGCCAGAGGGGTTTGATGTGGAGAACAGGGAGACGCATGTATGTAGACTGCATCGAGCTCTTTACGGGCTCAAGCAGGCACCTCGAGCATGGTACTCGAGGATTGACAGCTATTTACGGGAGATTGGATTTCAGTGGAGTGAGGCTGACCACAACCTGTACTTCTTGACAGGTGAGGTGCCTCTCATACTGGTCTTATATGTGGATGATCTCTTTTTGACAGGAGACGAGAGGTTGATTGGAGACTGTAAGTCCAACCTTGCAATAGAGTTTGAGATGAAAGACCTTGGGCTGATGCATTACTTTTTGGGGTTAGAGGTTTGGCAGAGAGATGGATGCTTCTTCATTAGACAGGGGAAGTATGCAGTAGAGATCTTGAAGAGATTCAGGATGGAGGACTGCAAGCCTATGGACATACCTCTAGTTTCTAACTGGAGGAAGATTGATGCATCAGGGTCAGACGGATTTGATCCTACCTTGTATGATCAGCTTATCAGATTGCTTATGTATTTGGTCAACACTCGACTAGACATCAGCTTTGCAGTCAACTCTTTGAGTCAGTTTATCGTGGACCCTCGGAGAGTGCATTGGACGGCTGGGAAGCACATACTTCGCTACATCAGAGGTACAATGGAGTATGGATTGGTTTATGAGCGCAGGGAGAGTGTACAGTTAGCAGGTTTCATAGATGCTGACTGGGCATGATGTGTAGAGGACCAGAAGAGTACTTCAGGTTGCTGTTTCAGCATTGGATCAGGGGTTGTCTCTTGGATCAGCAGGAAGCAGAAGTCAGTTGCATTGAGCTCGGCAGAGGCTGAGTACATGGCAACCAACATGGCTGCTTGTGAGGGTATGTGGCTGAGGAAGTTACTTGCAGGGTTGTTCGAGTGTGAGCTAGAGGCTACAGTAGTTCACTATGACAATCAGAGTGGCATCAGGCTATTTGAGAATCCAGTGTTCCATGACCGGAGCAAACACATAGACATCAGATACCACTTCTTGAGAAATTGTGTTCAGAGGGGAACCATTCGGTTGGAGTACATACAGACAGATGAGCAGGTGGCGGACATGTTCACCAAGGCACCTTGCAGACAGAGTTTTGTGAAGTTCAGGGATAAGTTGGGGTTGCTACCGAATCCCTTCCTCGTTGAGAGGGAGTGTTAAACTAGTAGCAACAAGGAAGGTCTTCCTGCATGCAGAAGACTTAAATTAGGACACTAGTTGTATTTAATTTACTTTTCCTAAGTTTACTTTGGAAAATAAATTAAAGTGATTTAAATTAACTTTAGTGAACCACTAATTAAAGTGAAAGTGAAATTAGGGTTTTCACTTTACCTAAAGTTATAAAAGAGAGATCAATTGGTGGAACACACACACTTGTATTCCAACAGAGACAGGATACAGACAAGGAGAGAAAGTCAGACAGAGGATTTCGCTGAGAAGACGGAGGAGCGAGCAGCAGGATCATCGAGCTTCGTACAACTGGGCCGTACACTCACACAGGAGGGTGTTAAGTTTTAGCTGGGATTTGCCCAGTGATTCTGCCGAGTACTGCATTCTCCAGGTTTGGGTGAATTTCCAGTGATTGTAAAAGATCCATATTTTCTCATAATAAAATCTATATCTGACTGCTGCACCGGTTTTCCCATCTTGGGTTTTTCTGGGGGTTTCCATACCCAAAATAATAGTGTCAATATTGTGATGTGATGTTGTGATTTATTTCTCAGTTTTATATTCCGCTGCATACTGTAAAAGATATTCATGTGTGGTTATCAATTGATATTTTGCATGCACTGTTTAGCCCTAGTTGAATATTAAAGGAAAATTTACATGGCAGTCCGTACAAGTTCGCTATTCTGAACAGTTCTGAAATAAGTCACCTTGGGAAAACTCGCATAAGTCCCAATTGGTGAAACTAATTTTGCTCTAACCTGCGGTGTTGGAAAGAGGACAGACGAAGCTACCTCAATGCGAAGTTTCAGACACAGAGGAGCAGTACTTTCGGAGATACCGCAGAAACAATATCAGGCATGTCTGGAGAAGAAATTGAAGAAAACTAGGGCATCATATATTTTGCAGTTCTGATCATAGTTTTGCGAAAATGAGTATGCTGCTCAACTCGCCTTGAGGAGGCGCATCTTTTTGTGGATTTTTCTGAGCAGCATCGAGAGCCCTTCTCTTAGGAGAATGGGACCACCTGGTCCGGGACCATGGTGAAGTCTCAACCCAGTGTTGAGTGACCATTTTGTTGAATGGTAGATATTTGGTCTGGGACCATGATATAGACCCAGCTCTGCCCTGGGTAGACTCAACCTTGTGTTGAGTAGACATCTGGTCCGGGACCACGATGTAGACCAGTCTTGGACTGGTAGACTCAGCTTAGTTCTGAGTATCCATTCTCTGGGAGAATGAAGACACTGTAAGCCCTATACTGGGTCTGGGCATGTGTGGCATTCTGACCCTTGATCTATGGGCTTGGTGTGCTTCTCCAAGGATTAGCTACCCTTGGTCGAGTTACCCTTGTACCAGATCTAGGTGTCACACAGTGTGGGAGGTAAAAACATTAATAACTCTCTAGGTTTATGATGATGTACTTTTGAAAACAAAAAGGACCACAGGTAGTGACCATAGGGGCACTTGGAAAAAGGCCAAAGTCAAAAGTCAATCAATAAAGACTTTTGTACCACAGGAAAATGACCACAGGTGGACGTCAAAATAAATAAGGACTTATTATAAAAGTCAAAGATAAATAAAAATGACCTTTTGGTAAAAGGT
The DNA here is from genome assembly GCA_001517045.1 of Pseudotsuga menziesii. Classification (NCBI taxonomy): domain Eukaryota; kingdom Viridiplantae; phylum Streptophyta; class Pinopsida; order Pinales; family Pinaceae; genus Pseudotsuga; species Pseudotsuga menziesii. Next base: position 267,320 of record LPNX010800601.1, on the reverse strand, counting down.
GAAAGTGAAATTAGGAAAAGATTAAAAAGATTATTATTTTTATCTTTCCTAATGTTGTCCACTTATAGGTGAATGAAGACTATAAAAGAAGATCAAGTCTTTTCATTATCACAGACAAGTTTTTATCTCACAGGTGAAGCTGCTATTTCGTTGAAGGCTCCATTGAAGGTTGTTTTGCCTCAGCTAGGGAATCCATCTTCTCCCATCAAACCCTTAGCTAGGGTTTTAATCTACAACAAGTTTTTGATAGTCATCTTCAACTTCAGCATCTTAATTTTTCCAGGCAGCCCACACTCTCTCTCTCTCTCCTCATGGGTTGCTGGTCTTTTCTCTTTCATGGGCTGAGTATTATTTGGGTAGCCAAGTTTTTGGGTAGGTCTGCTCCCTTCTTCCTCTTGGGCTGTCCCCATTCTCCATCCGAGTAGTATTCTAGGGCTCGACCCTTTCTTCCTTCAGCCCAGGGGCCATTACCTGTAAGGGTTTGGCAGTCTGCCAACCCTAGGGAAGCCTACGGGTAGCTCGTGAGTGCTGTGGGATGCCCGCAGACTGCTGGTGCAGCTGCCGAGCAGACCCCTGGGCATCGGGTTGTCCATTGACAGACCCAGCAGACCACAGGCAGCAGAGATCTGCCCAAACAAACCACGGGCAGGACAAAAGAAGGAGATCCGGGCAGCGGGCAGGACAGAGAAGCAAATCTGGCAGCGAGTAGGAGAGAGAAAGATCCGGGCAACAGACAGTCTGATATTTTCGGGCATTCTCAGGCAGTCTGATATTTTCGGGCAGGAGAGAAAAATCTCTGTTTTCCTGTTAAAACCCTAAATTGGTAATTTTTGTAATTTTTGGAAAATTGTGGTTTGCAATCAGTCTGAATTTTGCAGTGATTGTGGGTAAAATCCAGATCTGGATTTGAGGAACTTTTTGAAGAATTTTCTGAGTCATCTCATTTACTAGATGAGCTATTAATGTTTTTGGGGTTTTTCGTACTTTGAAGGTTTCCCCAGTGAAAAAATCTTGTGTCCATGTGTGCTGATGTGATGGATGTGTTCTTATTGCACTATTGATTTGTTTATGTTTATCTGCAAATTTCAAAGATTATGCTAATGCTAAAAATTCAACACTTTCTATCCAATTAGATTTGAAATATACCGATGTTGAAAAATTAGGGTTTCTCTATCAGACCCTAGGTCCACCGGAAGCAAGATTCTAGAAAAGCTTTCAAGCAAGCATGAGATTGAAGCAATCTCATTGGTCAAAGAAGAAGCTGCAGATCCAGAAGGAGATGGCGACAAAAAAAAACAAAGATAAGTATTTGAATTGTCTTTCCTGTATATGCTGTGTGTTATGCATAATAGAATGTTTGCATTAAATGACAGTATACTACTAATATGCATGTTATGGGTAAGTAGCCCATGGTGCTATACAACACTCCATTGTTACTTATCTAGAATGAAACCTCTTTGCTGACATATTGGATTAAGTGCACAATCTCAATGTTGTCATGGTGGAGATGGAAGGCATCTAGAAAGTTTCCGTGAGATATGGATGAATGTTGTATTGGCTAAACAATTGCATGATGCATAAGAATTTGTCCTGACTCCTATGAAATGGTTCTAACCGTGCAACTGGTGCATTTGACTTGTAGGAAAGGTCGTGTATAACCGCCTACAAGAAAAGGAGGATGAGGCTTGTTCCGAAGAACAAGTGATGACAATTCAAGATTCACTCCAATGAACATGAACCTGAAGCTCCCAGGGTCAGAGACACCGTGATGGAAGAAAGAGCTTCAGAAGAATATAAGAAGAGCGGTAGATCCACCTCGAGAGATGAAGACCACCTTGGGCACGAGAGATAACTCAAGATGAAGAAAAGTATGGCGGGGCTTCCAAACCAAAGTAAGAGGCCTCAAACACACTCTAGTTGTGTGACACAGTTGGGTGACATCATGGATGCAAACCCTTCCAGCTATGGAAGAAGCTATGATCAAAGAGTAACAGTTGATCATGGGGAATGATGTCTAAGATATGATTCTGAGACGTGAAGGGAAGTCGGTAGTGTCTTCCATATGGATCTACAAGAACAAGTGTACAAAGTAAGGTTCGTGGTTTGTCTCTGAAGGAATAGACTATGGCATGACATACTCTATTGAATAGACACACTTCTCCAGTAGAAGTATATATCAAACAAAGAACCACCTGTACAGAATAGGCTTTGTACGAGCTCAGAAGGCACCCATAGAAAAGCACATTCAGGATCTTGAAAGATCACCTAGAGTGATGATTATCTTAACCTTTGCTACAAGGTTGAAGATGGAAACCTATAGAAGATAATGAGCTCACAGGTGGATGCAATAGGAACTTTTCGACAAAGTTCAAGATAAAGAGATCTTGGTATCTAGTAACGTGAGATGGATACATAGTAGCATAGGATGCTACCTGCCACTCCAATAGAGAATGCAGAGAGAGGATAATGCTTTGCTTTAGGGGGAGTGACTGTAGAAGATCCCTGAGTTCGACATGATACGACAGGATGGGCAGATTTCAGATTGACTAAGACTTTACCAAGAGTAAAGTGGGTTCTAACCTTCAAGGTTGAATGCAGAAGACTGGGATATGTCGATGACTTGACAAAATGAACTCATGGTAGAAGCAATGATGGAAGAATACTAGAGTAATGTTTGGGATATAGTACCCAAATCAGAAAGCAAGAGTGGTATCTTCTAAGTGGATTTGCAAGATAAAACATGTTGTTCATGGAAGTCTTGAAAAATACAAGATTTGTGGCTAGAGGATTCTCTCAAGAAAGAGGGAATTGATTATGAAGAGACATTTGCTCTAGTAGCAAGGCACACTTCCATCAGAACCATCATGGCACTTGCTTCCATGATGAAGTGGGATTTACACCAGATGGATGTAAAGACAACCTTCGTTAATGGTGTGATTGAGGAAGAGGTTTACATCGAACAACCACAAGGTTTTGAAGTTGAAAACAGAGCGACTCATGTATGCGAGTTGAAAAAGGCTCTGTATGGACTGAAGCAAGCTCCTAGAGCTTGGTATGGAAGAAAAGATAGCTTCTTGACAAGCTTGGTCTTTACCAAGAGTAAAGTTGATCCTAACCTTTACCTTAAGGTTATGGATGATGAACCTATCATATTATTGATGTATGTGGATGATCTATTTCTGATTGGAAATGAGAAACATATCACGGGTTGCAAGAAGAGGTCAGCTGAAGAATTCGAGATGAAAGATCTTGGATTGATGCATTATTTCCTAGGGCTGGAAGTGTGGCAGAGCCCAAAAGGAATCTTTCCAAACCAGGGAAAGTATGTTGTGGAAATCTTAAGAAGATTTGATATGTTGGATTGTAAAGCCATGAACACACCCATGGATACCAACATGAAGCTATTGTCTGATGAGACATCATAGTTAGTGGATATTCATATGACTCAATATAGACAGATTATTGGGTCATTGATATATCTGACGAATACAAGGCCAAATATATGCTTTGCTGTGAACACCTTGAGTTAGTATCTAGTTAAACCTAGATGTGTTCACCTGATAGCTGCAAAGCATGTGATAAGGTACCTTAAATGTATGACAGGCTTGGGACTTTACAATGGTAGAGATCATGACTACAGATTATATGGATATATGGATTCAGCTTGGGTAGGAAGTGCCGCAGACAGGAAAAACACCTCAGATGGATGTTATGGTCTTGGATCTGCCATGATCTCATGGTTTAGTAAGAAACAGTCCAGTTTTGCTCTCAGTATAGCTGAAGCATAGTACATTGCAACTTGCTCCACTATTTGGGAAGCCATATGGCTTTAGAAAGATGACGTCAAGACTATTTGACATGGGGTTGGATACCACAGTGATTCTTTGTGACAACTAGAGTTGCATAAAGATGACAAAGAATCTTGTGGGATATGGTACCGAAGGGAGACATAAAATTCCAGTATGTGAGTACCAATGAGCAAGTTGCTGATGTAGTGGCCAAGCTTTCGTGACAAGCTTGGTGTAGTTCGAAAAGACTTTTCTCGCAAGGAGGAACAGTGATGATGATACTACATACTTTCCTCGCAAGGAGAAACATTGATGTTGATATGGACCCTTCTCACAAAGGAGAAACAGGTTGAAGATATGGACACTTCTTGAAAAGGAGAAACAGGTCGAAGATATGGACCCTTTTTAGAAAGGCGAAACAGGTCGAAGATATGGACCCTTCTCGGAAAGGAGAAATAGGTCGAGATATAGACTCTCTTCGAAAAAGGAAGAACAAGTCAAAGATATGGGCTCTCTTCGAAAAAGGAAGAACAAGTCGAAGATATGGACCTTCTTTGGAAAGGAGGAACAAGTCGAAGATATGGACTATTCTCGGAAACGAAGAATAGGTTGAAGATATGAAACCTCCTCGGACAAAGGGGGAGCAGGTTGATAATATGAATTCTCCCGGAAAATGGGGAGTGATGATGAGATTGACATTGATGATGGGATGGCAGTGATGCTCCAACATGGAAGAGGCCAAGTGCGCTTGAAAATGCTAACAAGGTCCGACATTCACTTGTGGACGATAGTATCCTCTCTTGAGGATGGCAGGTATAACACTCTGTTCATGAGAGTGGTCCTTACTAGCTAAGGATGGCCCTGCAGATATTACTCTCGCATGGAGAGCACCCACATTCACTTGTGGATGATAGTATCCTCTCTTGAGGATGGCATGTATAACACTCTGTTCATGAGAGTGGTCCTTACTAGCTAAGGATGGCCCTGTAGATGTTACTCTCATGGAGAGTACCCACATTCATTTGTGGATATCGTAGAATAACACTTGCTCAAGAGGGGTCCTAACCTTAGTGCTATGGATGCTCTATGATGAGTATCACAGATGACAAGACTGACATTTTGTATGCAGTCGAGATCTGCTCTGCAGACGATACTCTTGTATGGAGAGTATGCCTACATTCATATGTAGTGACCATAGAATAACACTCGCTTAGGAGTGGTCCTAACTTGTGTGGTATGGATGCTCTATGATGAGTCCTCATGGACGCCATAGTATAACTCTCACTTGGGAGTGGTCCTAACCTATGTGGTATGGATGTTCTACGATGGGTCGACATTGTGTATGCGGTCGAGATTTGCTCTGCAGACAATACTCTTACTTGGAAGAGTATGCCTACACGTAAGTGTAGATACCATAGTATAACACTCACTTGGGAGTGGTCCAAACCTGTCTGGTATGGATGGTCTACAATGAGTCCTCACGGACGATAGGGCCGACACTGGGTGTGGTCGAGATCTACATTTAGTTGTAGACGATTCAACTGATCGATTTCATGATCATGCTGATGGAGGATTGCATTGTCCTTGGACTTACGTCCTAAAGTGATTGGGATTGATCATCTTGCAAATAGATCATGTGTATTGCAGGTAGTGTGGCGGCAAAGGATCAAGTAGATCAAAGTACAACAGTGAAGGGTCAAGTAGATCGAAGTGCAGCTACAAAGGATCAAGAAGGATCGAAGTGCTGCTGCAAAAGGATCGAAAAGAGCTGCTATAAGGGATTGAGAAGATCAGAAGGTTGCTACAGAAGATCAAAGTGCTGCTGCAAAGGATTGAGAAAGATCGAAGTGTTGCTCCAAAGGATCGAGAAGATCTAAGTGCTGCTGCAAAGGATCGAGAAGATCGAAGCGCTGCTGCAAAGGACCAAAGTACTGCAAAGGATCAGAAGATCGAAATGCTGTTGCAAAGGATTAGAAGATTGAAGTGCTGCTGCAAAGGATCAGAAGATCGAAGTACTACTGCAAAGGATCAGAAGATCAAAGTGCCGCTACGAAAGATCGAAGCGTTGCTGCAAAAGGATCAAGTGATCATGCGATGCAGAAGATGAAGACTAACTGTTGCAGTTACTGATTGCGAAAACTTTCTGTGACGTATAGATATATAGCCTCAATGATGTTGCAGATATGATAATGGTCTCTCTCTGGTCTCCTATAGTCTATGATAATGTTGTCAGTAGAATAACCTTCTCGTTAAGGGGGAGTGTTGAATATTGTAACTTCAAAGGATATTCTAAATGTACTTTATTGATGTAACCCAAGGGAGATGTTATTATTCCTCCAGCGGGGTGTTACTATTGTATTTGGTCATCATAGAGTCATGAGGTAAAGCCTCCATTGTGTGTCAGGTCTTTAGCACCCTAATAAATATAATATAATATTGTATTGAGTCTTCCTAAGTGAAGTCGACCCACTTAGTTAAGTGGGGCTGACTTGTTAGGTTAAATGTCAAGTGACGAAAAGAGTATAAATATAGGAGATGTGTTCCTCATCTGAACACACACACTCACTTATGCACAATGCATAGGAGAGAGAGAGACTTATCTATTGGAGGGAGGCGCACCTATCTAGGGTCTTGTCTTTTACTTTTTATACATCTAATACGGAGGAAGTTTTGCTGGGTTTTCTTCCCCATGAGGGTTTCCCAGGATAAATCTTTGTGTTCTTTTGTGTGGCTGTGCTTGTCTATCTTTCAGTGATCTTTTGCTTATGGTTATGTTGTTATGATGCTAAATGTTATAAGATCTGATATAACCATTAAAAACTTAACAGACAGGCCTTTCCACCAACCTTGGAGGCTTGGGCTTCCTCTGATTGGTTCAATTCATGATGCACTGCCTACTATACTGTTGCCTCCACTTCACTCCACTGCTTTGGCCCACAAAACCCTTTGGAATGTGATGTGGGAGAATAAGAATATTTTGCTTCCCTTGCCTTTTCAATTTCTTTTCCACTTCTTCAAGCCTAATGCTGTTATTACCTCCTGTAATTTCAGTCCTTGGTTGCCTCAATTTCAAGCTTTAAAGTTGGGATTCTACATCCTCTATTTGCTGGTTCCAAGAGTAATTTTTGCCTTCTTGTCCTCTCTCCCAGTTTTCCCTCCATTTGTCTAATTTCTTGACTTAAAAACCATGACATTCCTGCATTTTTTTTGTATGCCTCTCACAACGCCGAATTCCTCTATTCAGATGTGAGACTTTACAAAAAGCAAAACGATTTGGGTGAATAAGGTTTTCCATAATACCGACCCAAACCAAAGATCTTTCCCAATAGTTTCCAATTCCTCTAAAAATGTCACTCTCTAGTGTACCCAAGGTTCCAATGCAAATTGGGAGCAGAGAGGTCCTCTGCAAACAACAGTCAGCCCAACATTGAAGACGATCCCTGGATAGGAAACACAGAAAAGACGGAGGAGCATCCTAGTGGTGTTAGATGTGTCCAGAGTCCAGACTGAGCGAGAAAATATTCCATTGATACGTCAAGCCAACACCCATCCTCATGCTTGAATTAATTCCACATCCATTTTGATGGCCCATATCTGCTGCAAATAATTCAAAGCCTTCAAGTGCCATAAGGTGAAGAGGTACTAGGGCTGATGTGAGTCTTAAAGAGCTCAACTCCATGGTCCTCCAATGCCACCACTTATCTCTATTTTGAAAAACAATTTCAACCTTGGATAAATTTCAATGTCTCATGGGAGGTGGCTAAGGAATAATGCAAGGTTTGCTTGTAAGTCTGCCTTGGTATTTTGCTTTCTCAGAACCTAATAGTAGGTGATGGATTCAAAGCCTTTTGCCAACAACCGTGTTCGCTGAACTAGTATGAGGAGAGTAGGATCCCTTGGGCTTGAATTGTGGAATATGTGACGAATAATTATTGTTGAGTCTCCTATAACTACTAATTTCTTGATCCCCAACTCTTTGGCAAGCAATTAACCTTGATATATGGCTAGGATCTTTGCTTGATTATTGGTCATTTCACCTAAGCATCAGGCAAAGGCAATTTTTTGATTTTCATTGGGATTAGAAATGACCCCCTTGCACCTGCCACCCCTAACTACCTAACTATATTAGTATCTACTATCAATAGAAAGAAAGATTGGAGTTGCGAATGGTTTGTTTCTAGTTGTGAATATGCCAAGTGAAAGAGCAATGCTAGAACAATCAAAGGATAAAAGTAGATCCATCGTCGAATCTTGACCTAGTGACCTGGCCAGTCTGCTCCTAACTTGAAGACCTCAGAATATAAGGCAGCAGTGTAAAACTTGATATTTGCCAGGAGACATGATTAACACCATGATCATGAAAAAAGGGAGTAACTAAATAGAGCTAATTTCTGCCTTATAGGGAGCTTTCTTACCAGTGAGCCCATGCATGCTTATTGATTGTCCAAAGAACGAGAGGTAGGATGACATGGGGTTCCTGTGTCCTACATTAATTGTTTATGCATCTTGGGCACTTGGTTATACTCATCTTTTTTGATGGTTTTCTTCAATGTTATCCTGGAGCTCCTACTTGGTGAGTTTCTTTTTGCTATGATTACTGAGTCGCTTTTACATATACCTCAAATATGTTAGAATTTGACAGTTGTGAAGACAAGATCACTAGAAGAATATCAAAGCACAAAAACAAAGAGTGGAATTCTTTATCCAAGATGATCACAAAGATCATCTCCCAACTATAGACAAATCAATGTCACCCCCGAGCTCGCCCTTTCAAGAGAGAATAATCGTTCAGAGACAGAGTACTTCCAGATTGTAGTAGCACAACCCCAAGAAAATAAAGAGAAAACCTCTCCAAAGTGGAGCAACCCCATAAAACTTCCTCACCAAGCTGCACTAGCGAACTTATCCAGTAGAGGGTGGACTTGTCCTGCAGTGCTAAGTTGTTGTGTATCAAAATGAGGAGGGGTGCCCCCTATTTATACTGGTTTTCCATTGAATTTTAAGTGGGGCCGACTTTTGTAATTTAACCAGGCCGACTTGTCAAATAATAAAAAAAATTCCTTTTTATTTTATCATTTCAGGGCCGACTTGTGTGAGGATGCCTCACATGGCTACTACAACAACACTCTCTCTTAGCTAGGGAGGCATCACTAGTATTACCATACTGGAACACATATGGATATCAACAGTACATCACAACTATCTTGAACATTTCTATGCACATGGAAGGGCCCCCAACACATTCTCAATTCATTGAGAAGTGTTTATTAAATTACGTGCATTAGTTCAATCCAGTTCATCGGAGAACATGCACTAGCTCCACAACTCGTGCATCTGCTCAACCCAGTTTGTTGGGGAAGCATGCACCAAGTCCACAACTTGTGCATTTGCTCAACCTAGTTTGTCAGGAAAGTATGCACCGAGTCCACAATTGGTGCATCTGCTCAACCTTGTTCGTCAAAGAAGCATGCACCAAGTCCATAACTCATGCATCTGCTCAACCTAGTTCGTCGAGGAAGCATGCATGTAATCAACGTGCATCAACATAGCCCAAAGATCTCACTAGGACTATCACTGCTAGCGAGTCTTTGCCACATCATGGGTTACAACCTCCTCATAACATCCATAAGGACTACAATCATATGAGGGCTCACACGGGCCATAACTTTATGTGAGACTTTCATCATATCGGTATGGGGTATAACCCATAAATCTCCCAATCATACAGGTTGCTAAATTTGTACAATAACCAACCCTATTTCATGTTGGGTGTACCACTACAGAGCCAATCCTTTTTTCATACTGGATATAGCTCTCAGCAGTGCTAGTTCTTTTTCATATTGGATGCAAGTCACATATGTCTTTTTGCAGAACCAACCTTGTTTCATGCTGGATATGAAGACAGTTTCATACAGAACCGACACTGTGACTATTACTCCATCCCTAGGATGAGTGTCAGATAGTCACACATAGTCCTCAGAGACCTTGATTATTACCTCATTTCTAAGACAAGTCTATGATAGTCCTTAGAGGTCTTGACTATGCACATAGTCCCAAAGACCTTGACCATTACTACATCCCTAGGATGAGTCTCAGATAGTTATCGGAGGTTTTGACTATGTCTCTACTCATGTGGGCATACATAGTCATGTATCATGACTTACCTAATGAGCTACAGAGCCATGTACTTGTTATCACATATATTGTAGTTGGGCTACCATGATGCAACATGCAACATTCAGATTGTTCTCTTTATTTTTCTGAGCCAGACATTCAGATGGGGATACAACATGGATCATTATTACAGAATGAGCCATTCAAAGCCTTTGTTTAGTAGCAGATGCAGAGTATTTCTTTGCCAGGACTTAGATCTCCTTGTCCTTTGAGATGAATTTTGTGGTGACTTAGTTCATTCAAGCAGAGCAACAGATATGGTACACAATTCACAAATGGGCATATCATATAGAGAAATGTATATGTTGAGCTTATGTATATTGCTTCTTGGTAGGATTTTGCTTTCTGATGTATTCTAACACCTTTAACTTGTTATGTTATGATGATTATGGTGACCTATGTTTATATTATATGTTCTATTGGTAATTAACTTGTGTTGAGAATGATTAGAGAATCGGATGTTGAAGACCATTGCTTATGCCATGCTTCACACAACTTTTAAACTTTAGTGCTATGTTGGTTCCATGTACCACTTGTCCTCACCCATCCAGTTTCATTAGTGATTGGTTTTTTCCCATGACTTATGATTGATTGAGACCTATGAGATTGAAGACCATCTTCCCCACTTTGACCACTATGCATGATAGATCCCATGTTGTTTTGTCTCGAATTTGAGTTGTGCAACAAAACTTGCCGATGCCTTGATCCTTCTGGACCAGGAGAACCCGTTGGTGTTGCTTCTTGAGCTTAGGTGAGCTGGGTTTTGAAGTCTTGACCTCTTTGGTCGGTTGCCCCTGATGTTTGGTTCTGACTGTGGATATTCCCCCCTAGTTGCCCGAAGAGTGTTAGCTAAAGCTTATAGGAATATGTCTACCATCATTACATGCATTATGTGTTATATGCTATATACTGAGAAATGCAAGCTCTCAAATAAAATTGCAAACTGTCTTTAGACATAACTCAAAAATGGCTATGAAATGAAAATGTGAAAGGCCCAAATAAAGCAGTGGATAAACAAATGCATCTAAGGACTGCTGACCATCTTATTGAAATGTAATGATTAATTCCTCACGGAGCTTGCGGGTTTTGATGCGAGATGGAGTAAGGGACAACTAATTCTAAGTGTCCCCTAGTATCTCTTCACTAAAGATTCTTGTGTACTCAATGCAAGGGTCCTAGAAAAGATCCTCACGGAGCTTGATTGTTAGCTTGGATGTGAGTTGTAGACATGTTAAAGTTGAATGGACTCTTTTCAGATATGCTCATCCACTTCTGAGACACAACCCTTCCCTATTGTTATCTATCATGCATATGTCACTGTGGTTGTGTGTATTTGTCATCATTCAGAGAGATCATATGGTTAAAGTCAATTAGAAGTCATTACCCTTTTGCCTTAGCCTTGTTTTCCAACTTCACCAAACATTAGCAAATTGATTAAACTTTGTAAGTATGGCATATACAAGGGACTTCCAGAAGATTCAAAGACTTTTCAAAGACATAGGTATATCTTACTGATTATTATTATTATTATTGTCACCATGATTATGATTAGCATGATTTAAGTTGGGTTTTAATATACTTCTTGGAGCAGTTCTTACCTTGGGGGTATGCAGGTTTAGCTCGTTTCAGTATCTCACCTTCAGTTTGGGTATTTTGACTTGGTCAACCCAGTTGACCAAGTCAAACACGGTTCCCAAGGTAGTGACTAAAACATTGACAGTACTTATTATTATCCACTAAGTTGCACTTAGGTGGATTTCTAGCGAGCCACCGAAGTTATGAGCAAGTCCTTTATTCATTGTCAGTGCTCAGAAATTCAAAAGACTTTTCAGGGTCAATTTTGGCCCCCTTTTTAAATGTTGCATGTTCACATCCTGTGGGGATATTGTAATAAGTTGGCATAGCATGATGAAAATTTGTAAAAGGCTTGGATGGCTTAGACTTAACTACCAATGCGGTACTCTAGAATGTTTTTTCCTTGTTAATTATCGGTTGTTGCATTAACGACTTATAATTTTTGAGTTTTTCACTCAACCTCCAAAGCTGGAGTATTCGCCTTGGTGGTTAAGTCTTAGGAGGTTACTAAAGTATAGGTGTCTATGTATATTACCATGCTAGTCACTTCGTTAAGTCATATGAACATTGCATTAGATCCCCCATAGTTTTTTTTAAGTTTCGAGAAAAATAATTTTCCCGCAAACTTTTGCTATTTTTTAATGGTTTAAATGTGAAATTTCAATTTGTAATAAAAATGTGGTATGGAGGCCGATTTTGGTGTGGGGGTGCTCGTTTTCACACTTAGAGCGTACCCTTTACCTTGGAACCCAATTTCCCTATGTTTTGGGTGATTAAATTATCACTTGAAGCATTTTTTCTTAAAGATGCGACAAAATGGTCAAAAAATGCTAACAGGGACACAAAATCACACAAAATGACAAAAGTTAAAAGTCATGTGGGGACATGTTCTGAAAGTCAACGAAGTGGGCTAGTTTGTCTCATGTGATGGGCAACTCATGCCAAACTTAAAGCCTGTATTTTTGATTGAGTTTTGAAAGGTAACAAAATTAACTCAAAGTGAGGATGCGCCTCTCCATAATATCGCATGGGTTGTGCATGGCACATAAAGGCTCGACATGTTGGAAAGTCAAACTAAGGTTGAAGGCGAGCTATCCCATGAAGGTGGCGACTTGTTTGAAATTGGATGGGAGTGGTTACGGTTTGAGTGGGGACCATTTGAAGAGACGACGAATCATCCAAAGAGAAAGAAGTGCGTCCATCATTTAGCTCACGTGTGGTATATGTGGCATATAATCGTTGAAGGGAGATCTCTCCAAGGTTGATCACATCACTTGTGGAAAGTTGGCACTTTCACCATTGAGGTAGCTCCACCAAACTCCCAACAAGATCCATGCATCTTTCCTCTAACTCGACTTGAACTACACTCCACTCCTAGTGATGGATGCCCCCCTCTCTTTCATTTTCCTATTTAAGAAGGAGCTTTTGCTCATTGTAGATGATGGTCAGAGAGGACCGTGTTATCACCACCCTTGTAGTTGCCTGTGTGAGGTGGATCTAGGATGGATGGTAGAGGGACAAGCAACTAATGAGGTGGGACCAAGACTGCCTAGACTCTCAAATGGATGGTTGTCACGCCCATCAAGGCAGTCTTCGCTTTATGTTATCTAAGTCCAAGACAACAACGGGGGAGACCCAGATCTACTCCCGACAGGAGAGATCAGACCTAAACACCAGATCATATCAAGTATGGCTTGAGGTACGTAAGGTGCAAGGTAATTGGAAACTCTAGATCTATGGATGATAATACTAAGTGGACTTGGGCTTTGGATGAGGGTTTCAGTCTTATGAGGGTTGATCCAAAGTGACCTATAAGGGTAATACTAGATCTAGGGTTGAGGTACTAGCAACTGATTAATATAACCACTATCTTGGGAAACGTAAATGAGATAGGGTGAGTAAGGACAAAGTTGGCACTGTCTAGTACCAAAGAGATAGACTTAGTGAGAGATATGAAAATGCCAGGTTACCTGAGTTATCAAGGAGTGGTCAACTTTCGGGGGAAAGAGGTCAAGATAGGGCTAGCGCTATGCTTGGAGATCAGTGCCTGTTCATCCTTGGGTAATGGAGTTAGTATCAACACAACATTTAAATGAACCCACCTGGGATATGCCCTGATCTATGGACCCATAAAAGGATTTGGCCTGGAAGATTCAGGTTACAGGGAAATCAACAGTAGGAGGGCTAACGCTAGGGTTTGGAGAGGCAAATCTGCAGATCTAGAGCCACCAGGAGACTACCAGCTCAGCGTTGGAGTGGAGATGAGATCACGATGGCTCGATCTACAAACCCAAGTCAGAAAATTTAAGGAAAAATCGGATCTGGAAAAGTCAAAATCTAATGAGGGAAGCTAGGAGGTTGAAAGTCAATTTTTTAGATCTAGGGCTACCTGGCAGGAACTAGATAAGCGTTGGGGGTGTTCTGGAATGAGGGAGACCTGATCTACAAACCCATGTGATTATTTTCTGGAAAAAGTCAACTTTGGAAAAAGTCAAATTTTCAGTGGGGTGCTGGGGTTTGAGCAGTCAAAAGGTTAGATCTACGGAAAACTAGTCAAAATTAGGATAGCGTTGAGGATGATTCAGTGAGGGGGATCCCTGATCTACAAAACCCAGAAATGGTTTGCTCAAAGATCAAGCGCTTCCTCGATTAAATATTTTTTTGGATTTTTATTATTTAGGAGTTTTTCAGAAAAAATTGAAGAAAAGCAGGTACAATGGATTGAGATCTGAAAGAGAAGAGACTTACCTGTTAGATTTTACCTGGAAATGCTTGTAGATGCCTTGATGATGATGATCCCCGCCATCCCGATCAATTTTGGAAGATATGAGTGACTTCTAAGACCAACGTTATGCTCCAAGTGACCAATGCGCCCCCTATTTTGCACAAGCAAACGTCAACAATATCAGATTTGCTGTACCATGAAAGAAAATGCTAGATCTACAAAAAAATAACAAAAAGTAATCATAGATCACAATGAAGCCAATGAAAACCCCCTAACATAAGACGAAAACAATCTGAGCGAGTTGAGGTCCCCCTGCAAAAACGCTCCAGCTGAAAACGCCCTCTTGTAGACAAGATAAAGATCCCGAAAAAAGGATATAGATGTCACAAAATATTCTGAATGCTAGGAAGCAAGAGACTTTCAAATCACCACCGAAGAACATCAGATGCAAAGCAGATCCATAAAATATCCACAAAAAAAATCTTTCTATTAATCAAATTTAAGAGCCAAAGACCCTTTACAAATGAGAAGCTCTCTCCTTTAGATAGAAATGAGAGAACCAAAATCCTAACCACTTTCAAAACGAGTGGCTAAGATTTAAAAGATAAAATATTCTAATCAATGGTTGAGATGAGCTCAACATACAATACATGGATCAATATAACCATAAAGTACTAAAGTGGATTAAATCATCCATAAAGAGGGTACCCCACTCAACAAGAAATAAATGGAGCACATGGTGGGTCCATTGAGTGTTAACTAACTCCCTATGGGTGCCCCATGGCACAATAAAATAATATAATATTTTAATTCTTTGACTTTGTGCCTCCTTGAGGAAATCGTGAGCCTCCCAAAAGCTCTCGAAAATAATAATAAAATGCCCAAAAAATAGGTGTGGGCCCAATCAGGTGCTGCAACTGCTGGAGAAGGTGCGAAGGACATCACTCTCATCATCATGACTCATCCCATGTCATTTCCTTGCCTCAGTAGCCCAAATCGATTTCTTCAATAGCCATTTAATCATTTTTTAATCTGCCTCGGGAAATGTGAACCTGCCAAAACAGTCTCCTAGGGTGCCTGCGTTGTCCAACTGAGCCCACCAGGCTCTCTAGGATGGGGGTACTATGGTACAATCAAGTGACTGCACTCCCTATGCCCCATACAACGCCCTAGGAGATCCAAATAAAACATCTCCCTGCTCAGACACATCATCCTGTGAAGCAAACTGCATCAGAAAGGTAAAATGAACCTGATCATCTCTGTGAGTGCCCGGAACTGAAAATAAACTACCTCATTAGACTCGGAGAGTCCAAATCCATCCAGGGTATATTCATACCCTTTCCAGGTCTCGGCCTGATCATCAACAATACCCAATAGACAATATAATCACCTGTAAATGACCAGATACCAATAATATAACTCAGACTATCATCTATCTGCTACAAGTGCTATAAGGCAAAGACATGCTCTACAAATCATTTAAGCAACAATCAGAACAAGTAGCAGTCATTTCATTCGTGGCACATCAACCAAATACATATATAGGGTTTTTATTTATTATTACTTAGACTAGACTTTCAGGACTATACCCACTTCATAGTTGTAGTCAATTTGCTAGTGAAGGTTGAAGGATGAAATTGACAAGGCTAGGGCAAAGGATGACTACCAACTTAACATCATGACACTTTGGATATGGAAGGGAAAACTCACTATAACCACATGTCGGACAAACAACAACACAAGAAATGGTAGTGCCTCACAAATGGTTGAGTTGTTCAGAGAGTGCTTATTCAACTTAGGCATCATGTCTATATCAAGTTTGATCCAAGTTCATTAGGACCATCAATTTTATTTCCATGGCCTTTTTGGCCTATATGACCCTTTGGGACTTCACCAGTGCTTAAAAGCACAACTAATCGCAGCTTTCCTCCGGGACATATTCAAGTTTATAAGGTCAACAATATTTGGATATAACATATATTTAATCAATGCTTTTTTGGACATTTTCTTATACCCTTCAAGGGGTATTTTAGCATTTCATTGCTCTTGCCCTCTTTCCCATATGTTAAGAAACACAGTTTAGCATTTTCATTTTCCATGGGCGCATATATAACATTTTCCAACACTAGTACATGAGCTTTCAGTTTTAGCCAACAACATCTCAAGTGACCAAGGGGAGTGTTGCCCACCTATTTCGACTAGGTGGCAACTCCATGTACATGAAGTGTACATAATTATACCTTGAAAAAATCTGAGGATTTTTTCACTTCTGCAGGGCAATTGCCCCTTTGTAAAACGAAATGTCCGCTCCCCTGGGTGGGAAAACTAATGTAATTTTATGTACTAGTGTGGATCATATGATACGGATGCCACACCATGGAACTGATTGTTAGGGAAGTCCCCTCATCGAGTGTTTTTCCCTTTCCAATTGATCTTGTTGAACAAACGAGTTTAATCGGTTTGGTTTTCACTCAAAATCCTCCAAAGTGGTGACGGGCGTTCTACCAGTCAAGTCCATGAGGTGGCTAAAGCCTTAAAGTGTAATTCATGACCATGCTAGACATTTGTCTAGAGTCTTGCGGAGTTTCGTTATGTTTTTGAATTTTTATTATTTTTTTCCAGTTAATTAATTCCACCCCTTGGTGGTTAATTAACTGAGTTTTGATGTAATAATGTAATTGCTCAAGCATGGCATTTTGTAATAGGGGCTATGAATGCAAAGTAAAATTGCTATGAAACCCCCTAGGCCACTGCTTCGAGTCCCATGTCGTTCTGATAAGCGGTTGAAGAGATAGACCAATTTTGGTCAGGAGGGGTCTATCTCCCCTAGGGCAATTTTTAATTTTCCTAAGTCAAAAAATCATATTATTTGATTTTGAAGGAAAAAATCAAATAATGCCATGGTAAATTGGTTTGGGGGTTGTTAAGCCTAGGAAAATTTATTTCATAATTTTTCCACCCCCCCATGGCCTAGATTTAATTTTTTCAAGTTATTTTAAATTTTTCCTAAGTTAAAAATGGGGAAATTTTAAAAATTAAATTGGAAAATCAAATCTAAGGTGAATTTAAATATTTATCCTAAGTCTAAGGGTTAAATATCATTTTTGGAAAGCAATGGCTAAAGTCCAAGCCAAAAATAGAGGGGACGTCCAGGTCAAAGCTAAGTTTAGTGGTTTGAACCTTTGCTAAAGTGTTAAAACCCTCACCAAATGTAAAGGGGGGCGCTATCAAGAAAGAGAAGCCACCAAATATATGAGGGCGTCACCATATAGTGGGGGCGTTAGCTAAGTTTAGAGGCATATCATCAAATATATGAGGGCGCTACCATTATAGAGGTGGGCGCTAGAAAGAAGGGGCGCTAAACTTCATTTGGAGGACGTCACATGTAGAAGGGGCGCCATCATAATAAAGAGTCCCCACCATAATAAAGGAAGAGCGCCATAATTGGAGGGGCGCATGCTAAATGTAGAGGGGCGCCACTATTAATGGAGGCACCAAGCATTAAAGTGGGGCGTCAATACATTAGAGGGGCGCTAGCCAAAAAAGAAGGGCACTGGCATGGTTTTAAAGGGCGCCACATTTGGAGGAGCTCACCACGTTTTCAAAAGTCAAGGCTAAATTTGGAGGGGGCGCCTCCTTGGGCCCACGTTTTTGCTAAAAAGGGAGATCTAGGGTGAAATCTTGGTCAATAAAAAAGATCTAAGGGTGGAAATTGCTGAGACATGGATCAAGCATCCTGGCCATTCATCAAGATTTAATCTAAGGGTTGAGATTGATTGAGAGAAGTAAAAGCCAAAAACCTAGATCTAGTGGTTGAGATTTAACCTAGATCTAGATCTAATCTCATCCGTTGATCTTCAAGGGGTTGGGGGTCTCCCTCAACTATAAAATGAGGGCCTCACTCCCTCATTTCTCATGCTCTCTCATGCTATTGTTATGCTGCCGGATTGTCTACCCACTCTTTTCTCAAGCTCTCTTCTTGTTGTAATCTTCCTGCCCTAGTTGGGCCACATAATACAAGCAAAGCTTTGGAGGGATATTGTGCTTCATTTTTTACTTTCATGATCAACTTTGTGAGGTAACTTGTACATGGTATAGCTTTGTATTTTTGTTTTTGTCTAGTTAGCTCTCCACAAAGTATTTTGTGGAGAGATTAGAAAGTAGAAGTATTTCTGCTTTCTTTTGTGAATTGTTTAACGTTTGCTTCAAAGTATTTTGCAGGGATCGTTGAGCATTCTCCTCTAGGCTTAGCATTTTTGCAGAGTTACATTTTATTGCAGGTTTCCCAAGCAAGGGCATCTCTCCAGGGCATCATTTTCTGCAGATTTTCAATTCGGCCATCTACTTTCAGCCTGTTTTTGACAGGGCTTATTTCACTGTTTAGTGGATACAAGCTTGGTTTTAGAGCCCTAACTTCATATACATCTATTAAACTTGTTTTTTTTGCTGTTCTAGTAGTGTTTAGGTGGCTGGAAACTCAGTTTCCAGCCAGTCTTGAGCTCTATGCAAAAACAGCTCTTTTCCTGAATACTCGTGGTATCAATTGATCCGCTTCGGCGGTGAATGAAGTCGGTCTGAATTGGTTTACCCAATATCTCGAGCCGAACGCCAGTTCCTTCAGGAATAACTTATTGCATACCTCTTTGACAAGCATTATTTAGTCTTTTTTGTTTAAAATTTCAATTCGGCCATTTCTGTTTTTGTGTTCTGAAACTGGGTTTTATTCACTGTATAGTGAATATAACCCTTGTTTTAGGGCCCCCATATGTTATATATTAGTATAGGCTTTATAATTTACTGTTTTAGTACCATTTAGGTGGCTGAAAACTGAGTTTTCAGCCCCCTAAACTTCATTTTCTGTCATATTTTCACTCAGATTTTTCTGCAAAAAAGTGTAAATTTGTACTAATATTGTAACAATAGATTTGTTGTATCTCGTATAATTTCCAGCGAAGAATAGTTCGCTGTTTTTGACAGGTATTGCAGGTTTAAGGGAGATTTGCTACCCAAAAGGGCACAGAAACATCTAAGCCCTCAACATGTTCAAAGGGGTTTCAAACCCCAACCCTTTTCTTTTTCTTTTTAACATTGTAAACCCCACATGAGAAGCTCTCTTGGGGTATTTTAATTTTCTGTATATCATTTTTATTCTGTAGTAGTTTTATTCATTCACCCACCTATCTTTGTGACAGACCACCATCTCTGTCACAAAGATTGTTGTGAGGTTAGTGTACTATTTATTTCTGTTACTGTTTATTTGTTCACCCACCTATCTCTGTTACAGACCACCATCTCTGTAACAGAGATTGTTGTGAGGTTAGTTTGATTAGTTTCCTTTCCACCTACCTATCTCTGTGACAGACCACCATCTCTGTCACAGAGATTGCTGTAAGGTTAAGCATTGTTAAGTTACAGTTTCTTTTCAAGTTCAGCCCTTTATTTCACTGTTTAACAAGAGGAAGTAATCATACAACCCAACCAACCTGTGTATCCTCTATCCACTTGTCATCTCCCTTTAGGGAATTCAAGCTGGATATGAAAAGCAGGGGAAGTGGGGGCTTAGGTAATTAGACTAACTTTTCTTTTCTTGTACTACAATCTTCAACACATTTATTTCTTGTCCAAGATCAAATACCAGCACCTCCCATAAGGGACATCGCTTGGTGATCTTGTTGATACTTTAAAACTTACTTTGCATCTTAATCATCCAAGTTTAAAATCAACCCTTAAAAATAACCAACCAAGCTTCTCTATCTCCTGCTCCTCTACTCGGTTATCACTCTCCGGGGTACTCCGAGATACGACCAGGGGAGAAGGAAGTCGTAGTCTAATAGGCATCCGTTTAGTAATTTTTAAGCTGATTAAAAACGGTGACTCGGAAGCTGCAAGGGGTAGCAGGCTGGGGACAGTCTCTAGGCGCATCGACGTCCTCCTTGTGAGCACCGGGCCATCGGGGATTGACCTGTGAGCTAGGGGTGGGCTTTGCTGCCACCTGTTGAGCGCAACAGCAATCTTTCTTCGGTTTGAGAAGAACTAGATCGGGGTAGTCACACCACCGGATCTAAAACATAAGCCAAGAAGAACAACTCTAATAAAATTTACTAAAATTTACCAAGAGACACTGCAAAACGTCCTACAAACATTGGTCACTACTATTTTGCCTTGCTGTTCAAGGTTTTACTACAACACAATACTACAAGCACTTTCAAGTTTATTTTACTGCAAGCACTCCAACACTTTACTTTCAGCTGCATTTACTTTCAGCTTTGCAAATTGTTCATATGGTGAATGCTTAACCTTCAATAACTGCTTCAAGTAATTTAACTTAAAGTCTTTCCTTTGTAATTTACTGTTGGTTAATAATCTCCATTTAGAGTTTTTTCTTCTGCTTTCTTTGGTTCACAACTTGTAAATCTTATTCATTGGTTAACATTGATAAATTAGATAAGTTGTACATTGCTTAGATATCTGGTTCATAATTGTATCATTGGTTTATTTATTCATATCTTTGTTAGACAGCTTAGTCTGTGGTTAAATAACTTAGATTTGCATCCATTAAAGGTTGCATTTTTTTTGACTCCATTCTTTAGGCACTGGTTTTCAAATGAAAGACTGACTGTCATTTAAATCTTGCATATTGCATTAGTTTGACTGTCATCTCCTAGAACCTTAGCCTCAGCGTNTCCATTCTTTAGGCACTGGTTTTCAAATAAAAGACTGACTGTCATTTAAATCTTGCATATTGCATTAGTTTGACTGTCATCTCCTAGAACCTTAGCCTCAGCGTTACTAAAAGATCCCTTTAATTAATCTGTAAATTAATTAATAAACCGGAACTTAGTCTTTTCATAGGGACTACCCCCCTTGGCTCTGTTGGGATCTTGCCTAAACGGAGGAGCTGTAGACTGTGGTGACAGTGGTCCCCAGCTCTCGCTTGCCCCCAAGGACACACATAGCAGGTTGTGACTTTCCTGCGTCTTAAAGTGTGAATTAGGCGGCAACATCTTTGGCGCCGTTGCCGGGGACAAGTCATTTGTCCTTGGTCCGACTTAATTAATTGATTAATTGATTTTTTCTTNCTGTAGACTGTGGTGACAGTGGTCCTCAGCTCTCGCTTGCCCCCAAGGACACACATAGCAGGTTGTGACTTTCCTGCGTCTTAAAGTGTGAATTAGGCGGCAACAGGGAGTTCTGAACAGTGCCAAACATCGGGACAACTGACTAGAATGATTTAGGAATACAATCCAACTCACCAAAGGCAAGTTTTGTCACCAACTTAGAGCCGAGACACGATATAAACAGGGAGGCTTGTCCAACAAAAGTTTTAGCGAGGAAAGGTCCTCCATGGCACAAGTCAAGTATTAAGTCGGGTTAAAATAAAACTGGAAGGTAATGGATGGGTGGAGACAGTGAATGATGAAGCCAACACTAGCAAGCCAAAACAATGGTGGGAATGACTACCTCTATTCTCCCAAAGGAGGGTAAAACCAATGAGTATAGATCAGGAACTTCCAAGTCTAAGTAGGGACATCAATACATAATACAAATACATCCAAGTACATATAATTGTGACCGCCAGATCAAGACACTACATGTTAATACATGTCACAAAGATGAGTATAAGAGCAATGATAACCATAACACAATATAATAAAAGCTGAGCCATAATCATGCATATAATCCCATCTAAACAATCATCTGTCCAATGAGAAAGTATTGATATAAACTGGGCATCAATAACTGCTCTGTAAATGACTAAATGGCTACAATCAGTCCTCAAATCTGAGTGTCCTGAGACTCAGTTCTGACATGGGAGAGTACAATAGTCCACAAATAAAATAATGATCCGACAAAACTGCTCATCTCAGCATCTCATATGTAAGAGATCTGGCTGAAAAATGTACTGTATATGAAAAATAGAATATGGTAGCCCGGCTACTATATATGTGATAACAGACTGAAAGGCTGTTGAGCTGTATACTTGTAATCTTGAAGTATTTTATGGAATAATAGAAGGCTTTGGAGGCAAATCTCTTGTGTTGAGCACCATTGTGTGTGGATGATTATTGCATGGTTTATGAGGTAACTGGTATTAACTTCTTTTCTTTGTGCATTTCTTTGGTTTGCTGTGGGCTTACAAGCGGAGCTATCTTCGGGTAGGATAAGAGATTGTTCTAGTTTGATTCATGCTCATATTGTTTGATGGTTGTATATCTCTTAGCTCGCATGTACATTTTGTTTAATTGCATGCTTTCTAAGTTTCTCCTTCCGACAACACTTTTGCTTGTAACCTTTTCTTGTGCAAAGATTTCTAAGTTGATGCAGGTATCTAGCTTGAAGGGATGGTTAATCTTGGTTGACTCCTCCAACTTTCAAGCAAATTTTGAAGAGCATAGTCCCCCCGCTTTCCACTTGCACATTCCACGACCCAAATATTCCCAGGCTTTAAACATTTCTTCGCTCTCTCTCCTTCAATTTAAATCAAACTTTCCCCTTTGGTTACGGTTACTCACATGCTTAAGTAGTTTAGTTTCTCTTTCAAAAGAATATCTAATGACTAATCTTTTTAAGCATGTTTCTGGATCTAGAATTATAAAGCACCATTCTTAGAATAGATATAGTATTGTTAAGTCCTTGTGCATATTTTTCGATCATTTGGTACTTAGATATTTTATGCTTTTAACTTTGTATTTGGCACATTTGGTGCATTACAGGTGGTTGGTTTTTGTCTTTTACTGATCGGACAAGGAGAAGTGCTGTTGAAAGATAAACAAATCTAAGCTATTCAAAGACCTCTCGGAGCACCTTTCTTGATCTTATCTTTCTATAACTTGTAAAACCTTTGGATCCAGTTCTATAAGGACCATTGACATCCACCTCAAACATTGTAAATACCATAATAAAAGATTTTGAGTAGGCTCCTAAGAGCCCACTTCCCATCTCCCCTAGGGGGATTTGCGTTGGTGCACTTTTTTCATGGTTTTGCTTTTGTTAGTGTAGTTTTGCTTTATAGATTAGTATACTTTGCTATTTCAAATTTCAATTTAATTCATTGCAAAGTAATACAAATACTAACTCAGCCTTGCTCTCTCGAGTACGACCTTCATGCCTAAAAGAGACTCTTGGTTGTAGTAATTAGTTTTACTTCTTTGCTTTTGTTTCTACAATCTCAAGCTGGAATAAACATCCTCCATTTCCGTGTATGCTCTTGCCCATCGCAGGTTCGCTTTGAGCTTTGGGATAATCAAAAGTAGACGTGTGCACTTATTAAATTTCCACATCTATTAAAAAACTCACCATTAATAAAATCAATCCCTTGAAAACATATGGAAATTCGGTGTACATGAAGTTTGTCATTTGTGGGAAAATTCTTTGGAGAAGACAGGAACAACTAGAAAGTGACTGTAATGTCCTCTTCCAATTAGGCCTTGAGGCCCAAAAACGCTAACCTATGTGATTCCTGTGGGTTCGAGCGGTTACTGACAGCTAGGGAATCAGTTGAGGACTGATGCCATCCATAGAAGATCTAGGGCATCATCATTTGGTCAAGAAGGGCCACTAGGGCCAAAGGCCACCTTCGTGCATGCCAACCAAGCATTATTTAATGATGCATGCACTCTTTAAGTCTCCATACGCATGCATGCAAGTCAACGGCAAATTAGAAGATAAAGTGACCTAATTAGGTCAAAGATTAGGTTTTGCGCAGTTGAACTTTATGAATAGAGGAGAAAGCGAGAGGAGACTTCACTTTTGATTATGATTATTTTGGGAGCTCTTGAATAGCAGCACAGCGTGCAGCACAGCAGTTGGGGTTGGAGACGGAGTCTTCAGTTAATAGGATTTCGACAGTGAAACATCTGCCCTAGTCTTATCCAGGGTAAGCCATACTGGTTCACCACTTGTTCTTCATTCATTCATCAGTTATCTAGCATATGGTATAGATCGTTGCAGGGACACACGTGCAGCCGTAAAAGGGGGATTTTCAGCCGGAAAGCCCTAATCAGCTGTGGGGCCTTCAGATCTCAGTTTCCTTCCGAAACTCAGGCACCATTCTCATCATCAGCGTCATACTCCGGTACCTGGTGATTATCAGATCCCTCTGCGCTCATCCGGAACAGTTATCAGCAGTTTCGGGATTCTAGGGGCATGAGCAGCTGTCTCTCAGAAGCAAGTCGCTATCCTGCCTAGAGGACTCAGAAATCACTCTTGTATCAGGCATTCTCTCCGGCACGGTAAGGCTATCAGCCCCACAAATCCGCAGCTCCATCGGACACCTCCTTCCCTGAGGGCATCATCCTTTTCTGACTGGGCGTCTTGCTGCTGGGGTTTCACCATAAGCAGAGGAGATCAGTTCATCTCTGATCCAACTCTCAGTGCTTGCATACTTTCTCCGGAGCAGTCCAGCCGGCTTATCAGTGGTAAGTGTTCATTCTATCTCACAAACCCTAACCCTAATTTTTCCTATAAAATAGGGATTTTTGTATGGCAGTTTGCATGCCCAGTTGTATCAGCCTTTTTGCTTAGAAATAGAAAATATCGGGATTTGGGATATTACAGTGGTATCAGAGCTGTTTTCTTGGCCAGCTGTGGGCTTAAGAGATGAATACAGAAGGAGATCCTTTTGTAACCTATAGGAGGAGGAAGAGTAGATACACAGAAGAATTTGAAGATATCTAACTAGAAGATACCAATTCAGACATGGAACAAACAGGTATACATTCAGATAGGGGAAAAGGAACGGGAGAAGAGGAGGATCGAATGGATTTTCGCAGCTTGGTCTCTGCATTGCAAGACTTAGCCAAAGGACAAAAAGAAGTCCTCAATGCAATCAACAGATTATCAGCGAAACTGGAAACAGGTATCAACAGTACACCTCCCTCACCGGTAGATCGGGGATCTTCAAGCAGCAGTGGAAAGATGGTGTACACTAACATCCAGAACACTCCGCACATATACAGCAGACCTACTATCAGGCCTACCATGCCTCACTTCTTGGCAGATACAGTAGGGGGCCTAGTCATGCAGGTAGAACCTAGCGAGCCTTTTGGGGCTTATTTGCAGGAGTACAGAGACTTAGGGGATGAGTTTCATGCTGCCATGTCTTTCTCAGACTTCTGCAACATGAAGAGTAGGAACAGGCCCAGGGATTTCAACATGGGTTTCAATCACAACTATGAGCTGCAGAAGACCTTGGGCAGGTTAACCATCCCAAACTTTGATGGGACTCGCGGAGGATCAACGAGAACATGGGTCCAAAAGTTGGATACCTATTTCCAACTCAACCCCATGACAGAGACATACGCCGTTAAGTTGGCTACACTTCACCTGGACGGAGAAGCTCACGAATGGTGGTACCACGGATTGGTGACATTGGGTCACAACACCATACATTCTTATGGTGAGTTCACTCAGAAACTCATAGAGAGGTTTGATAGGAAAGATCCAGAGATCCATTTCAGGGAGTTGGCTCAACTCAAGCAGACTGGTAGTGCAGAAGCTTTCATTTCAGAATTTCAGAGGCTAGCCGTTATGGTAACAGATGTGTCAGAGAGCAGATTGACTATGTTATTCACTGAGGCCCTCATAGAGCCACTACGGTGATGGGTGAAAGCCTGCAAACCCCTCACTCTGCAGGATGCTATTAGCAGGGCAAGGGATTTTCAGGATTCAGTGCCCAAAAACAAATTTCCTCTGAAAACCAATTTTCCTGTTAGGGACAAGGACAAGAAACCTTTCCAGCAGGATGTGCCCAAGAAAACTTGGTTAGATGAGGACATTAGGAAAGACTTGAGAAGGAAGAAGCTATGCTTCATCTGTCAGGAACCATGGGTACCAGGACACAGGTGTGCAGGGAAGGCGAAGGCGCACTACATTGAGGTGTATTCAGACAATGATGAGGACGACGATGAGCAGGAGGCCACAGAAGAGGATTCACACCAGGGTGATACACCAGAGGGAGTCATTGCTACATTATCTAGAGTACCAAGATTCCATACTCTCAGGGTCAGGGGAGTAGTACAGGGTCACAGAGTAGGAGTATTGATTGATGGGGGAGCCACCCACAATTTCATTGACTCCGCTTGGGTAGCCAAGAGAGGTAGGGAGATAAAGAAGTTCGAGGGATTCACTGTAGCAGTAGCCGGGAACTCCAACATGGAGTGCAACTACTGGATCCCAAAACTGAATGTTGCCTTAGGTAACTATCAGATGACAGACTCTTTCTATGTAGTGGATGTAGCAGATACTCATGTGGTATTGGGTGTTCAGTGGCTTTATTCTATAGGTAAATACACTACAGACTACAGGGCAATGGAAATGGAGTTCCAGGGGCTAGATGGCAAAAGGGTAGTTTTGAGGGGCATGAACACTTATCGCCCAAAACCGGTCTCATCACAGAGAATGGAGGCAGTGCTTCGACAGGATGATATAGAATGGGCTGCAGAATGTTTGGTCACCTTCAGGAAACCCCTAGAGACCAGCACACAACACCCAAGTGACATTCAAGCCTTGCTACAGAAACACGAAAAGGTTTTTCGGGACCTTCCATCAGGTTGATCACCAGACCGAGGTTTTGAACACATCATCGAGCTAGAGGAGGGAACACAAGCAGTCATCACCACTCCTTACCGGCATCCCAAAAGGTACAAGGATGAGATTGAGAAAACCATCAAAGAATTACTGGAGCTTGGATATATTCGGCCCAGTTCTAGCCCCTTTGCATCCTCAGTAGTACTGGTCAAGAAGAAGGATGGTACACTGCGAATGTGCATCGATTATCGAGCACTTAACAAAAAGACTATTAAGAACAGGTATCCAATTCCCAGAATTGACGAACTCATGGATGAGCTTCGGGGAGCTCAATACTTCTCCAAGATCGATCTTCGCTCGGGGTACCATCAGATCAGGGTAAGGGACCAGGACATCTCCAAAACAGCTTTCCCCTATCATTATGGTCACTATGAGTTTCTGGTCATGCCCTTCGGACTTACCAATGCTCCGACCACTTTCCAGTCATGCATGAACCACACCTTCCGAGCACAGCTACGTAAATTTTTGCTTGTATTCTTTGATGACATCCTGATTTACAGCAAAACCTGTGAAGACCATCTGAAACAGTTGGACGAAACATTGAGTATTTTAGAAGAGCATTCACTGTATGCAAAAATGTCCAAGTGTGAGTTTGGCATGAAGGAAATGCTGTACTTAGGACACGTAATCAATGTAGAAGGAGTACAGGTTGACATGGAGAAAATCAGGGCTATCAGAGATTGGCCTGCGCCAAAAACAGTTACAGAGTTGAGAGGGTTCCTAGGTCTGTGTACTTATTACCGTCGGTACGTTAAGGGATTCTCCCAATTTGCAGCACCCCTCACAGATCTCATCAAGAAAGGAGCGTTCACTTGGACAGACTTAGCACAGAAAACTTTCGAGGAGATGAAGGTTATTATGAGTTCTTGTCCAGTTCTAGCATTACCAGACTTCTCACAACCTTTTGTGGTAGAATGTGATGCCTCAGGGGAAGGGTTAGGAGCAGTGTTGATGCATAATCATCACCCTATTGCATTTGAGAGCCGTAAACTGAAGAACTACGAGTGCCATTACTCCATATATGACAAGGAGATGCTGGCCATCTTGCATGCTCTCACAAAATTCAGACAATACCTGGTGGGCAGTAAGTTCAAAATCAAAACCGATCATAACAGCCTCAAGTATTTCCTGGAGCAGAAGGAACTGAATGAGTGACAGCAGAAATGGGTCAACAAGGTACAAGCCTATGATTTCGAGATCGAGTATGTGAAAGGTAAGACTAATGTAATAGCTGATGCATTATCCAGGCGTCCAGCCCCATTATCTCTCAGTAGTATATCCACGGATTGGAGGGCACTTCTCTTAGTGGAATACTCCAAAAATAAATTCGCTTGCGAATTATTGGATGGGCAAATTCAGGATGATAGGTACAGGATTGTGGATGACCTCATCTATTACAAAGACAGAATATATCTCGTTGTAGAATCCACATTGAGGAAAAAGATCATTCAAGCAGCCCACGATTCTCCTTTATCATGGCATCAAGGTTTCTTAAAGACCTACAGGCATATCAGAGAGAGGTTCTCATGGAAGGGCCTCAAGGGGGAGATTATGCAGCATGTCCGGGAATGTAGCATCTGTCAACAGAACAAGATTGAGAACACCGATCTAGCAGGGTTACTCCAGCCACTACTGAGTCCAGAACAGAAGTGGGAAAGCATCTCCATGGACTTTATTATAGGCTTGCCCAAGGTCCAAGGGCGAGATTGTTTATATGTAGTAGTTGACAGACTGACCAAGTTTGCACATTTCTTCTCGATATCATCAGACTACTCGGCAACTCAAGTAGCTGAGTTATTCTTCAGGGAGGTCTTTCGGTTACACGGGTTACCTAAGACCATTGTCAGTGATCGGGATAGCAGATTCATGGGTGCCTTCTGGCAGGAACTGTTCAGATTGGTGGGGACCGAACTGGCTACTAGTACGAGTTATCACCCCCAGAGTGATGGGCAAACAGAAATAGTCAACAAGTGGATTGAAGGATATCTAAGGAACTATGTAGCAGGGCAGCAGCGAACCTGGATAAAATGGCTACACCTAGAGGAGTATTGCTACAACACTACTTATCACATGTCTATTAGGATGACCCCTTTTAAGGCATTATATGGTTATGAGGCCTTGGACTATGCAGATTTGGCATTTGGAGACAGTAGGGCTCCTAAGGCTAAGGATTGGATACAGGACAGTCAGGACATCCTGAAAGTATTGATAGAGAATTTACAAACAGCCCAGAATCAACAGAAGATGTATGCCGACAAACACAGGATTGAGCGGAGCTTTGAGGTAGGGGATTTAGTTTACTTAAGGCTCCAGCCTTACAGACAGTCTTCACTTAAAAAGAAAGGAGCAGAGAAGTTAAAACCCCGCTTCTATTGACTCTACAAAATAATTCGGAAGGTGGGAGAGGTGGCATATGAACTAGAACTTCCCCAGGAAAGCAAAATTCACAATGTGTTCCATGTATCTAGTCTGAAGAAGACCCTTGGGCAACACATTGCTCCATCCACCGAATTGCCCCCTTTAGATGATGAAGGACTGCTGATACTGATTCCTGAACGGATCATACAAACTAGAGAGAGGAAGCTCAGGAACAGAGTAATCAGGGAATACTTAGTTCAATGGAAAGAACTACCGCCAGAGGATGCCACCTGGGAAGGTGAACAGGTATTGCAGCATCCCATTTTGAAGTTGCTTGAGGACAAGCAATCTCGAGCGGGGAGGAAAGTGATGTCCTCTTCCAATTAGGCCTTGAGGCCCCAAAACGCTAACCTATGTGATTCCTGTGGGTTCGAGCGGTTACTGACAGCTAGGGAATCAGCTGAGGACTGATGCCATCCATAGAAGATCTAGGGCATCATCATTTGGTCAAGAAGGGCCACCAGGGCCAAAGGCCACCTTCGTGCATGCCAACCAAGCATTATTTAATGATGCATGCACTCTTTAAGTCTCCATACGCATGCATGCAAGTCAACGGCAAATTAGAAGATAAAGTGACCTACTTAGGTCAAAGATTAGGTTTTGTGCAGTTGAACTTTATAAATAGAGGAGAAAGCGAGAGGAGACTTCACTTTTGATTATGATTATTTTGGGAGCTCTTGAATAGCAGCACAGCGTGCAGCACAGCAGTTGGGGTTGGAGACGGAGTCTTCAGCTAATAGGATTTCGACAGTGAAACATCTGCCCTAGTCTTATTCAGGGTAAGCCATACTGGTTCACCACTTGTTCTTCATTCATTCATCAGTTATCTAGCATATGGTATAGATCGTTGCAGGGACACGCGTGCAGCCGTAAAAGGGGGATTTTCAGCCGGAAAGCCCTAATCAGCTGTGGGGCCTTTAGATCTCAGTTTCCTTCCGAAACTCAGGCACCATTCTCATCATCAGCGTCATACTCCGGTACCTGGTGATTATCAGATCCCTCTGCGCTCATCTGGAACAGTTATCAGCAGTTTCGGGATTCCAGGGGCGTGAGCAGCTGTCTCTCAGAAGCAAGTCGCTATCCTGCCTAGAGGACTCAGAAATCACTCTTGTATCAGGCATTCTCTCCAGCACGGTAAGGCTATCAGCCCCGCAAATCCGCAGCTCCATCAGACACCTCCTTCCTTGAGGGCGTCATCCTTTTCTGACTGGGCGTCTTGCTGTTGGGGGTTCACCATAAGCAGAGGAGATCAGTTCATCTCTGATCCAGCGCTCAGTGCTTGCATACTTTCTCCGGAGTAGTCCAGCCGGCTTATCAGTGGTAAGTGTTCATTCTATTTCACAAACCCTAACCCTAATTTTTCCTATAAAATAGGGATTTTTGCATGGCAGTTTGCATGCCCAGTTGTATCAGCCTTTTTGCTTAGAAATAGAAAATATCGGGATTTGGGATATTACAATGACCACGGGGCTTCGTCAGGTTACACCCTTATTTGGTGTAGTGTTGGACACACCACCGTGACTACATCTAGCCCACATCTTCTTGCGAGGAGCCACTTTTGTCAAAATTTGGACACATTCCCCGTAAGAGTATATCGAGAATTCCCTTATCCCCTGTTATCACATACATAATAGCCAGGCTACCATATTCTATTATTCAGATACAGTACATTTTTCAGCCAGATCTCTTACATATGAGATGTTGAGATGAGCAGTTTTGACAGATCATTATTTTGTTAGTGGACTATTAGACTCTCCCATGTTAGGACTGAGTCTCAGGACACTCAGATTCAAGGACTGATTTAGCCATTTAGTCATTTGTAGAGCAGTTAGTGATGCCTAGATTGGTGTTAGTGTTTTCTCATTGGCCAGATGATGGTTAAGATGGATTCTTTGCATGGTTATGACTCGGCATTTATTATATTGCGTTATGGTTATTATTGCTCTTATACTCATTTTTGTGACATATGCTAGCATTTAGTGTCATGATCTGGCGGTCAAAAATATATGGACTTGGATGTGTTTTGTATTATGTATTGATGTCCCTACTTAGACTTGGAAGTTTTTGATCTATACTCATTGGTTGTACCCTCCTCAGGGAGAATAGAGGTAGTCATTCCCACCATTTTTTGGCTTGCTAGTGTTGGCTTCATCTTTCACTGTCTCCACCCATCCATTACCTTCCAGTTTTGTTTTAACCCGACTTACTACTTGACTTGTGGCATGGAGGACCTTTCCCCGCTAGAACCTTTGTTGGACAAACCTCCTTGTTTATATTGTGTCTCGGCTCTGCGTACAGAAAAGTAACAAGATGTAATCATAGATCACAATGAAACTAATGAAAACCCCTTGATACAAGATGAAGCCAATCCAAGCGAGTTGAGGATCCCCTGCAAAAACGCCCAAGATGAAGTCACCATCTTGTAGACAAGACAATGCTCCCGAAAAAATATAGATCTTACACAAATTTCCCGAATGCTAGGAAGCAAGAGACTTTCCAATTACCATCTAAGAACACTAGATGCAAAGGGCATCATCATTAGGTCAAGAAGGGCCACCGGGGCCAAAGGCCACCTCCGTGCATGCCATCCAAGCATTATTTAATGATGCATGCACTCTTTAAGTCTCCATCTGCATGCATGCAAGTCAACTGCAAATTAGAAGATAAAGTGACCTAATTAGGTCAAAGATTAAGGTTTTCGTAGTTGAAAGTTATAAAAGATGGATAAAGCGAAAGGAGACTTCACTTTTGATTATTATTATTTTGGGAGCTCTTAGATAGCAGCACAGCGTGCCGCACAGCAGTTGGGGTTGGAGACGGAGTCTTCAACTAACGGGATTCCGGCAGTGAAACATCTGTCCTAGTCTCATTCAGGGTAAGCCATACAGGTTCACCATTTGTTCTTACATTCATTCATAAGTTATCCAGTATATGGTATAGATCGTTGCAGGGACACGTTTGCAGCCGTAAGGGGGGGTTTTGAGCCAGAAAGCCCTAATCAGTTGCTGGGCCTTCAGATCTCAGCTTTACTTCGAAACTCAGGCACCATTGTCGTCATCAGCATCATACTCCGGTACCCGGTGATTATCAGATCCGTCCGTGCTCATTCGGAGCAGTTATCAACGATTTCGGTATCCAGGGGGCGTGAGCAGCTGTCTCTCTAGAGCAAGTCGCTATCCTGCCTAGAGATCTCAGAAATCCCGCATGTACCAGGCATTCTCTCCGGCACAGGAAGGCTATCGTTCTTGCAAATCGGCAGCATCATCGGACACCTCCTTCACTGAAAGCGTCACCCTTTTCTGATTGGGGTTCTTGCTGCTGGGGGTTCACCGAAAGCAGAAGAGATTTGCTCATATCCGATCCAGTTCTTGGTGCTTGCATACTCTCTCAGGAGCAGTCTAGCCGGCTTATCAGTGGTAAGTGTTCATTCTGTCCCACAAACCCTAACCCTAATTTTTGCTATAAAATAGGGATTTTTGCATGGCAGTTTGCATGCCCAGTTGTATCAGCATATTTGCTTAGAAATAGAAAATATCGAGATTTGGGATATTACAGTGGTATCAGAGCTATCTTCTTGGCCAGCTCTGGGCTTAAGAAATGAAACGTAGATGAATACAGGAGGAGACCCTTTTGTAACCTATAGGAGGAGGAAGAGTAGATACACAGGGGAGTTTGTGGATATCCAACTAGAAGATACCAATTCAGATATGGAACAAACAGGTACACACTTGGATAGGGGAAAATGAATGTGAGAAGAGGAGGATCGGATGGAGTTTCGCAGCTTGGTCTCTGCATTGCAAGACTTAGCCAAGGGACAAAAAGATGTACTCAATGCAATCAACAGATTATCAGCGAAACCCGAAACAGGTATCAACAGTACACCTCCGTCATCGATAGATCGGGGATCTACAAGCAGCAGTGGAAAGATAGCGTACACTAACATTCAGAATACTCTGCACATATACAGCAGACCTTCTATTAGGCCTACCATGCCTCACTTCTTGGCAGATTCAGTAGGGGGCCCGGTCATGTAGGTAGAACCTAGCAAGCCTTTTGGGACTTATTTACAGGAGTATAGAGACTTAGGGGATGAATTTCATGCTGCCATGTCTTTTTCAGATTTCTGCAACATGAAGAGTAGGAACAGGCCCAGGAATTTCAACAAGGGTTTCAATCACAACTATGAGCTGCAGAAGACCTTGGGCAGGTTGACCATCCCAAACTTTGATGGGACTCGCGGAGGATCAACGAGGATATGGGTTCAAAAGTTGGATACCTATTTCCAACTCAATCCCATGACAGAGACAGACGCCATTAAATTGGCTACACTTCACCTGGACGGAGAAGCTCACAAGTGGTGGTACCACGGATTGGTGACATTGGGTCACAACACTATACATTCCTACGGTGAGTTCACTCAGAAGCTCATAGAGAGGTTTGACAGGAAAGATCGAGAGATACATTTTAGGGAGTTGGCTCAACTCAAACAGACCGGTAGTGCAGAAGTTTTCATTTCAGAATTTCAGAGGATAGCCGTTATGGTAACAGACGTGTCAGAGAGCAGATTGACTATGTTATTCACTGAGACCCTCACAGAGCCACTACGGGGATTGGTGAAAGCCTACAAACCCCTCACTCTGCAGGATGCCATTAGCAGAGCAAGAGATCTTCAGGATTCAGTCCCCAAAAACAAATTCCCACTGAAAACCAATTTTCTTGTTAGGGACAAGGACAGGAAACCTTTCCAGCAGGATGTGCCCAAGAAAACTTGGTTAGACGAGGACACTAGGAAAGATCTGAGAAGGAAGAAACTATGCTTCACTTGTCAGGAACCATGGGTACCAGGACATAGGTGTGCAGGGAAGGCGAAGGCTCACTACATTAAGGTATATTCAGACAGTGATGAGGACGACTATGAGCAGGAAGCCACAGAAGAACTACGAGCAGCTGAGGAGGAATCGCACCAGGGTGATACACCAGAGGGGGTCATTGCTACATTATCTAGAGTACTAAAATTCCATACTCTTAGGGTCAGGGGAGTAGTACAGGGTCACAGAGTAGGAGTATTGATTGATGGGGGAGCCACCCACAATTTCATTGACTCCGCTTGGGTAGCCAAGAGAGATATTTAGACCGAGAAGTTCGAAGGATTCATTATAGCAGTAGCCGAGAACTCCAGCATGGAGTGCAACTACTGGATCCCAAAATTGAATGTCGCCTTAGGTAACTATTAGATGATAGACTCTTTCTATGTAGTGGATGTAGCGGATACTCATGTGGTATTGGGTGTTCAGTGGCTTTATTCTATAGGGAAGTACACTACAAACTACAGGGCAATGGAAATGGAGTTCCAGGGGCCAGACGACAAATGGGTAGTTTTGAGGGGCATGAACACTTATCCCCCAAAACTGGTCTCGTCACAGAGGATGGAGGCAGTACTCCGACAGGATAATATAGAATGGGCCGCAGAATGTTTGGTCACCTTCAGGAAACCCCTAGAGACCAGCACACAACACCCAAGTGACATTCAAACCTTGCTACAGAAACATGAAAAGGTTTTTCGGGACCTTCCATTAGGTAGACCACCAGACCGAGGTTTTGAACACATCATCGAGCTAGAGGAGGGGACACAAGAAGTCATCACCACTCCTTACAAGCATCCCAAAAGGTAGAAGGATGAGATTGAGAAAACAATCAAAGAATTACTGGAGCTTGGATATATTCGGCCTAGTTCTAGCCCCTTTGCATCCTCAGTAGTACTGGTAAAAAAGAAGGATGGTACACTGCCGAATGTGCATTGATTATCGAGCACTCAACAAAAAGACCAATAAAAATAGGTATCCCATTCCCAGAATTGACGAACTCATGGATGAGCT
This sequence comes from Pseudotsuga menziesii, assembly GCA_001517045.1. Classification (NCBI taxonomy): domain Eukaryota; kingdom Viridiplantae; phylum Streptophyta; class Pinopsida; order Pinales; family Pinaceae; genus Pseudotsuga; species Pseudotsuga menziesii. The sequence continues at coordinate 232,176 of LPNX010800601.1, read as the reverse complement.
TCGAGGAGCTCAATACTTCTCCAAGATCGATCTTCGCTCGAGATACCATCAGATCAGGGTAAGGGACCAGGACATCTCCAAAACAACTTTTCGCTGTCACTATGGTCACTATGAGTTTTTGGTCATGCCCTTTGGACTTACCAATGCTCCGGCCACTTTTCAGTCATGCATGAACCACAGCTTCATAGCGCAGCTACGTAAGTTTTTGCTCGTATTCTTTGATGACATCCTGATTTACAGCAAAACATGGGAAGAACATCTGAAACACCTGGACGAAGCATTGAGTATTTTAGAAGAACATTCGCTTGATGCAAGAATGTCCAAGTATGAGTTTGGCATGAAGGAAATGCTGTATTTATGACACATAATCAATGCAGAAGGAGTACAGGTTGACATGGAGAAAATCCGAGCTATCAGAGATTGGCCCGCGCCAAAAACAGTTACAGAATTGAGAGGTTTCTTAGGTCTGTGCACTTATTACCGACGGTACATTAAGGGATTCTCCCAATTTGCAGCACCCCTCACAGATCTCACCAAGAAAGGAGCGTTCACTTGGACAGACTTAGCACAGAAAACTTTCGAGGAGATGAAGGTTATTATGAGTTCTTGTCCAGTTCTAGCATTACCAGACTTCTCACAACCCTTTGTAGTAGAATGTGATGCCTCAGGGGAAGGGTTAGGAGCAGTGTTGATGCAGAATCATCACCCTATTGCATTTGAGAGCCGTAAACTGAAGAACTACGAGCGCCATTACTCCATATATGACAAAGAGATGCTAGCCATCTTGCATGCTCTCACAAAATTCAGACAGTACCTGGTGGGCAGTAAGTTCAAAATCAAAACCGATCATAATAACCTCAAGGATTTCCTGGAGCAGAAGGAACTAAGTGAGCGACAACAGAAATGGGTCAGCAAAGTACAAGCCTACGATTTCGGGATCGAGTATGTAAAAGGTAAGAATAATGTAGTAGCTGATGCATTATCCAGGCGTCCAGCCCCATTATCTCTCAGTAGTATATCCATGGATTGGAGGACACTTCTCTTAGTGGAATACTCCAAAAATAAATTCGCTTGTGAATTATTGGACGGGCAAATTCAGGATGACAGGTACAGGATTGTGGATGACATCATCTATTACAAAAACAGGATATACCTCGTTCCAGAATCCACATTGAGGAAAAAGATCATTTAGGCAGCCCACGATTCTCCTTTATCAGGGCATCGAGGTTTCTTAAAGACCTACAGGCAGATCAGGGAGAGGTGCTCATGGAAAGGCCTCAAGTGGGAAATTATGCAGCATCTCCGGGAATGTAGCATCTGTCAGCAGAACAAGATTGAGGACACCCATCTAGCGGGGTTACTCCAGCCACTACCGATTCCAGAACAGAAGTGGGAAAGCATCTCCATGGACTTTATTTCAGGCTTGCCCAAGCTCCAAGGGCGAGATTGTTTATATGTAGTAGTTGACAGACTGACCAAGTTTGCACATTTCTTCTCGATATCATCAGACTACTCGGCAGCTCAAGTAGCTGAGTTATTCTTTAGTGAGGTCTTCAGGTTACACGGGTTACCTAAGACCATTGTCAGTGATCGGGATAGCAGATTCACGGGTGCCTTCTGGTAGGAACTGTTCGGATTGGTGGGAACCGAACTGGCTACTAGGACGAGTTATCATCCCCAGAGTGACGGGCAAACGGAAATAGTCAACAAGTGGATCAAAGGATATTTAAGGAACTATGTAGCAGGGCAGCAGCGAACCTAGAGCAAATGGCTACACCTAGGAGAGTATTGCTACAATACTACCTATCACATGTCTATTAGGATGACTCCTTTTAAGGCATTATATGGGTACGAGGCCTTGGACTATGCAGATTTGGTATTTGGAGATAGTAGGGCTCCTAAGGCTAAGGATTGGATACAGGACAATCAGGACATTCTGAAAATATTGAAGGAGAATTTACAAACAGCCCAGAATCAACAGAAGTTGTATGCCGACAAACACAGGATTGAGCGGAGCTTTGAGGTAGGGGATTTAGTATACTTAAGGCTCCAGCCTTACAGACAGTCCTCACTTAAGAAGAAAGGAGCAGAGAGGTTAAAACCCCGCTTCTATGGACCATACAGAATAATCAGGAAGGTGGGAAAGGTGGCATATGAGCTAGAACTTCCACAGGAAAGCAAAATTCACAATGTGTTCCATGTATCTAATCTGAAGAAGACCCTTGGGCAACACATTGCTCCATCTACCGAATTGCCTTCTTTAGATGATGAAGGACTGCTGATACTGATTCTCGAATGGATCATACAGACTAGAGAAAGGAAGCTCAGGAACAGGGTAATCAGAGAATACTTGGTTTTATGGAAAGAACTACCGCCAGAGGATGCCACCTGGGAAGGTGAACAGGTATTGCAGCATCCCAGTTTGAAGTTGCTTGAGGACAAGCAATCTCAAGCGGGGAGGACTGTAATGTCCTCTTCCGATTAGACCTTGAGGCCCAAAACCGCTAACCTATGTGATTCCTGTGGGTTCGAGCGGTTACTGACAGCTAGGGAATCAGCTCAGGACTGATGCCATCCATAGAAGATCTAGGGCATTATCATTAGGTCAAGAAGGGCCATCAGGGCCAAAGGCCACCTCCGTGCATGCCATCCAAGCATTATTTAATGATGCATGCACTCTTTAAGTCTCCATCCGCATGCATGCAAGTCAACTGCAAATTAGAAGATAAAGTGACCTAATTAGGTCAAAGATTAGGGTTTTCGCAGTTGAAAGTTATAAAAGAGGGATAAAGCGAAAGGAGACTTCACTTTTGATTATTATTATTTTGGGAGCTCTTGAATAGCAGCACAGCGTGCCGCACAGCAGTTGGGGTTGGAGACGGAGTCTTCAGCTAACGGGATTTCGGCAGTGAAACATCTGTCCTAGTCTCATTCAGGGTAAGCCATACAGGTTCACCATTTGTTCTTACATTCATTCATAAGTTATCCAGTATATGGTATAGATTGTTGCAGGGACACGTGTGCAGCCGTAAGGGGGGGTTTTGAGCCAGAAAGCCCTAATCAGTTGCTGGGCCTTCAGATCTCATCTTTACTCCGAAACTCAGGCACCATTCTCATCATCAACATCATACTCCGGTACCCGGTGATTATCAGATCCGTCCGTGCTCATCCGGAGCAGTTATCAGCAATTTTGGGATCCAGGGGGCGTGAGCACTGTCTCTCTGGAGCAAGTTGCTATCCTGCCTAGAGATCTTAGAAATCCCACATGTACCAGGCATTCTCTTCGGCACAGGAAGGCTGTCATTCCTGCAAATTGGCAGCATCATCGGACACCTCCTTCACTGAAAGCGTCACCCTTTTCTGACTGGGGTTCTTGCTGCTAGGGGTTCACCAGAAGCAGAAGAGATCTGCCCATCTCCGATCCAGTTCTCGGTGCTTGCATACTCTCTCAGGAGCAGTCTAGCTGGCTTATCAGTGGTAAGTGTTCATTCTGTCCCACAAACCCTAACCCTAATTTTTGCTATAAAATAGGGATTTTTGCATGGCAGTTTGCATGCCCAGTTGTATTAGCATATTTGCTTAGAAATAGAAAATATCGGGATTTGGGATATTACACTGGTGGTACATCGACCAAATACATATATAGGGTTTTATTTATTATTACTCAGACCAGACTTTCAGGACTATACTCATTTCATAGTTGTACTCAATTTGCGAGTGAAGGGTGAAGGTTGAAATTGTCAAGGCTAGGGAAAATGATGACTACCAACTTAAGATCATGACACTTTGGATATGGAAAGGGAAAACTCACTATAACCACATGTCGGACAAACAACAACACAGGGAATGGCAGTGCCTCACAAATGGTTGAGTTGTTCAGAGAGTGCGCATTCAACTTAGGCATCATGTCTACATCAAGTTTGATCCAAGTTCATTAGGACCATCAATTTTATTTCCATGGCCTTTTTGACCTATATGACCCTTTGGGACTTCAGCAGTGCTTAAAAGCACAACTAATCGCAGCTTTCATCCAGGACATATTCAAATTTATAAGGTCAGCAATATTTGGATATAGCATATATTTAACCATTGCTTTTGGGACCTTTTCTTATACCCTTCACGGGGTATTTTAGCATTTCATTACTCTTGCCCTTTGCTCACATATGTTAGGAAACACAGTTTAGAATTTACATTTTCCATGGGCGCATATATAAATATTTCCAATACAAGTAGTATATGAGCTTTCAGTTTTAGCCAACAACATCTCAAGTGACCAGGGGGAGTTCTGCACAGTGCCAAATATCGGGATAACCGACCAGAATGATTTAGGCATACAATCCAACTTACCAAAGGCAAGTTCTGTCACCAACTCAGAGCCGAGACACAGTATAAATAGGGAGGTTTGTCCAACAAAGGTTGTAGCGGGGAAAGGTCCTCCATGCCACAAGTCAAATAGTAAGTCGGGTTAAAACAAAACTGGAAGGTAATGGATGGGTGGAGCCAGTGAAAGATGAAGCCAACACTAGCAAGCCAAAGAAATGGTGGGAATGACTACCTCTATTCTCCCTAAGGAGGGTAACACCAATGAGTATAGATCAGGAACTTCCAAGTCTAAGTAAGGACATCAATACATAATACAAATACATCCAAGTCCATATATTTATGACCGCCAGATCATGACACTAAATGCTAGTATATGTCACAAAAATGAGTATAAGAGCAATGATAACCATAACACAATATAATAAATGCTGAGTCATAACCATGCAAATAATCCATCTGAACCATCATCTGTCCAATGAGAAAACACTAAAACCAATCTGGGCATCACCAATTGTTTCTGCAAATGACTAAATGGCTACATCAGTCCTCGAATCTGAGTGTCCTGAGACTCAGTCCTGACATGGGAGAGTATAATAGTCCACTAACAAAATAATGATCCATCAAAACTGCTCATTTCAGCATCTCATATGTAAGAGATTTGGCTTAAAAAATGTACTGTATCTGAAAAATAGAATATGGTAGCCTGGCTACTATATATGTGATAACATCTGGCTCCAGCTGGGACAAGTGCTCTTCTGAAAAGAGCGCTTGATAACCTTAGAATCTCTGGTCCTCGTACTCTGCTTCTCGCATCCTCGATCAATCCTTCCAGGTTTGCAACCGCTACCAAAATGTCACCGACTATCTGTAGCATGTCCAGAGCTATACCAAACTCATAGACTGGTTGTCAAAACAATATGTGGATAAAAATAAAGTACTGAAAACAAGCATGCATAAAACTGAAAAGCAAAAAATAAATCTAATCTTTAACCATAACTTTTCAAGAAAAGTTTTGATTTTTATTTTGCAGGATAAAAGAAACAAAAATCAACACTATACTAAGAGGTTCAAAGGCGAGCTTCAGGCAAAGATGCAAGATTCTACACTACTCCCGGGAAAGGCTTATTTAGGTCCTATTTACTCTACCCTACTAAGCAAGAAAGGACTGAAGGCTAAGTGAGGTCAGGAATGTATCCCCTCAAATCCCTCTGGTTGACAGGGAGTAAAATTTGTCGTCCAGTACTAGTATCAAGAAAGCATATGTCAACCCACGCAACGCTCAACGGAAAAGGGTCCAACCCAAATGTCACTAGCTTGCCTTGATCGAAAATGCAGTAAGTGGTTCTGGATAAGGACTTGACTTCTGGTGGGAAATTTATTCCTATTTACTGATTCGAGAAACACTTCAATGTTATGTATAGGCATGGGATGGATATCAACAAGACTTCTCGGTTGTGGTGTGATAATCCTTGAGTTCCTTCTAGAAGGAACTCCATCAAATCTAGGTGGACTGCCATCAATGGGAATGGCTGCACTACCAACTAAAATCTCTCTAATCTCTCTTCTTGTCTGTTGGACAGGTGCATTAGGCCCTTCTTCATCAGGGGACATTATATGTTTAACAGTTTCTCCTACAGTGTAAAAGCTTCTATTTTCTTCCAAAGGGCAAGGTATGTGGGACACAACAGCATTATGGCTAGGGCCTTCTCCTGTGGGAACATGAAGATGCATACCTTCTAGCTTGGTAGGGCCTACTCCAGAATGTGATACAGAAGAACTAGGAATGTGAGATAGATCATGACTGTGAAAACTGGATGACTCAGGGGGTAGGAGAAAATTAGGGATGAGAGGATAGGCTGATAAGGCACTATTTGGTGTGGCCGAAGGAGTTTGAAATATAGCAAGATTGTTGAGATTAAAATCTCCTTTAGGTGCATCGTTAATTAAGGCATCCTCTTCCCAATTCAGAGAGTTGTCATGGACTTGAATTAGGTTACCATCTTCCAAAGATAAATGAGATAATGACCCAACAACATCAGAAACACGGGTGCTACTGACTTCATCATCAGCATCTCCTACTCTAGATAACTCAGGATGGTTTGCCCATGGGTAAATAGTTTAAGTCCTTGGCTTTCTCTTTCTCTATTACAATAAATTAAAGAAAACCATTCATTTACTCTACGAGGGATTCTTCCCATATGCCTAGCATCATCAATTTCATCAACTTCAATTGTAGGATTTATTGTGTTGTTTTGCTCGTGACCCTGAAGTTGGTTCTCATTTCTTCTTAATTCCTCTAATTCCTCCGAGCATTCACCTCCAAGCATTTCCAAGTTAATCACCCTGACAAGTTTAGTTATTTGATTTTCTTTCGAAGATGAGTCAGAGTCTTCCATTGCCATAAACATGCTTTCAGGCTGCCTATATTCCCATACTTCATTTTCATCTTCCACAATATGGGCCTTAGCATTATTCAACAATTCTTCCCCATATGTGTTTTTAATTTCTTCCTCAAAAGTCTCCAAATGTTTTTCATAGCAAGGTTCCCTATTGATTCTAATCAGAGCACCATCAGAGTTTGGGACACAAAGGTATGATAAATCCATCATGAGGTATCCACTAACCAACTGCCCATTTTCTAGATAAAAGAATTCCATATGGTGGGGGCAAATCAATGACAACTAAATCCATCATAGTGGAGATGTCTGAGCATGCGAACAGATCAGCTCTAAGGTTTTTGATCAAGCCGTAGGATAGTAATCGCCTTGAGTCTATGCCACAAACATTTCCATAAGGCCTTGTCACTTCTAATCCCATTTCTTTCATGACATGCAAAGGCATTACATTCATAGCTGCTCCAGAATCCAACATGCAATTATGTAGGAGCATATTCTGAATATGTAAGGTTAAGTAAAATGGAGGGGGACCACCGTTCTTTCTTTCATAGATAGCAGATTGGATGTTAACAGGTGGATCCTTTTCATCTTTGCTAAGTTGCATCCCACCAGGGCTCTGTATGTGACTAGACTCTAAAGCAAACTCAGGGGTTGTCTTGGCCAATGCCATCAAAGAACTCCTCTACTTGGCTTCTTACAGAGGGTACATTCATCAACTCAATGATAGGGATATTACACATTATCTTGCTTAGCTCTTTCTCTATATCAATGTTCAAATTCAAATCTCCTAAGGCAAGATCTTCTTCTTTTTTATTATCTTCATTAATTGCTTTGTGTTTGTCTAAGAAAGAAGGTTGGGGATCCACTCTTCGTTTATAGATTTTAACTTGTGGTTGCTCCTTTGTTTTAGGGATATCTAAGGCGCAACAAGAGGGATCAGGCTCATCAACAAAATCCTCTTCCTGCTCCCAAGGTTCTTCTTCTTGCTCCCACGTTTCTTCTTCTTGCTCCCACGTTTCTTCTTCTAGGAGAATTCTTCCAAAACCATCATCAGAAGGTAGATCATTAATGAAATTGATGTTTTTTGGTTGGTCATCAGGATAACTAGTTTTCAGAGGTTCTTCCTCGTTTTCATCACACCAATTGACATTCTTCCTTTCAAGATTCTCTGGATACTCAGGTCTTCTTCTGTTGGGATCTCTCTTAGGGCCCCTATTGTTATTCTAGTAGGGTTTAGGGCCGTAAGGATTTCTATGTCTCTCAGGATCGTGAAAGCTAGCAACACTCTTGGTCAGAACAGTTAGTTGTTTCATCATCTCTTGCATGGTTTCTAACGTGTCCTTTGATTCTTTTGTTTCACTCACAGGTTCCTTAGGTTTTCGGAGCTTAGGGTTAGATCTGGAAGTGGATGGGGCATAATGATCGAAGAAGTTTTGCTTACCCATTGATGTTGCATGCTGCTAAACCATCTTTGCGTTGAATTCGACAGTCTTTAAGTCATTTGGATTCTTATCCTTTAAGTTGAACCCCAACCAACCGTCAAAAGCATTCAGATAATGAATAACAATTGCTTGGTCTTTAGGTTTAATTTCATCTGGGATATTTCGTACAGTCTTGTCAAATCTTAGGTTAAAGTCATGGACTATTTCATTCTTTCTCTTCTTTATGTCAAACAGTTGATGCAAGAGGAATTTTCCATCCAACTTGTGAGACCAATCATTGTTAAGATTCGTGACGGAGTTGTCATATCCATTGATGGATGAAGCAGGTAATCTATCAAACCACTTATGCACATCTCCTTCCAGAGAATGCAGAAGGCTCCTCATAAATACAACTTCATCAACAGCTCCATATGCTTCCATATGATCCCAGACTTTGTCAATGTGGTCTTCGATGGAGGTAGTTGACACCCCATCAAACTTGGGAACATTTTCGAAGTATTTATCAGGCATGTCATGGGGGGCTCCTTGGATCAGGGAAAAATCTAGAGGAGATGCCTTAGCCTTCCTTCCAAAAATCCTAGGATTTTGTGGAGGAGGAGCATTTTGATTTCCACTAGTATTTGTTTCGGCCATCGGGTTAGGTGAGGTTGAAGGAGATTCCAAAGGATGACTTGAGAAAACAATGGGGCTGGATATCTGTCTGTTTTTCCTTGTGTAAGTTATAAAGATTCCTTTCGGGTTTATAGGGTGTTCTAGGAACTGAAGATTAATACGTTGGGTACGGTCCTCAGTGGAGTCGCCAGGTGAACCACATAGGTAATTCACCAAAAAGAGATATGTCGTAGCCTGTAGGGAAAGGTGAGGTATGTCAAACCAAGGAAGGCCTCTACCTCCTCGACAACGGGGCCAAAATGTTATCACCAACCTTGTAGTTGCCTATTCAAGGTGGATCCAGGATGGATGGTAGAGGGACAAGCAACTAAGGAGGTGGAACCAAGACTGCCTAGACTCCCAAATGGATGGTTGTCACGCCAATCAAGGCAGCCTTTACTTTATGTTATCTAAGCCCAAGACAACAAAGAGGGAGACTCGGATCTACTCTCGATAGGAGAGATCAGACCTAGACACCAGATCAGATAAATTAGAATTGAGGTACGTAAGGTGTAAGGTAATTGGAGACCTTAGATCTATGGAAGGTGTCACTAAGTGTGCCAGGGCTTTGGATAAGGGTTTTAGACAAATGAGGGTTGATCCAAAGTGGAACACAGGTGACCTATGGGGTAAATATCAGATCTAGGGTTGAGGTACTAGCAACTGGTGAAGATATCCGCTGCCTTGGGAAACATGACCAATGCAATGAAGGCAAGGACAGTGTTGGGGCTATCTAGTACTGATGGATAGACTCGATGATAGATGTGACAATATCAGAGATCCCGAGTCATCAGGGAAAGATCAGATTGCAAGGAAAAGAGGCCAAAGAGGGGCTAGCGCTAGGGTTGGAGATCAGTGCCTGTTGGACCTAGGGTAATAGAGTCAATATCTACCCAGCGTTGGAGTGAACCCACCTGGTAAATGCCTTGATCTATGGATCCATAAAACTATTTGGCTGGAAAATTCAGTCTACAGGGGAAACCAACAGTAAGATGGCTAGCTCTAGGGTTTGGAGAGGCAGATCCTCAGATCTAGGACATTTCAGAGACCATCAGCTCAGCGTTGGAGGGGAAATGGGATGGGGATGACCTGATCTACAAACCCAAGTTGAAAAAATGCCGAAAAAATCAGATCTAGGAAAAAGTTAGAAAAATGATGAGAAATGCTAGGGGCCCGGAAGACAGTTTCTCAGATCTAGGGCCACCTGTCGACCTCTAGCTCAGCGTTGGAGGTGATTTGGAGTGAGGAGGACCCGATCTACAAACCCAAGTTGTTATTTTCCCGGAAAAATCAGATCTCGGAAAAAGTAAAAAATTTAGTGAGGGGCGCTAGGGTTTGAGAAGGCAGTTTCTTAGATCTAGGGCAAACCAGGCAGAATTAGCTCAGCGTTAGCGGTGAATTGGTGAGAGGGAGGCCTGATCTACAAAACCCAACAGTGGTTTGTCTAGAGATCGAGCAGTTTATTTTTTAGTATTTTTGGTTTTTTATTATTTATGGAATTTTCAGTAAAATGAAGAAAAAGCATGTGTCAATGGGTCGAGGTCCTGAAGAAAGGAACTAACCTGTAGATCTTACCTGGAAATCCTTGTAGATGCCTTGAAGGTGATGATCCTTGCTGTCCCGATCAGTTTGAGAAGACTTGTGTGATTTCTAAGCCCAATGTTTTTCTCCAAGTGTCCAATGCGCCCTCTCTTCTGCCAAGCAAACGTCAACAATATCAAATTTGCCGCATCACGAAAGAAAAGCAAGATCTACATAAAAGTAACAAGATCTAACCATAGATCACAATGAAACTAATGAAAACCCCCTGATACAAGACGAAGCCAATCCAAGCGAGTTGAGGATCCCCTGCAAAAACGCCCAAGATGAAGTCGCCCTCCTGTAGACAAGACAATGATCCCGAAAAAATATAGATCTCACACAAATTTCCCGAATGCTAGGAAGCAAAAGACTTTCCAATCACCATCTAAGAACACCAGATGCAAAGGAGATCCAAAAAATATCCACAAGAAAGTTTTTCTATTAATCAGATCCAAGAGCCAAAGACCTCTTACAAATGAGAAGCTCTCTCCTTTAAATAGAAATGAGAGAACCAAAATCCTAACCATTTTCAAAACGAGTGGCTAAGATTAAAAGATATAAATGTTTTAATCAATGGTTGACATGAGATCAACATACAATACATGGATCAATATAACCATAAAGCACCAAAGTGGACTAGATCACCCATAAAGAGGGCACCCCACACAACAAGAAATAAATGAAGCACATGGTGGGTCCATGGAGTGTTAACTAACTCCCTCTAAGTGCCCCATGGCACAATAAAATAATATAATATTTTAATTTTTTGACTTTGTGCCTCGAGGAAATCGTGAGCCTCCCAAAAGCTCCAGAAAATATTATAAAAATGCTCGAAAAAATAGGTGTGGGCCCAATCAAGTGCTGGAGAAGGTGCGGAGGACATCACTCTCATCATCATGACTTATCCCATGTCATTTCCTTTCCTATCTTCAATAGCCATTTAATCATTTTTTAATCTGCCTTGGGAGATGTGAACTTGCCAAAACTGTTGACTAAATTGTCATTGATGCCAACAGGTGTGTGTCAGTGTGTCTTGGTGCCCCTTGAGGAGCCTCTGAGGGTTGAGTAAGCGTCAGTGTCTAAGGAGACCTTTTGACTTTGTCCAAGCCCAAGCCTGAAGCCCTTGGGACAATGGCAAAAGCCCTGAACACCTTGTAGAGTGTTTAAGTACCCCTAAGTTGGTTCGATGGTTCCCCAGTTGTGTCCTTGGTTTCCCAGTACCACAACCATGCCCTTTTGCCCTAGATTGTGTCTTTGGTGGGTTGAAAAAGTTGCAAGAGTCCAAATGACCCTTTCAGTGGTCATTTGCGTTTGATAAAGGTCATGGCACCCTAAGAGAAGCCTAGGCACCCCACACCTTGATGGTTATGTATCTTTACTTGTGGTAACTCTAATAACTTAACAAACTACTCGAAAACCCTCACTCTTGGTTCCTAAGCCTAATCTACCCTATGCTCTTAAAACACTAACAACCTAAGTAACAGGATACTTCCAAATAGGGCTCGTGTCCCGTATTCGACGTGTCGGGCACGACACTTGCCCTAATACGTGTCCGACACCAAAATTTCCGTGTCCCGAAATTTGGACACTTTCCAACACGTGTCCAGTCAAAAAGAGTATAGATGAGGAAGAGGATAGAGGTAAGACCTATGACAACAATGCTAATTTTGACATGGAGGAGAAGGAGGATGATTGACAGTGGTTAGTACCATTGATGAGCTATGATATTCCTACCTGTGGCTATTTAGTATTTTCATTTTGTATCTAGTAGTATTGTAGATACTAGACTTAGTACTAAGTAGTATGTACTCTATTTTGTATTTGTCGGTGGCATTCTCTCGATATCTATGTAATACATTTTTATTTTTGTGGTTTAATGAGAAATATCAAATATGCAGTCTATGGTTCAAAGTTCATGATTCATTGATAATTTTATTATTGATTCATCATTGTCAAATTTCAATTGAATGATATTATGATTGATGTACATTGTATATACTTCTAGTTTTTAGAAAATGTAGATCTTTATGTATTTTTTTAATATATATATATATATATATATATATATAATTTTTTAATATATATAAAACGTGTCTTCCGTATCCTATTTCTAGGGTCATCGTGTCTCGTGTCGAATACTTGTATTTTCGTGTCCTCTGTGTCCCGTGTCCTCGTGTCATGTGACTTACCTAACAACACACTAATATTGCCCATTGCATACATGGTTAATAATAATAATTTAAACTACGCACATGGTTAATAAGTATCAAAACATGTTATAAACTTAATAAATATTTAAAATCCTCCACAAGTGGGCCCACCCATAAATAAATCAAACCTCTTAAAGTTGAAATGGTAATAAAAGTTAAAAACAATTTTTTTTACATAAACAAAAGACCTCTTGTAATGTTTAAATACTAAAATAAAACTTTAAAAGGTTTAACAAATAAAACACGTTTAATATTAAAATCAAACCCCATTTTGTCTCTCTTGAAAGTCGGTTCCAACAAATTTTAAGGCTAAAATCAAATTATAAATAATTTTTATTTATTATTATTCACCTAAGAAGTCGGCCCCATCTATCCTTCACTCAATAGTATTTATACACTAAAAGCAACGAAGAATTGGACTTAGGAATCTCGTGGGTGTAGAGCTTGACTAAGTTTTCGTGGGTTACTTGGCAGCAGCAGATAGGCATAAGAAGTTTCCACAGAGATTTGTCTTTTCCTTTTTGAAGTTTGAACTGAGATTACTCTCGCTGGTCTGAGGAAGAGATCCGAGTCCTAGACAGAACAGTTCAAGTTTTTTTTTGTGGGAGCAGAAGGAAAGTTTTCGATGGTTTAGGTGGCAGCAGACCCAAATTTTTTTTAACAAAGTTTAATTATTGGGGACAGTCCGAGCCTGTTGGGTGCATAATTGATTGCTCATACAGTCTGAACCTTTGCAAGTTTGAGCAGTATACACCAGGGTTTTTGGTTGATAACTTTTGCTGCCTTGTTTGCGGTATCCACAGTCATCCTTAGTCCGAATTTGCAGCAGTCTGAAATTGCAGGAGTCCGAAATTGCAGCAGTCTAAGTTTGCAGCAGTCTGAGGTGTATCCAGCTGCCACAAGTCTCAAATCCAAGCTTTGACAGTCCCGAACTTAGAAGTGTCGCTGCTAACAGTCAGAGGTTTTGAAGTCAACAGTCTGAAGATCACTACAGCAGCTAGTTTGTGAAGTCTCATTTTTGAGTTTGATACACAAACTTGTTGCAAGTATGTTAACTTATAATCTTTACACAGTGACTAGACTTAGTTAGCAAACAATGGTATGATCTTCATACAGTGACTGGTTAGCACTCAATGATGCAATCTTTACACAGTGGCTAGACTTGGTTAGCAAACAGTGGTATGATCTTCATAGAGTGACTGGTTAGCATTCAGTGATGCAATCATTACACAGCGATGTGTTAGAAATGTTTTTGACACAGCAAAATATGTGACAGTGATGTGATGTATATGAACAGTTTGTGACAAAATGAAATCATATGACAGTCAATTGAAATGATGTGACAATGATATGATATGATATGACAGCAATGAGTGAACAATATTGACTGTATACAGTGCATGCTATAAAGTGATTATACACTTATGTGCCTTGTCATGTTACATAATACACCATAATGCAAACTCCATGATGATGCATATCCTATGATGGCATGTTCAAGAGACTGATGTTTCACAGACCTTGGTGATAAAGCAATCTCCTTGATGATGAACTGTATGATGATGATAAGATGAGTTGATCTTGATGATGATGTACACCCTATCTTATAGACCTTGATGATTATCAGACCTTGATGATGACATGTTTAGACCTTGATGTTTGATGGCTTGACAATGACCAGCAGAGTTGACCAGCAGAAGAAGGATTGACCAGAGGGTCATGAGCAGCAGTGAGTAGATGAACAAAATGATTGATGAGCAAAGTGGATGAACAGCTTGACCAGCAGTATTGATGTTTAATATGACAGTGATGACATGGGCAGAAAGATGATGTGGCAGTGATATCTACAGGGATGATTTGACAGTGACTAGAGTGCAGAGGTTATCAGTAGTAGAGTTTGGTATGTGGCAGGTCCACAGGTTTGACAATCTTCTTCTTATCAGGGTGGCAGGACGGGGCAAGGAAAAGAGGTCATAGCCTCCTTCCGGTTGAAACCAGAAAACTAGGGAGTGGCAGCTTCCTTCAGGTCGTAGCCTCCTTCCAGTTGAAGCTGGAAAATTGAAGTCTGTATAATAAGGGGGTTGTTCCCTCCTTCCAGTTATTTCTGGAAAACTATTTTTAAAAAGGCTTCCGTGGTTTTACCCCTAGAACTTGGGTTTCCACGTCAAAAACTATTGTGTACTGTGGATTTCGTTATTTTTATACACATTGATGATGTGCTGTGATTGGTGATCAACAACCTCCTTTTGATTAAAATTTTAAATAGTACAAATACTGATTCACCCCCCTCTCAGTATTTCAACAAAAACAGCCTCCGAGGGTGCCTGCGTTGTTCAACTGAGCCCACCAAGCTCTCTGGGATGGGGGTACTATGGTACAATCAAGTGGATGCACCCCCTATGCCCCATACAACGCCCTAGGAGATCCAATAAAAACATCTCCCTGCTCAGACACATCATCCTGTGGAACAAAACTACACCAGAAGGGTAAAATGAGCTTGACCATCTCTGCAAGTGCTCAGAACTGAAAATAAGCTATCTCACTAGACTCAGAGAGTCCAAATCCATCTAGGGTGTATACTCATACCCATTCCAAGTCTCTGCCTGATCATCCAAAATATCTAATAAACAATATAATCACCTGTAAATGACCAGATACCAATAATATAACTCAGACTATCATCCATCTGCTGCAAGTGTTACACGGCTAAGACATGCTCTACAAATCATTTAAGTAACAATCATAACAAGTAGCAGTCACCTCACTTGCGGTACATCGACCAAATACATATATAGGGTTGTATTTCTTATTACTCAGACCAGACTTTTAGGACTATACTCACTTCATAGTTGTAGTCAATTTGCTAGTGAAGGGTGAAGGCTGAAATTGACAAGGCTAGGGCAAAGGATGACTACCAACTTAACATCATGACACTTTGGATATGGAAAGGGAAAACTCACTATAACCACATGCCGGGCAAACAACACAGGGAATGACAATGCCTCACAAATGGTTGAGTTGTTCAGAGAGTGCGTATTCAACTTAGGCATCATGTTTACATCAAGTTTGATCCAGGTTCATTAGGACCATCAATTTTATTTCCATGGCCTTTTTGGCCTATATGACCCTTTGGGACTTCACCAGTGCTTAAAAGCACAACTAATCGTAGCTTTCATCCAAGACATATTCAAATTTATAAGGTCAGCAATATTTGGATATAACATATATTTAACCATTGCTTTTGGGACCTTTTCTTATACCCTTCATGGGGTATTTTAGCATTTCATTGCTCTTGCCCTTTGCACACATATGTTAAGAAACACAGTTTAGAATTTACATTTTCCATGGGCGCATATATAAATATTTCCAATACAAGTAGTACATGAGCTTTCAGTTTTAGCCAACAACATCTCAAGTGATCAGGGGGAGTTCTGCACAGTGCCAAACATCAGGACAAGTTACAACTGACCAAAATGATTTGGGCATACAATCCAACTTACCAAAGGCAAGTTCTGTCACCAACTCAGAGCCGAGACACAGTATAGACAGGGAGGTTTGTCCAACAAAGGTTGTAGCGGGGAAAGGTCCTCCATGCCACAAGTCAAGTAGTAAGTCAGGTTAAAACAAAATTGGAAGGTAATGGATGGGTGGAGCCAGTGAAAGATGAAGCCAACACTAGCAAGCCAAAGAAATGGTGGGAATGACTACCTCTATTCTCCCTAAGGAGGGTAACACCAATTAGTATAGATCAGGAACATCCAAGTCTAAGTAGGGACATCAATACAGAATACAAATATATCCAAGTCCATATATTTATGACCACCAGATCATGACACTAAATGCTAGTATATGTCACAAAAATGAGTATAAGAGCAATGATAACCATAACACAATATAATAAATGCGGAGTCATAACCATGCAAATAATCCATCTGAACCATCATCTGTCCAATGAGAAAACACTAAAACCAATCTGGGCATCACCAACTGCTCAGCAGATGACTAGATGGCTACATCAGTCCTCGAATCTGAGTGTCCTGAGACTCAGTCCTGACATGGGAGAGTATAATAGTCCACTAACAAAATAATGATCCGTAAAAAATGCTCATCTCAGCATCTCATATGTAAGAGATCTGGCTGAAAAATGTACTGTATCTGAAAAATAGAATATGGTAGCCTGACTACTATATATGTGATAACAGTGGTTAGGCCTTAGGAGGTTATTAGAGCCTCTGTTTCAGTGTTTTTAAACATGCTAGGGATTCAAATTGAGTCGTATGGACATGTGCTAGGCCCCCCTAGAGTTTCGTCTGATTCTGAGAAAAATATATATATATTTTTTCATTTTTAAGCCATTTTTTAATGGTTTAATTAAAAATTTTCAAAATGTGATAAAAGTCGGGTTCGGAGTCCATTTTTGGCGCGGGGGAGCTTGTTTTCACACTCAGAGCATCCTTTTTACTCCAGAGGCCACTTTTCATATGTTTCGGGCCGCTAAAACATCCAGTGAAGCATTATTTCGCTGACAGAGCATTGAATTGGCACTTTAATGTTAAAAGTGGAACAAATTGGCACTAAAAGTAAAAAAATAAGTCAAATGGTGAGTGGGTGACATGGCAAGTGGACTTCCCATGGTTAGCGACTTCATAAAGATTGGAAAGGCATAAGACTTGGGTTAAAATAAGGAGTGGTGAATGGTTTAAATAAGTGGATGGCGTCAACTATCATGGGGGTTCATGCTAGCTCCATTGAGGGTGCGATTGTATGGGGTGGACCCCCTTCATGTGGTAACTTTGGATAAAGCTTTGTTCGGTGATATATTATATTATATGACATGTTTTGAAATGAAATCGCAAGCAATAAGGGTGACGCTCTATTGTGGTTTGGTGGGTAAACTCGTGCGTGAGGGAGATAGGAGACACCAACCTCATGAGTTAACGAGTTGTTGTTTGGGTGCGTTAGGTGATAGAGGTGTCATCCACCTCTTCAGTTCCACTCTCACTTCAACTTAGATAAACTCAGTTCAACTGAACTCCCACAACCAGTGTTAGATTCACCCACTTTCTCTTGCTCTGGCTATAAATAAAGCACAACCCTCTCATTCCAAACTAGTTCGAGTTGGATAGAGAATAGAATTCTTGATTCTAATAGTTATAGTTATTTTGCTTGCAATAAAGAAAGCTTTGGAGGCTAGATGGTGTCATGTTTTATTGTGTGGATGAGCATTGCCATGTTTCATCGAGGTAACTTGTAATTTTTTCATAGCTTGCTTATTATGATCTTGTGGATTTGGCATTGAAGGATTGCTATAAATTGGTAGGAAAATAATTTAGTTAATAAGTTTATTGGCTAATTCTTTTTCTTTTATGCATGCTTAGAGATATAGATCTTACATGTCTAATAAGTTTACTGGCATGTCTTTTTAATGTCTCTATATATGTATTAACTGGATCTCACAAGCATCTTGGCAAGCCTTTGATTAGTTGCAGGTATCCTAGTTTGGAGAAAGCGTTGATCTAGTTTGCTTCCTCTTTTTCTCCAACATATTCAAGGCATAGTCCCTCGAAATTCCACTGGAAAGCTCCACGGTTGATAATTCGAGCACCAGGCCTCCTCTTCTGCTCTTTCTCCATTGAAATCAGTGCTTTCCTTGGTTACTTTTTTCTTATATCTTAGATTTGTGGTTGATAAGCTAACATTATTTTCAGATTTGATATATAGAAATTACATGCATAGATCTAGAGTCATTTGAAGGATTCAAGTCTTTTTTTTACTAGATCTAGCTTCATGAAGGTTTTCATTTTTACAAGTTGTTTTAAAGTAGATCCAAAAGCTTGTTAAGTGAGTAGTCTTTCTTAAAAGTCTAAAAGTTAAATCTTGTGGTCTAAGTGCTTAATCTTATTGGCTTCCCCAAAGAAAAATCAACACGGTATCAGAGCTGTTTTGGAAGAGGCCATTACATAGTCTGAAAAAGCAGATCTGAAAAAGTAGAACTAAAAAAGCAGTGTTGAAAAAGCAGCCCGAAAAAGCATATCTAGAAAATTAGGACTGAAAAATTAGGTTTGGAAAATAGGATCGAAAAAGCAATGCTGAAAACTTAGGATTGAAAAAGTAGGGCCAAAAAAATACGGCCGAAAAAGCAGGTTCAAAAAATAGGGCTGAAAAAGTAGGTCCGAAAAAGTAGGGCACATCTTTCTATGGATCCAGATTTCAATTTTGACCTAATTTTTGCTGGGATTAGGGTTTCTGGTTCAAATTTCAGAATTCTGTCAAGATGGTGTCCAATATTAGAAGAAGAAGACGGGTTGGATGGTGTGCAAGATCTTTCAAAGGTCAAATGTTACAATTGTTATTCATTTGGTTACTATACTCATAAGTGCCCTCAAAAGAAAAGAAAGGAAGATGCATCGACAACTGATGTTGAAGAACTTCCACCTCAAAAGAAAATAAGAAGAAGAGATGAAGACCTAAGATGAAGACTTCTGCTAGTTCTAAGAAGTTTGGGACTTGACGAAGAAGAAGATCAAGCCTTTAGACTAGACAACGAAGAAGGATACACTTCCAGAAACTCCAGTGATTTCTGCTAGAAGGCAAAGATCAAGGGGGAGTCGACCAAAGAAGCAAAGATAAGTATTTAATGTTTTGTGAAATAAGTGTTATTCAACAACTGAATTGTTTTCTTATTGATAAGTAGCATAATAACTCTTTTATTGATGGATAGTACATTGGATTCTGGTTAACCCTTGTGGACATTTCTGTCAGGTCCACTATGGAGGCTGTGAAAGCAATGATTTGTGATAAAGATTTACCCATGTCTTATGGGTAGAAGTATCCAGAATGATAGTTGTGCTTAGATCAAGTGTTCTCACCAAATAATGGAGGACAAGATTCGTGAAGATGGGATCTTTAGAAAAGAAGCGTACAGTAAGACATCAAAGGTTTATAGAATATACATCCCTGGACAAAGAGATCATGATCAATAGGGATGCCACCTTTAATGAAGATACAACCTTGAGCAAATCCAGGAAGTCTCACATGGATGAGGATAGAAAAGGAGCACGAGGATCTAAAAGATGCAACGGTAAATATCTCTACAAGATCAAACATGCTGTAGACGAAAGCATAGAGAAGTACAAAGCAAGATTCGTGGCTAGAGGATTCTCTCAGAAAGAGGTAGTAGATTATGACGAGACGTTTGCTCCAGTGGCCAGACACACTTCTATTAAAGCTATTATCTCCATAACTTTCGTGATGGGATGGAAATTACACCAAATGGGTGTCAAGACCATCTTCTTGAATGGTGTAATTGAGGAATAAGTGTTCATCGAGCAACTTGACAGAGAATCACATGTGTACATTGAAGAAGGCTTTGTACAAGCTTAAGCAAGCACCTAAGGCATGGTATGCCAAGATAGGCAGTTATTTGATGAACTCGGTATTCACCAAAAGTGATGCAAATCTCAATCCTTGTTTCTTACAGGGGACGAGAAGCTCATAGATGGATGTAAGAGGGAGCTCCTCATAGAGTTCAAGATGAAGGATCCTAGTATCCAGTGATCTTGAGAGCAAGAAGCTCGTATCAGTAGACCCATTTGATGGGAGATGACACAGATGGATGCACAAAAGATCAACAATAGAGAGGGTTGCAAGTCACTCTAGTGCAAGACATCTAGATGCAGAGAATGCAAGATATCCAGATGTAGAGGGAGCAGAAAGCTCCATTTCAGAGAAAGTAATTGCAACACATGATACAGAAGAAGTACTCCAAGAGGGAGCAAATCACAAAATTTGAGAATCTTGGCATGATTATTGGGATTAGAGGTGTGGTAGAAACCAGATGAGATTTTCCTCAGTCAAGGAAAATACATAGTAGAGACCCTGAAGAGATTCAGGATGATGGATTTTAAGTCAATGGCCACACCTATGAGTGACTCTTCTTCAGATTTGGTGGATCCCACGATACCAATAGATGATCAGATCCTTAATGTGTCTGGTCAACGCCAAACCAGATATATGCTTTACAACCGGTACATGGTAGAGTTTAGACATGTACATTAGATAGCAACAAAGCATGTGTTGAGGTACCCACATGGTACGATTGGATATGGACTTAGATATGTCTCAAACAAAGAGATACAGTTGTAAGGATATATGGACTTTGACTAGGGTGAAAAGTGCAGTGGACGAGAAAGAGCACATCGGGGGTATTGCTCCAATTTAAGATCAACTATGATATCCTAGTTTACAAGGAAAGCAGTTGTTAGGGGCACTTAGTACAGCAGAGGCATAGCATATTGCAGCTAGTATTGCAAGATGAAAAGCAGTAAGGCTTTAGAAGGTTCTTAATCAGTTATATCTGAGACATAGTGGAGAAAGGAGCAGTGCAACTTCGATACATATCTACAGATGAGCAGATTGCCAATATACTTAATAAGACTCTGTCTAAAGTAAAGTTTGAGTACTTATGAGACAAGCTTGGTGTAGTACAGAATGACTCCCCTCGCTGAGAGGGAGTGTTGATGTTTTTCCATGGGCATCAACTAGTAGTCATTCCCCCCCACCAGTTAGTCATGTAGTACATGATTCAAGCATTTTCCCCACATGGTACATGGTTCAGACATCGATAAGTCATGCAGTGGTACTTGGATCAGACACCGATAAGTCATGTAGTGGTATATGGTGTCGCCGCCTTTCACGCACCTGGGAGGAATTAGCGCAACATAAATCTTCAAGCTGCTAAGTGCGTCCTTGGGGGCAAGTCTCGAGTCAGGTGCTGTCACTTGATCCTGACTGCTCCATTTAGGCCACTCCTAACAGAGCCAAGGGGGGTAGTCCCTGTGAAAGAGTTGCTAAGGCTCTTACTTTTATTAGTTATGGATTAATTGTTTTGTTAGGAGTTTTGATAAATCACTACTGAAATAAGCTACTTGCAAGTAAAATTGATATAACAACTGAAAAATTTCAAGAACTCCAACTCGGTTTCAGTTTCAGTTCTTCATTGTTTAATGCCCAAACCCCAATGTTAGCATGTGCATAAAAAATTAATAATTTATGATTGAAAACATAAAACACAGGAGATTTCTTTCTTCTTTTGAATTTTGAAAATTTATGGCAGCCCTAAATTCTTACTCAGAAATTTAATTTAGGCCATACACAAAATTTAAACACTCAGATTTTTGGTCAAGTTGACCCAAGAAAAACCTCGAAGGGAAAACCTGTTTGCAGAGAGATTTTATTATTTCTTCAGAGACAAATTAATCAACAAACTACAGCAGTACTTATCTCTTTTCCCATCTCGAAAACGCGTCAACAAACACACTGAAAAACTGCTGTACGAAACCCAAGAAATCTGCCACACGTGTTACTGTACGGATGCCTCGATTTTTGTGAGAACTCAGGCTCGAAATATGTGCTGTATGGTCAATGTACGGACATCAATAAATTCTGTACGATTGCCTCGAAAATCGTGCCATATGGATTTAATTTCTGCCTCGAAAACCATGCATTCTCTCACCTCCTCAAAATTCCTGCTGTACAGAATGTACGACCTGCATTAATTGCGGTACGGTCTGCTGCATTAAATGTTGTATGGTTTACTTGGGATTCGTGCCACTCTGCTGGTAAAGTTGTCTCAAAATTCATGCCCTTTCTCTTCTTCCTGGTTTTGGAAAATTTTTCAAGGGTTTCTCCTCGCTGGTTTTCTCTTGCTCTCTCTCTCTCTCAAAAATCTCTCTTGAAAGTGAACAATTGAATTCTCTTTGTCTTTTCCAATCCCTTTTTGTGTGAGTAACTTCCTTCTATTATCTAATGGATGAGATTAGATGAGATCCTAGGGCCAAGATCACATCCCACCTTTTTCTCATTAAAAAGCAATTAATGACTTTTTAAATAATATATGTGAGACTTTATTACACACCCATTTAATAATCTCATTAAAGTCACTTAAAACTTTATTACTCACATTTTATTTATAAAGTGACTTTATATCAATAAAGTCAATCTCACTTTATAAATGGCTAGGGACCACTTTTAAAAGTGTTCTTGTCCACCCCAAGGCATGAGTGAACAAGCACTTCTCTAGGTAAAAAAATCAACAACATGAAAATAGATATGGCAATTATAACATAAATGATTTGAAAGCAAAATATGAAATCTAAGATAGTGCCAGTGCCAAATGGAGTCAAAATAACATAATGTTGCTAAAAGCTGTAAATGTATTGCAAGTGGAGTCTTGGTCAGTTTTAGTTATTGAGGATGAATTAGATGAGTGAGTTAAAAGGGAAAGGAAACTCCAGATTTACCTGACGGTACGAGGAGTGTGTTCGGATTCTGAGAAGAGTGGCTCCGCACGGGAAAATGTGGGCTAGATGGAGTTGTGGGGGGTGTTCAACACTACACCAACAAGGATGTAGCCTTACAGGACCCCACAGTCGCTTTCTAGTTGTCTTCGTTTTCCCTAAAGAATTTGCCCACTATTTCTCAGGCTCGTTATGCCAGATTTCCCTAATGTTTTGGGGAAGTTGCTTTTATTAATGTGAGTTGATAAATTAAATGTGAGGAATTAATTAGTGCGC
Organism: Pseudotsuga menziesii; assembly: GCA_001517045.1. NCBI lineage: Eukaryota > Viridiplantae > Streptophyta > Pinopsida > Pinales > Pinaceae > Pseudotsuga > Pseudotsuga menziesii. The sequence continues at coordinate 208,999 of LPNX010800601.1, read as the reverse complement.
ATTCCTGCTTTTGATTATCCCAAAGCTTAGGGCGAACCTGCGATGGGCAAGAGCATACACCGGAATGGCAAATTGTTGATTCCAAATTGGTATTGTAAAACGAAAAAGGTAAAATCAGTGAGACTATTTACTACGGCAAGGAATATCTTTTCCCCAAATGAGCAAGCTCTTTGGGTAATTCGGTAGGTCAATGCCGGGTTAGTATTAATTTCCAAAACCAAAATAGAATAATGATGCCTCAAAGAAAAATAATAAAAAAAAGATTACACTACTTCCTACGGCAAAGAGTATCTTTTCCCCAATCAAATGGATTCTCTTGGGTAATTTGGTAAAGCAATGTCGAATTAGTTCTAAATGAAGTAAAAATAAAGATTGATTGCGATATAATCAAACTAAAACTAAACTTAATCTAAAGACTTGCAAAAAGTAAATAATCACACAATGGGCAGATATATGCTTCCCCCAAATGGGGGAAGGGGGTTATGGGAGCTGTAAACCCACTTGCTGTTTATTTATGATTACTTACAATGCTTAAAGAAAAAGAAATGTCTTTTGACCCTTGAAGAATGGGTCAAAAAGGCTTACAAACTTGCTTAGGGAAGAAAAGGAATGATCGAGGGGGATGGCAGATGGATCGTGGGTGCTCCGAATGACCAAAAGAATGATCTTTTGGCAGCACCTCCCTCTCTTTTTCCTTTGACCTGCTAAAAACCAGCGAGCTAATTGGGCAAGGTTAGCGGGTTAATGCTTTAAAAATATATAAAAAATACACTAAAGTATTTTGTAAAAATTGGAAAAATTTGGGACTTAACGTACTAAGTAACAACTGCTAGACCTAGGCTTATAACTATGATTTAGATGCGCTTTAGATCTAGTAAAATAACAAGCTAATCTTTATGATAAAACTTAAAAAAAAATGAAATAGCTTGCTTCAACAGGTAACTAAGATAAAGTTTAATGTTTGAGAGAGGAAGAAGAGGAAAGCTTTGCTCAAGCTTGAATCTTTCTGAGACTTGAAGGTACTAATGGGCACAAGCATTTGTAGATTCTTCAAGATTTGAATAAGAGGGCGATGCAACTTAGCTCTTCCTCTTACTCCAAAGTTGAACCCTGAAAAAAGTTAAAAACTTATTCACACTCGCACAAAAAGGATCAAATCTAGTACATTCAACCAATGGAAACCAAAAGAGCATGAATACAACTTAATAAACAATGCTACTCTTGAATCTCAAGAATCCAAATTGTAAGTAAATAACTTGAAGCATCAGATATTTACCCTATGTGTTTCAGATAACCCTCTAAGCTAGATTGATGACCAATTTGATATCAAGCATAAACAAACTAAAATAGGTTTACCTCAATAAGCATACACCATTCACCATTCGACATGAACACCAATGGACCTCCAAAGTCTCAATATTATTAAGATGATAACAACAAACAAATTACATGAGCAAAGGCTTCTTGCTTTCGTCTAGAATGAGGAAGAAGGCCTTGCTTAAATAACCAAGAGAGTCCTTGGGGGGGGTGCTACGTACACCTGGGTTGAAGAGTCAACGAGCTTTGAGTTGATTTGAGTTAATTGGGAGTGGAAATGGAGAGGCAAATGCCACCTCTCCTACCAACTCCACCAACCCATTCGATGGCTGCCACCTCACACACCTACCACTCGCTTGCTTGATGAGGTTGGCGTGAACCCTCTCCTCACGCGCGAGTTGATGGTGTCATCTCAACATATGCGATTTGTCCTTATTGTTTGATATATTATATTACAACTTAAACCAAGGTTTTTAAAACCCATGAGATGGAGAGGGGTCCACCCTTACACACAACACAACCCTCACACTCGCTAGCTTCACTTTGGGTTGGTGTGAACTTCACATGGTTGACGTCACCTTTATTTTAAACCATTCACTTCCTTTGATTTTTAAACAAAGTTTTAAATTGCCACCATGTTGGAGAAGGGGCGCTAACCCATTGGACCCACATGCCAAGTCACTTCACATTTAAAAAATTGATTTTTGACTTAAAAAAATAGACTTTGGTGCCAATTTATCGAAATTTAGCAATTTTTTGCCACTTGTCGCACTGGTAGAGAAATAATGCCATACGAGATAGTTTAGTCACCCAGAGCATGGGAAAAGTGGGTCCTGAGGTAAAGGAGGTGCTCTGAGCTTGAAAACGAGCCCATACACAAAAAACGGACCCCAGATCATACTTTTATTACATTTGAATTTTTCCATTTAAACCATTAAAAATGGCCTAAAATTGCAGAAAAATTTATTTTTTCAGAAATAAAAAAAAACTAAGGGGGACCTAGTACATGTTCATAATGACTCAAAACCATGTCTAACACGCTTATATACATCGACACATGAGCTTTAATAGCCTCCCATGGTTCAACCACCAAGACGAAAATTCCAGCTTTGGAGGAGCAGTGAAAAACTCGAAAATTATACATCGCTTATTCAACATTGCATAATTGACAAGGGAAAAAACACCTTGGAATAATTGGATTGATAGCCAAGTCCTAGGAAGCCAAGTTCTTTACAAAAAGTTTGCCGTGTTAGAACATTTATTACAACGTCCCCAAGGGGTATGAACATGCATTTTATTAAAAAAAGGGACCACAACTGGTCCTGACGTAACCATTGAACTTCTGAGCACTGACAATGAACAATTGACTTGTTCATGACTCCGGCGGCTCACTGGAAATCCAGTAAGTGCAAAATTAGTGAATAACACATGGCTCAGACACCAATAAGTCATGCAGTAATACCTGACTTAGACACTGGTAAGTCATGTAGTGGTACATGGCTCATATACCGGTAAGTCATGTACATAACTCAGACAGCCAGGGGTTGCAATATCTCTTGTGGAGTGTACCCACATGAGTAAAGACATATTCAAGACCTCAAATGACTATCAGACAATAGTCAAGGTCTTCAAGACTATCAGTGACTATTAGAGACTCAAGTGAGTTATAGTCAGGACTGTTGGGGAACAGTCAAATCTCTTGGAGAGGTTAGATAGCCATATACTTGGCTAGTGGGGTACAATGAGATTAAGAAGATGAAAGAAGCCACTTGGAAGTGGTTAGGCCCTAGATGACATCACAAAAGATGGCAAGCTCACAAAGAACTCTAGACCGTAGAAGATTCCAGAAGTCAACATGAAGAAGTCAGCCAAAAGAAAAGAATAAAAGGAAGAATAATAACAGTCCCAAAGAACATTGAAAAAGAACTTCCAGAAGACAAGCAGTGTTGAAGATCGTTTAAGAAGAATACATTCCTTGCTAAGGAGTGTTGATGTTTATGTAGCATTGGAATATATTCTTAAGAAGTCTTAGAGAAAATGGAAAGAAATGAAGAGCACAACTAACCCAAAGAAAAGGGTAAATTGATCCTAGAAGGCAAAATGACAAGTCAGTTTGAAAGATAAATAAAAGATAAATTAAAGAATAAATAAAAGTCAAGCCAACCTAATTGTGGAAACTTATAGTGAAATGAAGAATATAAATAGTGTTTCCACACTTCATTTATCATCAAGAAAGCACATCTCTCTCTCTCAAGTGGCGTGCACTTCTCTAGGAGGACAAGTGAGGAACACAAGAAGCATAATCTTTGGGGCTATCTTACTATCTCTCTCTCTCTCTCTTTGGGTGCACTTACTCGAAGGTCATTCTGTATCTTTCTTGTATATCATTAGTCTGTTTCTGTAACTAGTGCCGCGCACTAGATTTGAAATTGTATCTTGTTGAAGAATCTTATCTAGAGAAGTTGCTGGGTTTTTCCTGTGAGAGGGTTTTCCTAGGGTTAACATTGTGTCTACTATGGATGTGTTTCTTTCAGTGATCCTTATATGCATGCAGTTTATGTTTACGTGAGAGAAAAGTGTTAAAAAGTTAAAAACATCTAACTGCTAAGAAAAATCAACACTCTTGAGCTTTCAAATATGGTTTATTGCAAAACTATGTTTCTATGTTTTGTTTCTTTTTTTGTGTTGTTTAAGCAAACAAATTCATCAGTGCATTTATATAAGTTATTGGAGGTAGCTTCTTTGAGTTTGTGAGTAGTCAGTTGAGTTGTTTATCAGCAGTTCTTATTAACATTCCTTTTCTTATGCTGGGCTTTAAACTTTCTGATTAACTATTCAGTTCTTTGGGTTTGCTAGCTATTTTAGTTAGTTCTTTGGGATTGCTAGCTATTTGAATGAAGCACTTGGTGAAAGCTATATCTGTAATATTCACTTGCTTGCTGCCAGGTCATGTATTTTACTAATGCAACATTTCTTTGTAGAGAAGTGACAAAGGGTTTGATGAAGTACCAACCTGATATAATTGTAAGTGTTCATCCTCTAATGCAACATGTTCCGCTTCATATTCTGAAGAAGAGAGGTCTTCTTAAAAAGATATTATTCACCACTGTCATCACAGATTTGAGCACCTGTCACCCAACATGGTAGGTTATTGCATGAATTTTCTTGAGATGCAGTCTTAGGTAGAATATTTTTGACATTATTTGGCCCTTTGAAATATAATGTAATGGATCTATGTATTACCTAGAGCAATTTTATTTTAGGCCATTTTGATACTAATTTCAGTGTAGAATGGAATATTTTCTGCAGCCTTTAATGCAGGAATACTGTCTTATTGCTCTTTTTGGTAGGTTCCATAAGCTTGTAACAAGATGCTACTGTCCAACCCCTGAGGTTGCAAGAAGAGCAGGAAAGGCCGGTTTACAACCTGGGCAAATACGTGTATATGGACTGCCAGTACGGCCATCTTTTTGCAAGTCTATTCGCCCAAAGGTTGGTCATTGTTTTATCTCATACCATGATGTCATTAGTCAGGTTCTTAGAGATGCTGCAATTGGTTTTTTAATATATATTGAAACTGTTCGTATTTTACATATATCATGCTTCAGGATGAACTTAGAAAGGACTTAGGAATGGATGAGGACTTACCTGCAGTTTTATTGATGGGAGGAGGAGAAGGCATGGGTCCTGTTGAGGCAACTTCTCGGGCCCTTGGAGAAACCCTATACAATAGGAAATTAGGAGAACCTGTTGGTCAACTTATTGTTATTTGCGGCCGCAATAGAAAGCTTGCCAACAAGCTGCAGTCCATTGAATGGAAGATGCCAGTGCAGGTATTCACCCAACAATTAGTCTTGAATTGTTTATTTTGCATTTTGGATGAAATTCATGCTTTTATTTTCTTGGATGCTAGCAAATTTATTTTTTGCTATAGATTTACTAAAGTGATGCCATTGTATATGGTCCAAAGTTTCATACTTTTAATGTCATTCTTTGCCAGCCACGTCAATTTCTTATTTAAAGTAATTCATTTCGAATTTTTTTGTTGTTGATTATGGTCATTATGGAGATCACAGTACATATTCCATTTCAGAATGACAGCATTCATACCAAGTATCTGGTCCAGATGTTTAGGTTCTTATAATGTAAATAAGGCTCAGATCCATAGCTTCATTCCTTTTAAGATTTAGAAACAAAGTCTGTATTGAAGTATGGTATATTCGGTTCCTTCTCAAAATTGACATGACAGAAAGTGATCCCTTCTCACTGGACATTTGTAACCCTTAAAATGATATATCCATGCAATCTATGGTTTCCATTCAGCAGAGTGAAAATTAACTATAACAATAAAATCAGCTATAACAGCGAAAGATGCTCAAAATATTTGTTTTGAAGGGTTAGAAAGTTAGAACATGACAGTACTTCAGAGTTGCAGGCAGATTCCAAGTTTCCTTTGGAAATGGATATCAATTAAGTGATAAAATGGTTGAAATTGAAAATGTTCTGTAACTTTCGCCTCTATAATCACATAGCCATGAAAAGCATAAGTATAATTTGTTTGGGAGATGTTATAGCAGAAAATGTAGCTACAAAAGTAGAGTCTTGTTTGTGAATGAGAAAGCTCTGAGCTTCTCTAGGCTTTGGAGATGTGCCGTTAGCTAACTGTGGGAGATGTGCTCCATAGTAACTGTTCCAGTGTTCATGTAAGATTCAAGTGCAGCCTATGCAGCCATGGAAGCCTGAGTTGCAGGTCTGATCCATCATACATCCTGAAGAATTCGAAAATGTTCCCTTAGCGACGAAAGTAGAGTCTTGTTTGTGAATGAGAAAGCTCTGAGCTTCTCTAGGCTTTGGAAATGTGCCCTTAGCCAACTGTGGGAGATGTGTCCCATAGTAACTGTTCCAGTGTTCATCTATGATTCGAGTGCAGCCTATGCAGCCATGGAATTCTGAGTTGCAGGTCTGATCCATCATACATCCTGAAGAATTCGAGCTTCCAGAGTTGGTGCAAAGTTTGATGCAAGAAAATTGTAATTTGTGAAGAGATCCAGCCTGAGAAGAGACTCAATGGAGTACTGCACCCATGTGAGCTACATCATCAGATCTTGTGCCTATTATGAGCTTCATGTGACTGTTTTTGGCCCATGGATCTCATCCAGCATCGAAATTACTCTCATTCTCTTTGTTGAAGAAAATTCCTCTTCTATGCTGTAAAATCATAAAGATTGAGGACTTTGTTCAAGTTTGATTTCTGATTATCATCATAGATGCTATATAATTCGAACAGGAGTTTGTTGTGATTCATTTACATGTAATGGAACTCAAGTATCAGATCTGATACAGAATTTATGAGCCCTGTGGCTGTTAGAATTTCTATGTTTTCAAAGGTTGCTAATTACAATGTAAATTTTCACTAGTTTTACAATTTATGTCATTGGATGAGTTCTATAAGTTCAATTTCCTTTCTGTAAGTTGCTTGCAGGTTATTAAGACCCTCCTGAAGCCATCCCAAGCATTAGTTAAGAGTTTTGAAACCCTTAGGTTTGCCTAAAGTTGAGTTGGAAATCATCCTTCTGTGCAGTCCCAAATGACATTGATGTTTAATTGACCCCCAGATGAAGTCCAGTCATCCCTAAACCTCTGGATTCGAACCCTGCTAAGATCAGGGATCTAGTTTGCATATGCTGGAGTGCCCAGGAGCCTTGGAGTAGACTTCAGCCTCGCTGATGTTCGAAACATAAATGGTCCCAGTACATTATGCAAAGGATTCTTGAGATTATGCATCCCGGTGGCTATCTTTCTATGGAATCTGAATTGGTGTGCCTCTGATATGTTTTTGCATACCTGTAATTAACTTTTGCAGAGCCATTTCCTGAGCCTATGTGAAGTGAGAAGCCCCTCTTTGCATTGAAATTGATTCAAGCAATTCTAGTTTCATTTCTAGAACCTAGTTTTGTTTGTTTTATGAATTGAACCATGAACTTTATCTTGTGCTTGAGTTAGTGTGTGTAAATTTTCCTTTAAAGTTCAAGCTATGGATAAACAATATATTTAATTTGTTACTGGAAAACCACACATGAACTTCTTTACTAGTATTACAGCGGAATATAAAAACTGAGAAACATTCACAACATCACATCACAATATAAACACTATTATTTTGGGTATGGAAACCCTCAAAAAAGCCCCAGATGGGAAAACTGGTGCAGCAGTCATATGAATTTTATTATTGAGGAAATATGGAACTTTTACAACCAACAGAATATTCACCCACCTGGTGAATGTGAACCTCTGCAGAAACACTGGACAAGTCCAGCAACCCAACACACCCTCAGTGTAACAGTACGGCCCCTGCGTTAGCAGTACGGCCTCCCCTGCGCAGCTATATGGATTCCGTACAGTTGTACGACTGTCCTCTGCCGAATGGTACAACTGCCTCACAACGTGATCTGTATGGCCTTCTCTCAGCCCGGAACCCCGGTGACTCTGTTGGGTAACTATTCCTCCGTCTTCTCAGCAAAATACTCCGTCTGACTTTTCCTGTCTGTCTGTATCCTCTCCACCAAATCCGCTTTTAACTTTATTTGCTAAGCGAAAACCCTAACCCTCACTATGGATCTATGGATGAGATCCTTTGGTGAGAATCAATGGCTAAGATTAGATTGGCCATTTCTTAAATATTTCACTTTTCACTTTATAAAAGTGATTCCATTAAAGTCAAAATCAAATTAGAATAATTAAAGTATTTTCCTAAGTTAAAACTTAGGAAAATAACTTTAATAGATTTAGCTTCCAATTTAATGTCTTTCTAGCATGCAAAGACACATGCAATGCTAGAAGACCTTCCTTGTTGCCGCTTTCTAACAATCCCTCTCAACGAGGAAGGGATTCGGTACCAACCCCGACTTGTCTCTGAACTTCACAAAACTCTGTTTGCAAAGTGCCTTGGTGAAAATGTCGGCCACCTGCTCATCTGTCTGTATGTACCAGTGTAGTCAGAATCGTCCAGGACTCGTCGAGTATGCCGAGTATGGGTGAGTAGCAACCGCGCTGAGTACTTGCTGCTAACTCGGCGGTCAAACTCGGCACTCAGCAGAACTCGGTAGAACCGGCAAATGCGCGAGTAACTGGCCAGACTCGGCGGACCCGTGATTACGTGGAAACGCCTTTTGTTTTGGCGTTTGCTGAGCTGGAGGTTTTTTGGAGGGAACCGTTGGAGCCTTTAAGACGTCAACCTCACGGCTTCCCCATTCATTCATTCATGCTTCCGATTCAGTCGACTGCCAGCATCTCATCGTTCATCGAAGGCTTCAGCAGTTCATCGTTTAGCACTTAGCTTCTTGCTGCACCATCCACAGTTAGCACTGAGCAACACCGTTCTCCATTGTGCAACACTGTTCACGGCTCATAGTTCACCATTCGACTGCTTCTCAGGCTTCACAGTTCATCGTTCACCATTCGACGGCTCACAGTTCACCATTCGACAGCTTTAGGCTTCACGGCTTCACCGTTCACAGTTGACCGTTCAGGCTTCGCGTCGAGGGGGGTTCATCGTTCAGCAAGCTTGGCTGTCAGGGGTTCAGTCTTAGCGTGGAGGCTTCACGACCCAGGTTTTTTTTATGTTAATTTTTATATAATGTTAATTTTTTTAGAATGTTTGATTTTTATTTTATTTTTTGAACTTTAAAACATTAATGTTATTTTTATGTTAATTTTTTTTAATGTGTAATGTTTTTTTATTGTTTAAACTTTAAAACATTAATGTTTTGTTTTTATGTTAATTTTTTTTAATGTGTAATGTTTTTTTAATGTTTAAAAATTAAATGTTAATTTTTAACTTTTAATGTTAAGTTTTTTATATAGTTTATAAAGTTTTTTTTTAATGTTTTGTTTTTATTTTAAGTTTTTTTGTTTTCAAGATTTGTTTCATTTTGCTAGTTTTTGTCATTTGACATTTTTTTTTAATTTTAAATATGCTTTAATTTTTTAATGTTTATGTTTTTTAAAATTTTTTAATGTTATTTTTAAAATTTCTTTTATGTTAATTTTTATTTAAGTTTTTAAATGTTGTATTATTAGTTTTATTTTTTATTTTATTTTTGTTAGTTTTTGGTTTATTTATTTAAGTTTTAATTTTTAAAAGTTTTGAATGTTATTTTTTATAGTTTTTAACTTTTTAATGTTTTTTTTTAAAGTTTTTTATGTTATTATTATTTTTTTACTTACAGACCTGCCTCCACAACCTGGCAAAAATAAATTAATTTTATTTACAAAATATCAGTTCATTTTAATTCAAATAAAATTCATTCTAATATTTTTTTCCACTCAAGATTCAGATCCATGGCACTTAGGAGAACACCTAGAAGGCCTCTTGATAAAGCATGGGAACATTGTGTTCCGGTGGTCCCAGGGCAAGACAATCAAGTAAAGTGCAATTACTGTCCAACAACTATGTATGGGGGCATAAACAGGTTAAAGCACCACCTAGCTTGAGTTGTGTGCAAAGATGTCGTAGTTTGTGATGGCTGCCCTGAAGAAGTCACAGCCGAAATGTCAGCTGCTTTGGAAAGTATTAAAGAACAAAATGCCAAAAGATCTAGGCTAAGGTTTGAAACTGCAGGGATTGGTAGATCTCCAATGGGACCTCCAGGCAGTTGCTCATCAAATGTTCCACCAAGTCCATCTATCACCTCTCCTTTCTTCCTCCCTCGTACCTCCCCAGGATCTCAACCAACATTGGACAACTTTAATGAAAGGAAAAGGAAGGAGGCAGATATGGCAGTGAGGAGGTTTTGGTACCATGACAACCTCTCATTCAACCTTGCAAGGTCTCCTTTTTATCAGCCCATGATAGATGCTGTTGCAGGCGTTGGCCCTGGATACAAAGGCCCCTCTTACAATACACTTAGGGGGAAAGATCTAGATGAGGAGTTGCAGTGTATCAAGGAACAGTTGGAGAGCATTAAAAGCTCATGGGAGTTTACAGGTTGCACAATCTTGTCTGATGGGTGGACAGATCATAGGAATAGAACAATCATAAATTTCCTTATGGCTTGCCCTAAAGGAACCATGTTCTTGAAATCCGTTGATGCATCTTCACATGTGAAAGATGCAAATCTGATTTTTACATTGTTAGCAGAGCTTGTGGAAGAAGTGGGGGTCAAGCATGTTGTCCAAGTAATCACGGACAACGCTGCAAATTATGTGGCAGCAGGTAAATTGCTTTGTGCAAAATACCCTACTATTTTTTGGACCCCTTGTGTTGCCCACTGTATAGATTTGATGTTGGAGGACATTGGGAAGTTGGCATGGGTGCAAGATGTTGTTCACGAGTGCAAAAAAATAACCAAATACATTTATAACCATGCTTGGGTGTTGAGCCTTATGAGAGAGTACACAGAAGGTGAGCTCAGTTGCCCTGCTGTCACACGGTTTGCAACAAACTTTCTCTCCCTCCAAAGCCTTCTTAATGAGTACCAAGCATTGAGACGAATGGTTAGTAGTAGAGAATGGATACATTATAAAGATAGCACAAAACCAGATGCAATGGCTATGAGTTTGTCTGTCCGTAGAGATAGTTTATGGGAGGAAGTCACTGAGATTGTCAGCATGACAGAGCTACTTGTGAAAGTGTTGAGGATCATGGATGGTGATAAACCACCAATGGGATATATTTATGAGGGGATGGACATGGCCAAAGAGGCCATCAAGGCCTTCTATAGGGGGGATGAATCTAAATATTTCCCTATATGGCATATTATTGATTCTAGGTGGGACAGGCAACTACATTCACCATTACATGCAGCAGGGGCATATCTCAATCCAAGCATATTCTATAATGTTGGGTCTAAAATTCAAAAAGATCCTGAGGTGATGAGAGGTGTGATGCTATGCATTGAGAGGATGTAACCAAGTCAAGAGATTCAAGACCAAATCAATCTGCAGCGAGATGTGTACACAGAATCATCTGGCATGTTTGGATTTAGCTCAACACGTCTCAGGGATAAGAAAGTGCCATGTAAGATTCAATTACATAAATCATTAAATTTTATTTCACTAGTTTTTTTTCAAGTTTGACATTGCAAAACTTGTAATCTTTGTTTGTATGTTTTTTATAACAACCCATTGGTGGTTAGATTGTGGCACTGAGGCACCACAACTACAGGAATTTGCCATTAGAATCCTGAGTTAGCCTTGCAGTGCGTCAGGTTGTAAGCGCAATTGGTCAGTATTCGAGCACATCCACACCAAAAAGCGCAACAGGTTGGAGCATGAGAGGTTGGAGAAGTTGGTCTACATATACTACAACCTTTGGATGCTCACAAAACAATTGCGAGCAAAGGATTTGGATCCAATTTTATTGGATCAGATTGATCTAGTATCTGATTGGGTAGTGGAGGATGAAGCTCCTGTTGATTTGAGTTGGCTTGATGAAGAGACCGAGGGTCCCTCTGGTGTTCCATTTTCCGAAATGGAAACACCAAACACACCTGCATCACAGTTGATTTTTCAGTCTATTGATGTTGGTACTAGCTCTACTAGGGCCTATGCTAGGCGATCTACTACTCGTAGTCATGCATGAGACTCGAGTTTGGACTTGGAGACACTATCTTTTTTTATTTTCAGCTAGCAATGTTTTGAGTTATGTATTTGAATTTTGAACTTGGTACTATTTTGGAATGTGTTCAAGGAATCTTCTTTCATTTCACTATTTTGCATAGAAATATGAAATATGGTATTATGGAGTGTCAAATGTTGTGTAACGTGTTATAACTTATCATTGATCAATTTTTATGAGATGATCTAATGAATTTTTGCATAGAATTGTTTATATTACTTATATGAATTAGAAATGTCATTACGTATGTTTTTTGTGCACAGAAATTACTATATTTTTATTTTTTTCATATTTGCTAAGTATTTGCCGAGTTTGATCCGAGCCTTATCCGAGTCGGCGAGTTTGCCGAGTCCCAAGCCAGCCAAGTATTTGCCGAGTCCGAGTCTGACTACACTGGTATGTACTCCAACTGAATGGTTCCTCTCTGAACACAATCTCTCAGGAAGTGGCACCAAATGTCAATGTGTTTGCTTTGTTCATGGAACACTGGATTTTCAGATAGCCTGATGCCACTCTGATTGTCACAGTGAATTACTGTAGCCTCTAGCTCACACTTGAACAACCCTGAAAGCAACTTCCTCAGCCACATCCCCTCACAAGCAGCCAAACTGGCTTCCATGTACTTAGCCTCTGTCGAGCTCAATGCAACTGACTTCTGCTTCCCGCTGAACCAAGAAACAACCCCTGATCCATTGTTGAAGCAACAACCTGAAGTGCTCTTCCTGTCCTCTACACATCCTGCCCAGTCACCATCTGTAAAGCTTGCTAACTGTACACTCCTCCCTGTGCTCATAAACCAATCCATACTCCACTTTAGCTCTGATGTAGCGAAGTATGTGCTTCACAACCGTCCAATGCACTCTCTGAGGGTCCACCATGAGCTGGCTCAAAGAGTTGACTGTAAAACTAATGTCTGGCCATGTGTTGACCAGATACATAAGTGATCTGATAAGCTGAGAATAAAAGGTAGGATCAAATCCGTCTGACCATGATACATCAATCTTCCTCCAGTTGGAAACTAGAGGTATGGCCATAGGATTGCAGTCCACCATCCTGAATCTCTTCAAGATCTCTACTGAATACATCCCCTGTCCAATGAAGAAGCACCTGTCTCTCTTCCAAACTTCCAAGCCTAGGAAGTAGTGCATCAACCTAAGGTCTTTCATCTCAAACTCAATTGCAAGGTTGGACTTGTAGTCGTCAATCAACCTCTCATTTCCTGTAAGAAAGAGATCATCTACATATAAGACCAGTATGAGAGGCACCTCACCTGTCAAGAAGTACAGGTTGTGGTCAGCCTCACTCTGCTGAAATCCCATCTCCCGTAGATAGCTATCTATCCTCGAGTACTATGCTCGAGGTGCCTGCTTGAGCCCATAAAGAGCTCTATGCAGCCTGCATACATGCGTCTCCCTGTTTTGCACATCAAACCCCTCGGGTTGCTCAATGAAAACCTCCTCCTCAATGACTCGGTTGAGGAAGGCAGTCTTGACGTCCATCTGATGCACTCGCTAACCCATTTCAACTGCTAGTGAGATAATGGTCCGAATGGAAGAATACCTGGCAATAGGGGCGAAGGTCTCCGCATAGTCAATACCCTCCTTCTGTGAAAACCCCTTTGCCATGAAGCACGCCTTGTACTTCTCCACGCTTCCGTCTCCTGCATGCTTCATCTTGTAGATCCATCTGGATCCCACCACCTTTTTCCCTTGTGGCCTCAGCACAACCTCTCATACCTGGTTTTTCATAATGGAGTCATACTCCTCAAACATAGCCTCCTGCCACACATCATGTTGTACAACCTCCTCAAAGCTGGAAGGTTCAAAGTTAATCAACTCTATCATCAGTGCCATATAACTGAGTCTCACTGGTGGTTTGCTCCGTCTCATGGAGCTCTGTGGAGGATCCATTTGCTTGGAATCCTGAACTGTGGACTTGAACCACTTAGGCCTTGGCCTAGTGTCAACCTGCTGCGGCTGCTGAATATCCATCTCCTGCAGCAGCTCATCCTCTGTAATGTCCTCTTCTGCTTAGGAATTGAGGACCGACCTGCTAACCTATGTGATTCCTGTAGGTTCGAGCGGGTACTGACAGTCAAGGAATTAGCCGAAGACTGATGCCATATACAAAAGATCTAGGCCATCAATATTATATCACCATTGGGTCGAAGAGGGCCACCAGAGCCAAAGGCTGCCTGCATGCATGACATCTGAGCATTATTTAATGATGCATGCACCCGATTAAGTCTCCATGCGCATGCATGCAAGTCAACTACAAATTAGAAGTTAAAGTGACCTAATTAGGTCAAAAGTTAGGGTTTTCGTAGTTGAAAGTTATAAAAGAAAGATAAAGTGAATGGAGAAGACACTTATGATTATTATTGATTTGGAGCTTCTTGAGTAGCAGCATAGCGTGCGGCCACAGCAGTTGGGGTTGAAGACAACGTCTTCAGCTAACGGGGTTTCGGCAGTGAAATATCTGCCCTAGTCTCATTCAGGGTAAACCATCCAGGTTCACCATCCGCTCTTCAAGTTATTCATCCAGTTGCAGTTATCCAGTATCCATCAGAGATTGTTTGCAGGGACACATGTGTAACCGTAGGGGGGTTTTTAGCTGGAAAAACCAAATCATTTGCTGAGTCCTCAGATCTCCGTTTATCTTCAGAATACTGGCACCATTCTCATCATCGGTATCATCCTCCAGTACCCGGTGATTATCAGCTTCCGGTTTGCTCATTCGGAGCAGTTCTCAGTAGTTTGGGAATTAGGCGGGCGTGAGCAGCTAAACCTCCAGTTCAATTCGCTAGGCTGCTTAGTTATCTCAGAACTTTTGCATGTGTCAGGCATCCTCTTCGGCACGGGAAGACCACCACTCCTACATATTCTCAGCTGCAACAGACACTTCCTTCACTGAAAATGTCACCTTTAGCTGATTGAGGGTTCATGCTGCCGGGGTATCACCGGAGGCAAGAAGCACCAGTTCTTCACCAGATCAGCTATTGATGCATGCATATTCTCTTTGGAGCATTTTCAGCCGGATTATCAGTGGTAAGTGTAGATCTATCATCATAAAATTCTCTGCCCTAGTTAGCTATAAAATAGGGCTGTTTGCTCGGCACTTTGCATGCAAATTTATTTTCAATATCATTGTAAATCGGGAGGCTTAAGCAAGCCCTAGTGTAGAAAATAGTTGAATATCCGCATCTGCGATATTACAGTGGTATCAGAGCTATTTTTCTTCCCAGCTGTGGGCATGCAAAAATTATAAATGAATTCAGGAGACCCATACAACATTACTCACAGGAGACAGAGGTATATTGATAGAGAAGAGGAATTAGAGGACAGATTTGGGGAAAAGAGAGTATCAGTTTGGAAAAGGAAAAGAAACAATGGCCAATGATGATAAAACAACTTTCAATAGTCTCATATCAGCCATAAAAGAACTCACTATTGGGCAAAAACAAATGATGAGCACCTTCAGACAAATGACTGAGAAGAATGGCCCCACCCCACACAGTCCCTTATTTCCCAACAGTGATAGGGTATTCACCAGTAGTAGTAGGGAGCACTTACATACCAACATGCAGAGCCATCCCCATATATACAAGCCTTTCCGACCTACCATGCCTTAATTCTTAGATAGTCCAGCTGCAGTGCCTCTAGCACAAGTAGAACCAAAAGAACCCATGAGTGCCTATCTGAGAGAATATAGAGCTTTAGGAGAGGACTTCCCTTCAGCCATGACCTTCATTGACTTCTACCACTTTAAAAGTAAGAACAAACCCAAAGCTTACAATAGGCCATTCACTCGAAACTATGAGTTACAACGCACCGTAGGGAAACTGACTATTCGTACCTTTGAGGGCACCCAGGGTGGCCCAACCAGGAATTGGGTGCAGAAGTTGGATACATACTTCCATCTCAACCCCATGATTGAGACAAATGCCATTAAATTGGCTACTTTGCATTTGGACGGAGAAGCACATGAGTGGTGGTACCACGGGCTAGTGACACTGAGTCACAACACCATCACCTCATACCCAGATTTTACACAGAGGCTTATTGAGCAGTTTGATTGGAAGGATCCGGAGGTACACTTTAGGGAGCTGGCACAGCTCATGTACACAGGTAGTGCAGATGCATTTATTTCTGAGTTTCAGAGGATAGCAGTCATGGTCACAGATATATCAGAGAGCAGGTTCATTATGTTGTTCACTGAGGCTCTCATTGAAGCCTCACAAGGATGGGTCAAGTCTTATAGGCCCACCACCGTAGCAGATGCCATCAGCCGGACTAGAGACTTGCAGGATGCAGTGCCCAAGAATAGGTTTCTTCCCATGACCAATTTTCCTATTAAAGATAAAGAAAGGAAACCCTTCCAGAAAGAATGGCCCAAGAAAGAATGGATGGATAATGATACCCGACAGGACCTTAGAAGAAAAAAGTTATGTTTCACTTGCTAGGAACCATGGGTGCCAGGTCACAGATGTTCAGGGAAAGGAAAGGCCTACTACATAGAGGCTTATTTCGACAGTGAGGAGGATGAGGATTACCAGGATCAGGAGCAAGGAGAGACAACAGAGACAATTGCTGAGGAACAGGCCTCAGGAGGTACCATTGCTACCATGATATGGGTTCCTAGATTCCACACTCTTCGGATCAGAGGTACCATACAGGGCCACAAAGTGGGAGTACTGATAGATGGTGGGGCATCCCACAACTTTATTGATGCTGCGTGGGTTAAAAAGAGATACATTCAGACTGAGAGCTTTGATGGGTTTTCAGTAGCAGCAGTAGGTCACACCATGGAATGTAGTCAGGGGATTCCTAAATTAAAAGTAACGCTTGAGAATTATACAGTGATAGATCCATTTTATTTGGTAGATGTACCTGACATGAATGTGGTACTAGGAGTTCAGTGGTTATATTCCATAGGGAAGTATTCCACAAACTACCAGACCATGGAGATGGAGTTTACAGGAGCAAAAAGACAAAAGGTAGTATTGAGAGGGATGAATACCTATCCTCCCACAGCAGTGACATCACGCAGGATGGAGGCAGTACTCTAGCAGGGAGATATTGAGTGGGTTGCAGAGTGTATGGTTACCTTCAGGAAACCACCAGATGAGGCCACACAACATCCAGCAGATATAGAGGCCTTACTGCAGAAGCACAAGGCAGTATTCATGAGACCTTCCAACAGGTCGACCTCCGGATAGGGGATTTGAGCACATTATTGAGTTAGAGGAGGGGACCCAAGCGGTTATCACCACTCCTTACAGACATCCCAAGAGGTATAAAGATGAGATAGAGAGTATAATCAAGGAACTACTCAAGTTGGGGTACATCAAACCTAGCTCCAGTCCCTTTGCATCTTTAGTAGTGCTAGTGAAGAAAAAAGATGGAACCTTATGCATGTGCATTGATTACAGGGCACTCAATAAGAAGACCATAAAGAACCGGTATCCCATCCCTAGGATTGATGAGTTGATGGATGAACTACAGGGGGCAAAGTACTTTTCCAAAATTGATCTCCGCTCAGGGTACCATCAGATTCGGGTCAGGGAACAGGATGTTCCAAAGACCGCTTTCCGTTGCCACTACCGACATTATGAGTTTCTAGTGATGCCATTTGGGCTCACTAATGCACCAGCTACTTTCCAGTCATGCATGAACCATATCTTCAGGACGCAGTTGTGTAAATATATTATGGTATTCTTCGACGACATATTGATATACAGTAGAACTTGGGAAGAGCATTTGGGACATCTTGATGAAGTACTTGGTATTCTACAGGAGCAGTCACTATATGCCAAAATGTGCAAGTGTGAGTTCGGCATGCAGTAGATGTGGTACTTAGGGCATGTGATAGGGGCCAACAGGGTCCAGGTGCACTTAGAGAAGATTCGGGCAATTTTGGATTGGCCTACACCTAAAAATGTGACAAAACTGAAGGGTTTTTTGGGCGTTTGCACTACTACAGGAGGTATGTCAGTGGATTCTCACAGATGACCGCACCCCTCACAGATCTTACCAAGAAGGGGGCATTCAGTTGGTCAGAGGCAGCACAACACACATCGAGAAAATGAAGAAGGTAATGAGTTCATGCCCAGTATTATCTTTACCAGACTTTTCTCAGTCCTTTGTGTTAGAATGTGATGCTTCAGGAGAGGGGATTGGGGCAGTTTTGATGCAGAACAACCACCCCATTGCATTTGAGAGCAGGAAGCTCAAAGACTATGAGTGCCACTATTCAATATATGACAAAGAGATGTTAGCCATCCTCCATGTGCTAACCAAGTTCAGGCAGTACTTAGTGGGTGCTAGGTTCAAGGTTAAGACAGATCACAACAGCTTGAAATACTTCCTAGAGCAGAAAGAGCTAAACGAGAGACAACAGAAATGGGTAAGCAAAATTCAGGCCTATGACTTCGAGATTGAGTACGTAAAAGGGAAGAACAATGTAGTGGCTGATGCACTTTCCAGACGACCAGCTACTTTATTCCTTATGAGCATCTCATTAGATTGGAGGTTTCATCTTTTGGTTGAGTACTCCAAAGATAAGTTTGCTTGCGAGCTATTGGATGGACAGATTCAGGATGATAGGTACAGGGTCATTGATGACGTCATATACTACAAAAACAAAATCTTCTTGGTTCCAGAGTCTCCCCTCAAGAAGAAAATTTTACAGGCATCACACGATTCACCATTAGTAGGGCATCAGGGGTTTCTCAAGACCTACAGACAGATTAGGGAAAGGTTCTCATGGAAGGGCCTCAAGAAAGATGTGATACAACATGTGAGGGAGTGCAGCTTGTGCCAACAAAACAAAATAGAGCACATCCACCCAGCTGGTTTACTACATCCCTTACCTATTCCCGAGCAGAAATGGGAGAACATCTCTATGGACTTCATTACTGGGTTGCCCAAGGTTCAAGGTAGAGACTGCTTGTACGTAGTAGTGGACAGATTGACCAAGTTTGCTCACTTCTTTGCCATATCCTCAGATTATTCAGCAGCACAGGTAGCAAAACTATTTTTCAGAGAGGTATTTAGACTCCATAGGTTACCCAAGACCATTGTCAGTGACAGGGACAGCAAATTCACAGGAGCCATTTGGCAAGAGCTTTTCCGGTTAGTGGGGACCGAGTTAGCCATCAGCACAAGTTATCATCTGCAGAGTGGCGGACAGACAGAGATTGTCGACAAGTGGATCGAGGGATACTTGAGAAATTACGTATCAGGTCAGCAGAGGACATGGATCAAATGGTTATACTTGGGTGAACACAGTTACAACAACACCTACCATATGACCATTGGGATGACCCCTTTCCGAGCTCTGTATGGGTATGATGCTTCCACTTTCGCAGACCGGATATTTGGCGATAGCAGGGCCCCCAAGGCCAAAGAGTGGATTCAGGAGGGTTAAGATATCCTCAAGATACTCAGGGAGACCATACAGGTTGCTCAAAATCAGCAGAAGATATATGTGGACATGCACAGGGTTGAGTGCAGTTTTGAGGTGGGAGACTTCGTTTATTTATGCCTCCAACCTTACTGACAGTCATATCTTAAAAAGAAAGGAGTGGAAAAACTCCAACCTCGCTTCTAGGGTCCATACAAGATAATTCAGAAGGTTGGAGAGGTAGCATATGAGCTAGAACTACCCCAAGAGAGCAAGATTCACAACGTATTTCATGTCTCCAACCTCAAGAAGGCAGTTCGTCAGCAGATTGTTACATCTTCCGAATTGCTTCCCCTTGATGACGAGGGGCAATTGATTCTGATTCCGGAGCGCATCCTAGAGGTGCGAGAGCGGAAACTGAGGAGCAGAATCATCAGAGACTACTTGGTTCAGTGGAAAGATCTGCCTATAGAGGAGGCCACTTGGGAGGCAGAACATGTATTACAGCACCCAGCTTTACAGTTGCTTGAGAACAAGCAAATTCGAGCGGGAAGGACTGTAATGCCCTCTTTTGCTTAGGCATTGAGGACCGACCCGCTAACCTATGTGATTCTTGTAGGTTCGAGCGGGTACTGATAATCAAGGAATCGGCCGAAGACTGATGCCATATACAGAAGATCTAGGGAATCAATATTATATCACCATTGGGTCGAAGAGGGCCACCAGAGCCAAAGGCCACCTGCATGCATGACATCTAAGCATTATTTAATGATGTATGCACCCGATTAAGTCTCCGTACGCATGCATGCAAGTCAACTGCAAATTAGAAGTTAAAGTGACCTAATTAGGTCAAAAATTAGGGTTTTCGCAGTTGAAAGTTATAAAAGAAAGATAAAGTGAATGGAGAAGAAACTTATGATTATTATTGATTTGGAGCTTCTTGAGTAGCAGCACAACATGCGGCCACAACAGTTGGGGTTGAAGACGACATCTTCAGCTAACGGGGTTTCGACAGTGAAATATCTGCCCTAGTCTCATTCAGGGTAAACCATCCAGGTTCACCATCCACTCTTCAACTTATTCATCCAGTTGCAGTTATCCAATATCCATAAGAGATTGTTTGCAGGGACACATGTGCAGCCGTAGGGGGGTTTTTAGCTGGAAAAACCAAATCATTCGCTGGGTCCTCAGATATTCGTTTATATTTAGAATACTGGCACCATTCTCATCATCGGTATCATCCTCCAGTACCCGGTGATTATCAGCTTTTGGTTTGCTCATCCGGAGTAGTTCTCAGCAGTTTGGGAATCAGGGGGGCGTGAGCAGCTAAACCTCCAGTTCAATTCGCTAGCCTGCTTAGTGATCTCAGAACTTCTGCATGTGTCAGGCATCCTCTCCGGCACGGGAAGACTACCACTCCTGCAAATTCTCAGCTGCAACAGACACTTCCTTCACTGGAAACGTCACCTTTAGCTGATTGAGGGTTCATGCTGCTGGGGTATTACCGGAGGCAAGGAGCACCAGTTCTTCACCAGATCAGCTCTTGATGCATGCATATTCTCTCTGGAGAATTTTCAGCCGGATTATCAGTGGTAAGTGTTGATCTATCATCATAAAATTCTCTGCCCTAGTTAGCTATAAAATAGGGCTATTTGCCCGACACTTTGCATGCAAATTTATTTTCAGTATTATTGTAAATCGGGAGTCTTAAGCAAGCCCTAGTGTAGAAAAGAGTTGAATATCCGCATCTGGGATATTACATCCTCCAAGTCAATGACTGAAGGATCCTGTACAACTGACTCCCTCTGACTACCAAAACTTGTGCCCTGTGTCTGTACCTGTACATGTACATCTGGCTCCTCCAACTTGACCCCTGAATCCTGTGTTGGTTGATGCTCTGCTAGTAAGTCCATAGATCTCCGCAAGGCCCTGTCCTCATCGAACTGGACATCCTTGCTCACAATGAACCTCTTGCGAGCAAGAATGTAAACTCCGCAAGGCCCCGTCCTCATCGAACTGGACATCCTTGCTCACAATGAACCTCTTGCGAGCAAGAATGTAAACTCTGTGTGCCTTTGAAGTCTCGCTGTATCCAACAAGTAACCCCGTCTCTCCAGAAGGGTCTAGCTTCTTCTTAGTGTCAACATGAACATGACAATAGCAGACACTGCTAAATATGCGAATGTGACTCACATTTGGCATGGTGCCTGTAAAGACCTCCTTAGGTGTCTTCCTCCCCAAAGCTGTGTGGGGATGCCTGTTCTGAATGTACACTGTAGTCCTGTATGCCTCGACCCAAAGGAATAGTGGCAATCCCTGATCAAATAGCATGGCCTTGGTTGCTCCTACCATAGTCCTGTTCTTCCGCTCTGCAACTCCATTCTGCTGTGGGGTATGGGGCACAGTGTGCTCTTTCTTGATCCCCTCTGCCGAATAATACTCCATGAACTCATTGGAGGTGTACTCACCTCGTTGTCTGTTCTCAATACCCGGATCTTCTTTCCTGTTTGGTTCTCCACGATAGTCTTGAACTCTCGGAGCCTCTCAAAGACCTCTGACTTGGCCTTTAGGAAATAGATCCAGGTTTTCCTGGAATAGTCATCAATGAAGGTTACGCAATAACTGTAACCACTGAAAGAATGAACACTCATAGGTACGCATATATCCGAATGCCCCAAGTCCAAGGGCTCTTTAGACTTGTGCTCACTCTGTGGGAAAGGATTCCTGATGTTCTTCCCCAAAGCACAACCCTTGCAGTGGTTATGCTTCTGTTCTTGTACCCGAGGAACTCCAATGACAACCTGTCTCAAGTGCCTCAATGCTCCATGGTGTAAGTGTGCCATCCTCCTATGCCACAACTCACCCTTATTGCTGTCGCTGTTGACTAGAGGCTTTGCAGGCTCAAAGTATAGTCTATACACTTTCCCGCTCCTAGTGCTAATCACCCGATCCAAGCTCCTATTTGACCCCTTGGGCCTGATATATATTCTATGGTCTCAGAACTTCACCTGATATCCCTTGTCCTCTAGAGTGGAGACTGATATGAGTTTTTGGTCAATCCTGGAACATATAACACATCAGCAAAATTGAGGGGTTTGTCAGACTCCCTCTCAAATGAAAGAGTGCCAACACCCTGCACCTGATACCGCGCATCATCACCCAGCTCAACGTGCATCCTTTTTCCACCCTCTTGCAAGTCTCTTCTCTCCAGTCATGTGACTAGATGCTCCATTGTCGATGTACCATATGCTGCTCCTTGTGGTGCTTGCCATGCAAGCTATCAAGCAAAACTCCTCATCGAAGGTTTTGCTGAACTCCTCCACCTTTGCAGATCCAACCATCGGAGTGTTACTCTTCTTCTTCTTGTCTGGGCACTGTGAGGCAAAGTGTCCCTGCTTGTGGCAGATAAAACACTCGACCTTTGATACGTCAAGGTTCTTCTTACCATCCTTTTTCCTTTTTGCCTTACCCTTGCTCTTCCCAGTAAGGGCTAGAGCCTACTCATACACAATTTGTGGGGCACTGTTCGATGAGCCTAATCCTTGACCCATGAAGGTCTCCTCCTGCACAAAGTCATCCCATAGACTCTCCTAATCAGGGAGCTTCTCCCTAGCCACAACACCTTTGCCAAAGGTGTCCCATGGCTTAGAGAAGCCATTGAGGGCTATCCGAACTGGCTCCTCATCCACTGTCTTAAAGCCAACAACTCCAAGCTCATCCTTGATCTGTGTGGGCCTCATCAGATAAGGCACCACTCCTTCTCCCTTGGCCATATTGGTGCTGCGCATCCTCACTTGCAACACCATCTTCCGGTTCTTGTTCTTGCTTTGGTACAGGCTCTCTAATGTCGTCCACATCTCTGCTGCGATCTTCTTCCCGGAAAGGTAAGGGACTATATGGTCTTTCACTCCATCCATGATAATCAACATGGCTCTGGAATCAATCTTCTTGCAAGCTATCGGATCTACCGGATCTATGGGTGCAACTTTTGTGGAGTCAATGTGCTCCTCTGCATCACTGACATCCAGGATCCTTCTGATCCTTTCTTTCCATGTAGGAAAGTTCTGTGCCCCCTGGAGTCTATCTTCAACTCTCAACTGCACGGCCATAGTGAAGTGTTACCTGTCAAACCCTAGATATGGAAGTCTAGGTTTGTGTCTTCCTATAGATCTGCCCCTGATCTATCACTGTTGCTGCAAATCTTTCAGCTTTATCTCACCAGAGCTCAGATACCATGTAAATTTTCCTTTAATATTCAAACTAGGGCTAAACAGTGCATTCAAAATATTTACTGATTACCACACATGATTATCTTTTACAGTATGCAGCGGAATATAAAACTGAGAAATAAATCACAACATCACATCACAATATTGACACTATTATGTTGGGTATGGAAACCCCTGGAAAAACCCAAGATGGGAAAATTGGTGCAAGAGTCAGATATAGATTTAATGATGAGAAAATATGGAATGGTTACAACCATTGCAAATTCACCCAAGCCTGGCGAATGTAGTACCCGGCAGAATCATTGGGCAAAACCCCAGCTAAAACCTCAGCACCCTCCTGTAAGAGTGTATGGCCCAACTGCACGACCTCACATGTGCAGATCCATACAGTCTGTATGACAGCTGTACAGAATCCGTACAGTCTTGTACGACCTCCCTTTGCAGCTCCTGCCTGTTGACCTGTGCGGGCTCTGTCTTGCTTGCCAACTCGGTGATCGTGCTGCTCGCTCCTCCGTCTTCCTAGCGAAATCCTCTGTCTGACTTTTTATCCTTGTCTGTGTCTTGTCTCTGTCGGAATACAAGTGTGTGTCCTCTCCACCAATTGACCTTTCTTTTATAACTTAATGTAAAGTGAAAACCCTAATTTCACTTTCACTTAAAGTCAATAAATAATTAGATCACATTAATTTATTTTCCAAAGTAAACTTAGGAAAAATAATTAAATACAATTGGCTTCCTAATTTAAGTCTTCTACATGCAAGGAC
Source organism: Pseudotsuga menziesii (assembly GCA_001517045.1). NCBI lineage: Eukaryota > Viridiplantae > Streptophyta > Pinopsida > Pinales > Pinaceae > Pseudotsuga > Pseudotsuga menziesii. The sequence continues at coordinate 184,667 of LPNX010800601.1, read as the reverse complement.
ACATGCATGCAGGAAGACCTTCCTTGTTGCTGCTCGTTTAACAAAAATTCCCAAGGTGAGGCTAAATCAGAGAATTAGGGCTTACGGCTGAGAGAATTGACAGTGTGAAGAAATCCGGGCAGAAATCGGAAATAGAGAACACACAGGAAACATACTAACAGGTCAAGATGGATGCTTTCTCCAGAGATCAGTGCTGCTTTAAGGTGGGCAAATGGAGTCCAACAAGATGCCTAGGAGAGACATAGGGTTTTTGATGAGGGCCAACAAAACCTAGATCGCCAAATTTTGCAGATTCCTAGTGCAAAATGTTTCGGTGATTCTTCCTACTTGCTACAAGTGATTTTTTAAATGATGTGGGTGATGTGCAATGCATGAATATTGAAACATAGAGAAATAAGCTGAGAGACTTACCTGGAACCCATAAATATCTTCCTGGATGATGAAGATGATGAGATATTGTAACTTCGAAGAATATTCTAAATGTATTTTATTGATGTAACCTATCGGAGATGTTTTATTCCTTCGTTGGGATGTTACTATTGTATTTGGTCATCATAGAGTCATGAGGTAAAACCTCCATTGTAAGTCGGGTCAATAGAACCCTCTTGAATATAATATAATATTGTTTTGTCTTCGTAGGTGAAGTCCGCCCAGTAAGTTTGTTGGGGCCGACTTGTTAGGGAAAAAGTGAAGTGGAAGAAAGAGTAAAAATAGAGGAGGTGTGTTCCTCATTTGAACACACACTCACTTGTGTATATCGCATAGGGGGGAGAGAGAGAGACATATCTACAAGGAGAAGGAGCACTTGTTTGCGGTTTTATCCTTGTACTTTTGATACATCTATATAGAGGAAGTTTTGTTGGGTTTTCTTCCCCTAGAGGGTTTCCCAGGATAAATCTGTGTCTATCTTGTGATTGTGTTTCTTTCAATGATCCTGTATATGTTGTTATTGTGAAATTGAATTGAATACAATGATATCTAGCTAAGCATATGGAATCTTAACATGGGATCAGAGCTAGCCTGAATAGAACAAATTTAAGAAGGTGAAACTCTCTCTCCTCTCTCTTCGACAAGAAATTAGGGTTTCTGTCAAACTTGGAATTTTGAAGATCTGATTGAATAGAAAGTTGCGCCTCCCTAGAGCGCATCTATTGAGCCTTGGATCGAAATTTTTGAGTGGGTAGATCTTCGGGAAAGTCAAGCCCTAGTTTGGCTTTGGTTCAGAAAACTGCAGAAAACCAGAAAACCAGAAAACTGTAGATCAAAATCTCGCAAGTCAATTTGAGAGGTGAAGGTTTGGAATCTCCAGAAGTCAATTGTACCAATCAACTCGCCTCAGTCAAGTGTATCTCCTGGTAAGCTCAGTTTTGCTTTTTGAGAAATTTCATTTTTTAGTGACCTCCTGGGTAAGATGGCCCCAAGCACTAAGCTTGAGGACAAGCTAGAAGGGATAGAAAATTTTCGAGCATGGAACTATAGGATTGGTCTCATTCTTAGAGAGAATGATCTTGATAAATACATCAAAGAAGAAGTTGCAGATCCTGAAGAAGATGAAGCTAAGGAGAAGCACAAGAAGGACCTAATTAGGGCAATGAGGATCATTGCTGATTCTATCAAAGATCACTTGATTCCTCAAGTGTCATCCAGAGAGACCCCGAAGGAAATGTATGATGCCCTATCCAAAATGTATGCAGGAAGGAACATCAACAGAAAGATGAATTTGAGAGCTCAATTGAAAAGTATCATGATGAGCCAAGGAGAATCCATCCAAGACTACTTCACAAGGGTCTCCCAGTTCAAGGAGGAACTAGAAGCCATTGTAGACCTCCTTGATGAAGATGAAATAGTTATGACTGCTCTAAATGGTCTCACCAGACCTTGGGATTCTTTCATCCAGACTATGTGTGCCAGAAAGGAAAGCATAAAGTTTGACATTGTATGGAAGATTGCATCCAAGAGGAGGATAGAGTAGCCAATAGAGAAGCTCTACTTAAAGAAGATGATCAAGCCCTAGCCACCCATACTAAAAGAGGAGGAAGTCAGTCTAACTTCAAGAAGGAAAACTACAAGGAGTCCCGATCTCCCAAGAGGAAATAATCAAAGGAAAGACTACTCCAACTTTCAATGTTTCAGTTGTCACAAGATAGGACACCTTGCCAGAAATTTCCCATTGAAGAAAGAAGAATACAAGAGGAACAACAAAAGACATCATGCACACCTAGTTGAAGATGAAGAAGAAGAGGAAGAAGGACCTCAAAGAAAACAAGCAAAAGAAGAAGATGCAAAATAGTATGTATTATTCTCTGCACTCTCTAGGTCTGTAACACCTGGAGAAGATACATGGCTTATTGATAGTGGTGCTTCAAAGCACATGAGAGGACAAAAGAAAACTCTGTCGAAACTTGAAGAGAAGAAATCTCCTCAGAAAGTATCTCTAGGAGATGACTATCAATATCCTATCAAAGGTATTGGTGAAGCAAACTATAAGCCTGACTCTTGGAACTCCCATGAGGATGAAGGAAGTCTTATATGTACCAGGTTTGAAGAAGAACTTACTTTCTATCTCAACATTAGATAAGAAAGGATATAGGGTTGCATTTATAGATGGACAAGTACTTATGTGGCCCAAAGGAAAATCAATTGAAGATGCAGTTGTCATTGGTGAAGAAGAAGGATGATTATATAAACTCAAGGGACATTTGGAAACAACCCTTGTTCATGAGATCACTAGCCCAAGTGAACCATGGCATAGGAGGCTTGCTCACATCAACTACAAAGCACCACCCCATGTGAGCAAAGTAGTAACAGGTTTACTAGATTTGAAGATCGATCATGAAGGCACTTGCAAAGGATGTGCACGAGGAAAGAATGTCAATAATCCGTTTCCGAAGAGTGAAACAAAGACTAAAGGTACGTTCAAATTAATTCATTCAGATGTATGTGGTCCAATGCCCTCCACATCTTTGAGTGGTTATGAATATTATGTTACAATTATTGATGACTACTCAAGAAAGACATGGAGATATTTCTTTAAAACAAATGAAGTATTCAGAAAGTTCAAGGAATTCAAAGCCTTGATAGAGAATCAATCAGAAAGAAGAATTAAGATACTCAGAACAAACAATGGTGGAGAATATACTTCAAAAGAATTTGAAGCCTTTTGTAAAGAAGTGGGAATCAAGAGGGAATTAACCACTCCCTACAATCCTCAACATAATGGTATTGCAGAAAGAAAGAATATGACCATTATGAAAGTAGTGAAGACAATGATACATGATCAAGATCTTCCTATGCATCTATGGGCTGAAGCAGCGAGAACAACAATTTATGTAGAAGATAGATTATCTCATAGTGCCCTTGGATTCAAGACTCCTGAAAAATGTTCACAGGAAAGGAGCCTGAAGTAAGCCATCTCAAAATATTTGGTTGTCCATTATATGTTCACATTCCAAAAGAAAAGAGAACCAAGTTGGACCCTTCCGGAAATAAGGGAATATTTGTTGGATACTGTGAAGTCTCCAAAGCCTTTAGAATATACATTCTGGTATTCCATCACATGGAGATGAGTAGGGATGTAACATTTGACGAAGAAGCAACTCTCAAGAGATCCAGAAAGAGCCAACATGAAGAAGTATATGAAGAAGATGTACCTCCCAGAAATGCAGAAGCTGCACCCTTCCATGAAAATGAAACTTCAGAGGACCATGATATGCTAGAACCTCAAGAACCTCCTATGAATATATCACAAAAGAGAAAACCTGCTTGGGTAAGATGAATTATACAAGAAGCAGAGAAGTATGGAGCTCCAGAAGGCTCCACAAGAGTAAGCAAGGGATCAAAGCCATTCTCCAGTTATGTAGCTTTGATTTGTGATCTTGTAGATCAAGAACCTACAGATTATGAAGAAGCTGTGCAGAAGAAAGAATGGGTAGAAGCAATGACGGAAGAATACCAATCAATAATGAAGAATGATGTTTGGGATATAGTTCCCAAACCTGCAGGCAAGAGTGTGGTATCTTCCAAATGGATCTACAAGATAAAGCATGCCGCTGATTGAAGTATTGAGAAATACAAAGCAAGGTTTGTGGCTAGAGGATTCTCTCAGAAAGAGGGAATTGATTATGAAGAGACATTTGCGCCAGTAGCAAGGTACACTTCCATCAGAACCATCATGGCACTTGCATCCATAATGAAGTGGAGTCTAGACCAGATGGATGTTAAGACAACCTTCCTGAATGGTGTTATTGAGGAAGAAGTGTACATAGAACAACCACAAGGATTTGAAGTTGAATACAGACGGACTCACGTATGTAAGTTGAAAAAGGCTCTATATGGACTAAAGCGAGCTCCTAGAGCTTGGTATGGAAGGATAGATAGCTTCTTGACGAGCTTGGGCTTTACCAAAAGTAAGGTCGACCATAACCTTTACTTTAAGGTTATGGATGATGAACCTGTCATACTATTATTGTATGTGGATGATTTATTTTTGACCAGGTCAAAGTACCCAAACTGTAGGTGAGATACTGAACTAAGATGATCCTGCATGCATCCAGGGTAAGGACTGCTCCAAGATGTATATTAAAACCCAACTTTAATCATGCTATTCAAAATTATGGTGACAATGATAATAATAATAGTAAAAACCAGTAAGATATACCTGTCTTTGAAGAATCATTGAACCTTCTTGAAGTCTCTTATGTATGCCATACTTACAAAACTTAAACCATTTTCTATTGCTAGGTGAGGATGGAAAACAAGGCTAAGTAATGGGTGATGACCTCTTGTTGGTTTTGACAATGTGATCTCTCTGAGTGATAACAAATACAGTCAACCAAAATGACATATGCATGACAGATAACAATAGGGGATGGTGGTGTCTCACAGATGGATAAAGTACTTGGGCTTGTTTCCTTCAGACTCTAGCAAGTTTCCTTTTCATTACTTTGGAACATTGGTCAACCTTCAAAGGCAGGTTCCCTAGAAAGCCTTCTGAGCTCTAGTAAATGACAAAGACATAACCTTTGCAGGTTAGTCTCACCTTGTTTCCCTATAGGGGCAAATGAGCCGAACACTATACAAGGAATGGGTGCTCATCCTTTGACCATTGACCTTTTCAATAACTTTCAATTTCACATAAGATAGTAGCCAGCCTACAAAGGTAGGTTCCCTGGAAAGCCTTCTGGGCTCTAGTAAATGACTAAGGCCTAGCCCCACTGCCAGCGAGCATCCATAGCCTCGGCGTGTTTGCCTCACCCTGTTGCCCCTATGGAGGGCAAATGAGCCTAACATTATACAAGGAATGAGTGCTCATCCTTTGGCCACTGACTACTTTTTTAACATTCATAATTTGCATAATTTAGATATAACGTTTATGCGTTCCGATGCTTTAGTATCTAAAAACAGTGTTGGGTGGAGCACTTGTTTTGAGGACTAAAGGAAGACTACCTGGTGAACTTAGCCATAGTGGCCAAGCCACATACTTCATAGCCAGAGACACATAACAACATAGAGTCTATCATGCACAAGGGTCAAGATGGGGAAAAGATCTTCAATCTCACAAGTCTCAATCAACCAAGGTCATGGGAGAAAAATAACTACGTATGAACTAGATGGATGGGGACAAGTGATACATGGAACCAACATAACACTAAGGTTTAAGATTTGTGTAAAGCATGGCATAAACAATAGTCTTCAACATTAGACTCTTTAATCGTTCACAACATAGGTTTAAGCATTAGTACATATGTAATTTAAGCATAAGTCACCATGATTATCCTAACATGACAAGCCTAGGTTTTTAACATACATCAAAGAGCAAAACCAACCAAGGAGCCATATACCTGATCTCACCATATACCTGTCTCCATCTGATATGCCCCTCTGTAACTGTGTACCACATTTGATCTGCTACTGTGCTCAAATGAACTAGGTCACCATTGAAATCCTCTCAATGGACAAGGAAATCTCAATCCCAACAAGGAAATACTGCTAAACAAGGCTCTGAAATTGCCGAGGCTGTAATGGTCCATGCTAAAACCCCATTTGAATGAATAGCTCGGAAAAATAAAGAGATAAAATCTGTATGTTGCATCATGGTAGCCCAGCTGCAATATATATGTGATAACAGGACCATCTTTATTAACTATGCTTATTAGAATCAATCATTGCAAGTAACATGGAAACATCTGAAATACAATCATCAATCCAAGTCATAATCCATAAAATACATCCTCAGGCATGGAATGGCAATATATGAACACATGGCATGGCATCATCACAAGGCAGAAGCATGGCATACACTGAAAGTATCTCAAAACTGATCACATCTATATGCTCTGAATACTGAATCTCAACCTGATCTTTGAGGCAAAAATATGGGAAAAAATCCCCATACACAAACTGGTATAACAACTAGAATAGTCTCCACGCCACACGTGTGAAGCAACCAAGGTCTCCAAGTGTAGCTCTCCATCATAATATGCCTAATATCTATTAATAATGATCAAATACCAAAGTATGTGTTTAAATAAATCCCTCTAATGCAATATTAATTAACACAATATCAAAACTTAAGCAACGTTAGTCTAACATGATAATAATACATAAGATATACATTACAAATACAGTCCTAATAACTCATTGATTAATATCTATCTATCCAATCTAACATTGGTGTATATCTATCTATCATGTGATGTTATATGTATTATGGAGTGAATAATGTACATAGGGAAGAAAGGGGGTCTTTGTGAATAACTATCATAGCAACATAGGAGTGCTAGGTCTGATCCTTAACTTTCAAGAGTTAGGATTTTTTTATTATTATTCTTACACGTGTACCTAGGAAGTGCTGTCATGGGTCATCTGTTGGACACAATGGCCACATTGAGAGGGGGGGTGAATCAATGTGTGAGCAATTTAAACCTTTTTCACCTTCTTTTAATCAATTAGAGTATATCAAGCATTATGTTACCAATCACATTATCATATTCATTAGTTAAATCATAAGCACAACAAACACATCAAAGAGAAACACAACAATATAGATAATGTAAGCTTTATTTATTTGCAATGGAAGACTTCAATCTTCGCGATTACAATCAACACCAACTGATGAAAAGAGCACCAACTCGTGTAACAGGACCCAACTTGGTTTTCTTAGCTCCAATTAAGAAAGGGTTGAGGAGTCCAATCTTCAAGTGCAAGACTCAGCTTGCAAACTTGATGCCAATCTCTGATTGTCATCAATCCGCTTCACATCAACCTCTGCACAAGAAGCCTCATTAATCAACATGTCAAGTCTGCTGCTACCATGCCACTCGTCATCTCATCATCATGTCTTCTGCTGTAGGTGTATCACTGCCATATCAACACTAGCATATCTTTTGTCATCAAGATGTCTCCTCATACAAGAGACTCTTCTGCCACTCAATCAACAACTGCTCCTTTTGCAAGGATCTGCTCAAACAACTAGCTCAAGAATCGCATCACCTTAACACAACAAGAAATCTGCCCATACACTGTTCATGTACTTCATTGTACACTTCATCATACACAGTCACTAATCTGCTTTCACTGATCATCAAGTATGCATCATCATGGTGTATAAGTAATCATCATAGAGTATATACTATACATCATAGTGTAAAGGTATGCATCATCATTGCATCTTCATAGTGGACAAGGCATCATAGCATACTTTATTATCATAGAGTGTACATCGGAGTGTAGCATGCATCAACATCATCATACAGTATATGCATTGTGTATAAGTATGCATAATCATCATCATAAGATATAAGTATGCAGCATCATGGTCATGGTATATAGGAATGCATCATCATCATAGTATGTCATATCTTCATCATAGTATGCAGTGATCTTACCTTTATCTGTGCATGTCAAAACTCACACTTGGGTTGTGTGTGTCTGTAGAAGACCCCAACCTTAGGCTGTGTATCAAGCTGCCACTGTGGATGTCCTTGGACGATGAATGTGCTGAGAAGTACCCCAAACAAGTCCACACTAAGGCTGTGTAGATGTCGAAAAAGAACTTCAAGTCAACACTGAACTGTGTATATACTGTGTACTTCAAACCCTCTCAAACTGGACTGTGTATTCCTCACCCTCGGACAGTGTATATGTTTTCAAGAACCCAGAGATAACTCGCATAGTGCATGATCCTTGGACTATAAAAATTTCACCTCTTGTCAAACTCGCATGGATTGTTAGTACTGTGGATGACCTTCAAAACTCGGGACTGCTGTAGATGATGTCAAATTGTGGATCGTGAAGAAAATCTGACTTAAGAAAATGAATTTGCTCATTTACACATTTTGTCAAACATTTACAGAAACTAGGGTTTTAACTTAAATTATTGGAAAGTAAAACCACACTTCTGAAATGTACTTCAAAAAATTCTGGCAAATATTGAAACAATCTTTAAGTACATGAACACAATAATTTTGGTCTAAGACCAGGCAAAACCCCACTGCTTGGGGAAAACCCTAGAAGAAAATTTTTCTTTAAGAAGAGTAAAAACTCAGAAACATCTTACAATAAATTTTTGTTTTCTTTTAAACCCTTACTGACAGAATTTCAAAAATAGAACAACAACAAACACTACCTCGAAATCTGTGCCAGAAAAGTACTAGACGACTTGCTGTACGGCTGCCCAAACGTGCTGTACGACTTGCACATTTTTCCTCCTCGAAATCTGTGCCCACATGTGCCAAAAAAGACTATGTTGTACGGTTCTGTCAATCTGCAATAAATGCGCTAACGATTGTCTTGGAAACTGTGCCCACACGTGTTGCTGTACTGTTCTGACAGAATGTTTTATGGATCTCTTAATGGCTGTCTTGGGAAGCGTGCTACTCCTCTTGGGAAATGTGCCCTTTCTTTGCTAGGGACCTCTTCTTTGTCTTCAATCTTCCTCTCTTCCTCTCTTGATGGTGAGTTTCTTCATTTGCCCTCTTTCTTTGTTTTATACTTGTCTTTTGTAACCAACTTCATCAACTACCTAATCTAGGGTTGATATTCATTTACAAAATCAATGCATCATTTAAATATGACCCACTTTTCTAAAGTATAAAAACACATTCACTTTATTTATATAAACATCACTTTGCTACATAAATACATAAAGGACAAGTTTCTGGTCCTCTCATCACACCCACACCAAAAACATGGGAGGACCTCCAGAGTTAACTTTTCAACACTCCCTCCTAACGAGGGAGGTCCTACTGGCACCATCCAAATCTCTGCCTCCGACTCCTGATGCAGCTCCCTCCTGCTCTGGAATGTCTCTCGTAGAAAAGTGCCCACCACTGAAAAAATATGACTCCTGAGATTCAACCTGAACCTCATCAACTTGCTCAACACCATTAGTTGCTTGGTTGAGTCTTCTGTTAGAATTACTCTCCTCATCAGAAGAAATGTACACAACATGCTGATCAACTGTATCCCCATCATCTGACTCTGACAACCATCTACCTGTCCATGGACATACAACATGTCCTCCCAAGACGTATAATTTGTCCTTGCGATCACCAAGTAAGATAGTGGTCCTGATAGGATCACCTCTTCTATAAATGAAGACATGACTGTCTCTGATCAATATCTCATAACCATCATTTTCAAGAGATGACACTGAGAGTTTGCTAACTCTCATCCCAGGTACAAAGAGGACTCCATGGAATCTTACTATTCCAACCCCTCGAACAACTATTCGTGGACCATCAATATCTGTCTGAATGAAATGTCCTTGTCCCAACTCTGTGACAATCTGGAATAAGTCATACACTCCAGTCATATCTCTGGTTGACCCACTGTCAACTATCTAGACATGCTAAAAAATTGAGCTTCCTACACTAGAGTCAAAAGATGCTAGAGAAAATTCACCTGCAAACTCTTCCATTGCTGTAGCTGCTGAACCTTTCTCTGACTTACCTTTCTTCTTCTCAGGACATTTTGTGGCATAGTGTCCTAACTGGCCACAATGATAACATTTGATCTAACTTAGATCTTTCTTCTTCTTGTTCTTGGATTTAGTTGCAAGTGCCACATTCTGCTCAACATCCTCACTAGTTTGGCCAACCTATGAACCATCTCGGATTTCCTCTTGGGTAAAATCATCCCACAATTTGGACCAACTTGGAAGTGTTTCTCTGCCCACAATACACTTCACAAAAACCTCCCACTTCTTGGTGAAGCCCTTCAGGCTATCCTCACCAATTCTGAATTAGGAATGGTTTCTCCTACTGCTGCCAACTTGTCCTTACTTGTGTAACACGAGTCAACTAGGAGGGTACACCCTCATCATTTTTCATTTTAATGCAATGTAGCTTGTCTTTTAGGGCCACCTTTCGGTTTTTGTTCTTTGCTTCGAACAACTTGGTCAATGTGTCCCACATTTCTTTAGCAATTTTCTTTTCTGCTAAGTGTGGTATGAGATGGTCTTTAACCCCATCCAAGATAATTTCTTGGGCTTTGGCTTCAAGAGCTTCAAACTCCACAAGCTCATCTTTATCTGTTGGCTTGGTCATGACACTGTTAATAAAACTCCAAACCCTAAGTTCTTTCAGTACAGTAGTAATTCTTACTTTCCATTTAATGTAGTGGGATACTCCATTCAACTAATCCTCATACCTAATGTTCATCATGGAAAATAACTTGCAACCAAAAGAAAAAATAACTGGAGACAAATCTAACACTTTTCTGAAACTTCAAAGAACACCTGCTAAATTTCTTTTTCAGTATGACTGTTAAACTGTGATCTGATACCATGAAGAAAATCTGACTTAAGAAAATGAATTTGCTCATTTACACATTCTGTCAAACATTTACAAAAACTAGGGTTTTAACTTAAATTATTGGAAAGTAAAACTACACTTCTGAAATGTACTTCAAAAAATTCTGGCAAATACTGAAACAATCTTTAAGCAGATGAACACAATAATTTTGGTCTAAGACCGGGCAAAACCCCACTACTTGGGGAAAACCCTAGAAGAAATTTTTTCTTAAGAAGAGTAAAAACTCAGAAACTTATTACAATAAATTTCTGTTTCCTTTTAAATCCTTATTGACAGAATTTCACAAAACAAAACAACAACAAACACTACCTAGAAATCTGTGCCATAAAAGTACTGTACGGCTGCCCACACGTGCTGTATAGACTGTACGGCCTGCACACTTTTCCTCCTCGAAATCTGTGCCCACATGTGCCAGAAAAGACTGCTGTACGGTTCTGTTAGTCTGCAATAAATGCACCAATGGCTGAATTGGAAACTGTGCGCACACGTGCTGCTTTATGGTTCTGACAGAATGTTGTACGGATCGCTTAATGGCTGTCTTGGGAAGCATGCTGCTCCTTCTCTTGGGAAATGTGCCATTTCTTTGAGAGGGACCTCTTCTTGGTCTTCAATCTTCCTCTCTTCCTCTCTTGATGGTGAGTTTCTTCATTTGTCCTCTCTCTTTGTTTTATACTTATCTTTTGTAACCAACTTCATCAACTACCTAATCTAGGGTTGATATTCATTTACAAAATCAAGGGTAGATCTACATCATAACTCACTTTTTAATTATTAAATACATCATTTAAATGTGACCCACTTTTCTAAAGTATAAAACACATTCACTTTATTTATATAAACATCACTTTGTTACATAAATACATAAAGGACAAAAGTTTTTGGTCCTCTCATCACACCCACACCAAAAACATGGGAGGACCTCCAGAGTTAACTTTTCAACAAACTGTTTACACCAAGAGAACTCGGCCTGTCAAGCATAAAAAGAGGACCAGTAACCTTCACCCAAATCGCTGTCAAGCAACAAAACTCGGATTGTTTTAGCATGCAAATTCGGGACTGTTTTAGGACTGTGGAAACCCTCCAAAACCAGTCACAAAACACAAGAGTTTTACCCCAAGACGAGTCCAAAAGAACAGACTGTCATATAGCAGGAGAAGAAAGAAATTTTATGTCAAATTTCAGGACTGTTGTACACTCCATCAAATTTGGGACTGTGTATATACTATACTCCATCAAACTGTGTATACTCCATCAAATTCGGGACTGTTCAAGCTAAGGAAGAGGAAGATCATAAAGATTACATTCCAAAAGATAAACTCCATCTACTGTCGCCCACAGATCTAAGGCTGCCTCCGTCCACCTGAAATTACCTCAGTAAACGAGCTCATTCTTCTTGCGTCTTCGTTGGATAATGCTTGAGTTTATATACACTTCATACGTTGACATATCTTGAATTGAGGTCGACTTCAAGGGTGAGGGAGATGTGAGTTGTAATATTTATTATTTTATATTTTGTTGCACAAATGGTCATCATGTCATTTATGGTTGTTGTATGTATTATTTTATTTGTTTTTAACCCAAACCTTCTTCAATAGTCAACCTCAAGTCCTCAAGAGTAGGGGTGTCCTCCACATTGTCATCCAATGGTGTCGCAAGTATCCAAGTGCTATCTATCATGCCACCATATATATGTGTGCCATCATCTTTAATGGTCATGATGTCTTAGTGTTTGTTCTTCATCAAGCCATTAAGTGTCATGTCCCCAATACCCCAATACCCCCTGAACACACACAACATCTTCACCCCTCCTTCAAGGGTACAAGGACCATCAAACCACCATTTACAGGGGTGCGAAGTCTTTCTCATGCCCTAGGACCATCTCCAAGGGTTCTAAGACCCCATCAACCTACAAACGACCACATCATCTCCTTCAAGGGTTCAAGGACCATTAAACCATCAAGTGTGGGTTCAAACTATTTTAGATCTTTTGAAGTAAACTGATTTAATATCAGCTTCTTGATTCTTCATTACTGACCCGTATCCTGCCTACCATGTTTCTCTCTAGTAGCTCCATTAAAGTTGTTTTCAAACCTAGTTTAGTGGGATGCCGCTTCAATTTAAAACTTTCTGGGGATTTTGTTCCATCCTTTAATGTGCATGGTGCATGGTTTGTTCTTTAGTTAATAATAATAACATTTATCTGTTTATATCGGATTCTCTAGTGTGTGTGGTATGCACAATTTAGTCTATCGCATTACCTTGTTAAATATATTTATATAACCAAATATAACGAACTTCCTAAGTTACCTTACATGCAGACATGTGGATTTGGTTGTTTGACATGGAACACATAGACCCACCAAAATGTAGCATAGAGGAACTGTATATATATAGACATTAAAATAATTACAAGTAAATAAAATATAGACATAAAGATGCAAAAACAATTACAAAATATTGATACATTTACAAACTTATGATACCTTCAAATGTCCTGGAATCCCTTCTTGTTTTTCTCCTTAACCTGTAGACTGTTAGAGCGAGTTTCATGGCACAGTGAGAAAATGAGGGAGACACATTGGGACATGCTAGGGAAGCATTTCTGTCACATTGCCCAGCTTGTCATTCGTGTCTGACATGTTTCCCTGTGTGTCCAACACACAGACATCTGACATTTTAGCTAACTTCTTTTTCAATGTAATGTATTCATTAAAGAGCTTTCTTCAGAATAGATCTGTTTGGTATATTTTCTCAACATAATGCTATCCAGAATGAGCCTTTCTGGTTGCATCGCAGTCTTCTTTCACTTTGCAATGTTGTTGGTAAGCATTTAAAACCATCTTAAGACCTAATTTTGATACATTTCCTTATTATACATTATACAACCTATTTTGAATAACTGTCTGAACTCTGCACTCAGTAACAGCTATTGTTGATCAAATTTGTTTCTTTAGTTTGCAGTACATTTAAGGATTTGAAGTTGTTGATTACATCTTGTAATTGGAACCCTTGTTTTGGATGTTGGGTTTTATCTTTTGATGTTCATGTATGCAACTATGTTAATCCCAACTGGAAGCATAATGTTTTTTTCTATTTTTATATACCAGCTAATTGAAGTAATAGGTGGGATTTGGTTATTGAATTGATAGGCACTACAGAAATTCATAACATAATGAGAAGCAGCACAACTAATTTTACAGAGATGCCAATATTTTCTAGATAAGGGGCTTTGAGACCAACATGGAGGAATGGATGGGAGCTTGCGACTGCATCATAACAAAGGTAGCTAATGCACCATCTTTTGTGATGAGATCTACATTTTAGGTCATAGATTTTGGCAGTGTCACGAATCACAAGTTACAACCATCTTGTCTATGCAAATCTTTAAGTCCCATTATCATACTTTTGAATTCTAGTTATAAACTGCAGTCAAATTCTTCTCTTGCTTATCAGTTTTAATTATATACACCATTGCATATAAATCTTGATGGCGTCCTATTAGTTTACTTTTAGCTTTTTGGAATGGACAATAGCGAGAGAATTAAAGATCAATCAACTAAAATGTGTTGTCCATGGTAATGAATCATAAAGAGGTTCAGCTGATTATCCATTTCTGTTTGAGGTCTTGACCTATTTTAAATGAAGGTACTATACAAGGTTGTACATAATTTTTATCAAATATTTCTCATTAACAAACGTCTTATAGTTTATGGAACAGAGTTGATGTGATTGCCCTGGTTTGTAATCAATATATCCTTGTTATGCACATATTTTGGTCAACTGAAATGCAAATGTTTTGCTGCAAAGTGTGGATTGTTTTTGGATTATATAGACATGATTTTTGGATTTATGAATCCCCAAAACCGTGCTCAATTGCTTTGATAAAAGCCTACTATGTAACCCTAGATTTTAGAGATGATTGTCATGCAATAAATCAGTAGATGTTTCGGGGATAGAAGAGTCTATGTTTCATGTTTAGTGTCTGCTAGCAATAGTAATATATCTTGCTGCTTTTCCCAGCTTTCATTTATTGGTAAATTGTGTTGGGGCTTGCAAAAGAAGGCATCAATGGATTTTGCTGTTTCACTTTGAAAGGTTGTGTGCACTAACAAAATCTAAATATCATTCATGTTAGGAAATGAATGAAATGATGGATTCATATGGTTCATTCTGATGACATGTTACAGATCTCAACTATCCAATCAAGGGCTTTGAGAGCAAGCACTAAATATACTTGCTATATTGCGGCCATGTGTTTATTCACCTACTCCAGAATTGGTGGATGAATTAGCGTATGCTTTGAAACCAGTTCATTGTGTACAATGGTGATACCACTTAGGATTATTCATCGAAGCAAAGTTTCTTTTTGGGCAAAAAAATGAGCCTTATATTACAAAATTACAAAAATACAATGTATATAGTGAAAGCTATGCTGCTTCTTTAAACCCTAGCTGAAAGTGCCAACATGCTTGCAAAGGGATGCTCCAAGACATGCAAGTCATCATCTGTCTCGGAAACTTTGTTCTTTGATTGTGATTTGGTGCTCTCCAACCCTTCTTCTAAATGGGTTATGTTGCCGCCCAATTTGCTGTAATGTTCCTAAAAGTGACATGCACGCAAACCCTAAAAGTGACATGCATGCAAACCCTAAAAGTGACATGCAAACCCTAAAAGCTATATAAGAAGGTTAGTTGAACCAAAAGGGTATGATTGCTATTATTCATCTTTTTGGAGACAGGTTTGGAGAGCTCTGAGAGCTATTTAGGGTTGAGGGTGAATTCCTTAGCCAACAACTGGGTTCAGTGGCGAAATCTATCCACCCTAGTCAATTCAAAAGGATAGATCATTCCGATCTATCACCGTGCTTCAATACGACTGTACATTCATCAATATTTGCAGGGATCCAGACACATCTACAATTGCGTATTCAATTTAGGGCAGCAAATCAAAGTACTTCTAGCTGGGCGCTTCACTTATGCTACATACTTCCCATCTCATGCTATTTTCAGATCCGACTATTCATGCTCAGAGGCTCAGTCCTATATTTCAGGATCTATCCAAGGCTGTAACAGCCATAAAACAACCCTCTGTTCACTGCTGTTAGGGTCTGCAAGATACTTCAGACTGTCAACACTTGACAGTCATCCCAAACCAGCATAACACCTACACAAAACCGCGAACAAGAGTTAGTCATTGATTTCAGTTTTACTGTTTCAAAGGCTGTCCTATTTGAGGTGATTGCAAGGTCTGAAAAAATATGTCAACTCAACCAAAGAGTACTGCTGATTAGAATATTTATGTATATTGGTTTTGAATGCACTGCTGAGCGTGATTACTGAGTGTTGGGTTGATTTGGAAGGAGTTTCTCATTGCACAAGGGTCAAAGAAAAGACGCCATCATCCTCCAATAGACTGTCATCTACAGGACTACCTCAACCAACATATTCTTCATCATTTTCAGACTTCAAAAGCCATCAACAGCCACTGACATTCCTGGCGGAGATCCCATTCTCAACTGCTCCATATAACATTGCATGACTGATATTTAAATGAGAAACAGAGGTCATGGTATTTGGGAATCAGATCTTATGTTGAAAGCTTCATACTTCCTCCTTGGCACTATTAAATATTGACTAAGCAACAGTCTTAAAGCTTGGACTATTAAACACCTTCCACAGTACACCTTCAGCACTGTTCAAAGGTCAGAGTTATTCCACTTATTATATATGGTTACACAGGACTGATTTGAAGCATTTATTATTTCCAGACTTGCATGAACAGTCCTATCTATTTCATTAACATTCTTAAGCTGAATATCATGGGTTTTGTGATGTCTATTTATTCTACTATAGCATGCAATTAATCTTTGGATAAATACATATTTACACCAATCAAGCAAACCAACACCCAACCAATAAAATGGCAGCTCTATGAACAAATCCATGCACAAAAAGGCAAACCTCTAGTTTGGGATATTACATTTGTACCTCGGGTCACGTGACATAAATCTTCAAGCCACTGGGTGCGACCTTGGGGACAAGCAAGAGTCAAGTGCTGTCACTTGATCTTGACTCCTTCGTCTAGGCTCTCTCTTAGTGAAGCCAAGGGGGGTGGTCCCTATTAAAATAATCTAAGGCTGTTAATCTATGAAAGAAAAACAACTAATCTGGGAGATATGATAATACAAATACTGAAACAAAGATGATCTGCAAATAAATTATATCACCAGCATATAAAACGACATTCCACTCAACACATCAATTGATTTAAATATTCCGAAATAAATAGATGATGCAATAAAGACTAGTGCTGATGGAGTGCTTGCGTGTAATGGGGTTTGTAGTGATGTCTCAATTAGTATTGCAGTTGTCTCGGTTGGTCAGTTTTAAAATTATTAAGTGAGTGATTAAGGAGTGGGTAAATGTTGATCAATTTTATTATAAATGTGGTAATGATCTGATTATTAAAGGGAAAATGGTATTCCAGATATACCCGAGGGGTACGTGGAATTTGTCCAAATTTACTCGAAAGTGGCTCTCACAGTGACGTGTTGGCTAGATGGAGTCGTGGGGTTGTGTTCAACACTACACCAACAAGGGTGTAGCCTAACGGGGCCCCACAGTCACTTTCTAGTAGTTCTCGCTTCACTTGAAGAATTTCCCCACTAACGAATAATCTCGAGTAAGTGCCAAATTTTCACTTTTGGGGTTGTTACTGACTAGGTTGCACCTAGTTGGACATGCAGTGAGCCGCCAGTGATGAACAAGATACTTGTTCATATTCAGAGTTCAGAAGTCCATTCAAGCTTTCATGGCCCTTTTATTTTTTGTACCGCATGTTCATACCCCTTCGGGGAAGTTGTAATAAATGTACTAGCACGACCTTCTTTTTTGTAAAGGACTTGGCTTCTTAAGACTTAAACGTCAACTCGATCATTCCAAGGTGTTTTTTTCCTTGTCAATTATGCAATGCTGAATAAATGATGTATAATTTTTGAGTTTTTCACCGCTCCTCCAAAGCTGGAATGGTCGTCTTGGCACCTAGGCGTTAGGAGGTTATTAAAGTTCATGTGTCAATGTATATGAGCGTGCTAGGCATCAATATTGAGCTGTATGGACATGCACTAGGTCCCCCTAGAGTTTCGTCGGATTCCGATATATATATATATCTATATATCTATATATATATATATATATATTCTGTTTTTAAGCCATTTTTTAATGGTTTAATTAAAAAAATTCAGAATGTAATAATTGGTTTAATTAAATTGTCTTTGAGCATCTTTTGTATTTGATTGCTTGCTGATTTTTTGCAGGTATAACAAAAAGGAGAAAGGAAACTCTGGCCGTTTTGCTGTAAAATGAGCCATTAAGAGCTCAACGGAGTTCCCCTTTGACTAAAAGTATTTTCTTTTATATTGTTGTAAGCCTTTGGTTCCAAAGTATAAGGACCAAAGTGCACTTTCATTTCATTTTTGCAAGATTGTAATAAGGCTTGAGTAGGCTCATCAGAGCTCGGTCCCCATCCCCCTTGGGGGAATTTGCGTCGGTGTTCTTTTTCGTGGTTTTCATGTGTTAGTGTAGTTTGCTGCTTTCTTTCACTATTTCAGTGCTTCTTTAAGTTTTTTTTGCAAATTAAATTTGAATACTTACCCACTGCGCTATACCGAAGTACCATAAGGGAAATGATTTGAGCAGTGTAGTAATTAAAAAACTTCAATTTTTTATGCCTTGTTGAGTTTAAAATAAACTCCCTCGCTTTCTCGAGTACATATTCATGGATAAAGGCTTGCTTAAGTACTGAATCTAGAAAGAGACTCCTGGGATTTATCTTTTCTAAATCAGAAAAATTTGCTTAAAAAACACTTAAAACTTACAAAGACCTTCATGCACGTATGCTCTACTTCCACTGCAGTTTTGTCTGATCAGTTGGTGGTATTAGAAAGGGATTCAGGTGATTAGTTTAATTAGTTTCCACTCCCAAAATTAATCTCCCTAGGTGAAAATCCAATGTCTTGAATTAAGCCGTTGCGGGGGCAAAATCCACAAAGGAAGCGGAAACAACTAGGGAGTGACCTCGAGACATCGTTAGGCTACACCCTTGCTAGTGTAGTGTTGAACAAGTATCAGAGACTCCAACCAGCCCACATATTCCTTGCGGGGAGCCGCATTGGTTAATGGTTTTGGACATACTCCTCGTACCTCCAGGTATATTGGGAGTTCCCATCGCCTAAGCTAATCAATATCATTACCACATAAATAAAATCAACCAACAAATTACCCACTCCTTAATCCACTCATTTAATAAATCTTAAGACTTACCAATGAGACACTGCAATAATTATCCGAGACTACAACAACGACGTTCATACACAAGCACTCCATTTTTACTGGCACTGGTCTTCTTCATTTTATATTGGTTAAATCAATTTCCGCATATGGTCATGAATGGTGTTTGAATGATAAATGCCGTTGTTGTTATAATTCATTTTTGCAGTCAATCATTGTTAAGGTCTTAACTCTTTTCACAGTTAACTCCTAGATTCAATCATTTCTTTCATAACGTAAAAGCCTTAGATTTTACTTTTCGTAGGGTCCACTGCCCTTGGCTTCGCTAGGAGTTGGCCTAGACGGAGGAGCCAAGTATCAGGTGACAACACTTGGCTCGAGCTTGCCCCCAAGGTCGCACTTAGTGGCTTGAAGATTTCTGCCACGTTACTCGAGGTGCAAATTAGGCGGCAACATGGCTTAATTGAAGTATTAGACTAATTACTAGTCACTTCAATCCCTTTTTGATTGTCCCACCGATCCAGCCAATGGCCTACAGTGTTCACAAGAGCATACGGGAATTGAAGCCTTGTTTATTTTAAGAGTTTTAAGCTTTAATGTGAATTGATTAAATCTCAGTACCGATACTCTCATTTCCAAGAACACAGTTGAATTTGTTAATTTTAAAACAAAAAAGTAAAAAACTTAAAAAAACAGAAGAAATAAAAAATGAAAAAAAAGATGCGAATCCCCCTTGGGGGGATGGGGTGTGAGCACTTGGATGCTCACTTGTTTCTCTTTTTTACAATGAATACAATGAAGAATATTTGTGTTCCTTTGTAGGATAGGAAACACAAATTTATAAGTTTTAAGGCCTCAGAAAAATGGCCACAGAAGAGGAGTCTCCGGATGGCTTAGATCTACAAAATTTGGCTAGAGTGCCTCTCTACTTGATCAACAATTGCTGCAAAACAACAAACAAAGTTATGCTAAAAATGATGGATTAATCAATTAAAATATAAAAAAATTTAGCATAAACTTAAGTATTTTCAAAGATAAGTTTTTACAACTTTTGACAAGTACTTTCTTGAAGTTAGATCTATAAAATATAACTTTTTAAAATCAGATATGAACTATTAAGTGCATCTAAAAATCAGATTAGTATGATATTCTTTAAAGTATGAATAAGATTTAACTATGCACGAAGAACTAGTAACCGAAAATTTTAAAATTTATGTGATAGAAAATGTGAGAAAGAATGCCCCGAAAGCTTGGAAACTTGGGCAATGGAGTCCTTGTTACCAGCTAAGTTGTATTTGGTGGTTTTTTCAAGCGAGCCGACAAAGTAGAACAAGTATACTTGTTCATTCTTCATGGTTCAGAAGTCCGCTAGGCTTTTTCTGGGAATCTTTTAGAAATTTTTCTAACACAGGTTCATACCCCCTTGGGGAAATTGTAAAAAATGTTCTATCATGATAAATTTTTATAAAAGACTTGGCTTCCCAAACTTATCAAGCCAACTAGTACACAATGTCTTTTCCCTTGGTTATTATTGGTTGTAGAACAAACGACTGATAATTTCTAAGTTTTTCACTCACACGTCCAAAGCTGGGGTAGTCGTCTTGGTGGTTAGGCATTAGGAGGTTATTAGAGCCTTCGTGTCAATGTTTGTCAACATGCTAGGCATTCGAATTGAGTCGTATGGACATGTGCTAGGTCCCCCTAGAGTTTCGTTTGATTTCGAGAAAATAAAATTTTCTCGCAAAATTAGGCCGTTTTTAATGGTTTAATTAAAAAATCTCAAAATGTAATAAAAGTCATGTTCGGAGTCCGTTTTTGGCGTGGGGATGCTCGTTTTCACACTCTGAGAGTCTTTTTTACGCTAGGGACTACTTTTCATATCACGGGCGACTGGAACACCTCGTGGAGTATTATTTAGCTAAAAGTGCATCAAGACGACATTTTAATGCTAAATTACAACATATTGGCACTAAAGTCAAAGGTTGAAAAGTCAAAATATTAAAATATTAAGGTGATGGGGTGACATGGAATGGGTCCCCTAGAGCATGCGACCCTCTCCATGTGAAGTAAAGCATCTTAAACTTTAGTTTAAAAGTTTGAGTGGTTGGTTTTAATGGATGGCGACGTCAACTATATAAGGGATTCACGGTAAACACCAAACAAGCTAGTGTTTGGAGAGTGGGGTGGACCCCCTTCATGTGGTAATTTTAGAATGATTTAAATTTTGGTTTGTGATTTATATCATGTCTAAACACCAAAGAGGATGGTAGCAAATATGATTTGAGATTGCATATGTTATGAAGGAGTGACATCATGGATTGTTTCTTCACACTAGCAAAGTGTGGAAGCTAGCAATAGGAGGAAGGGGTGGACCCCTCCTCAGCGTGAAGTTTTAGAAATAAAACTTTGGTTTAAAATTTTATTAGGTAGCGAATGTTATTGGTGCAAGTGACGTCAACCTTACCAATCTCATGAACTCGTGCGAAAGGAGAAGGAGACGCCAATGCAAATGTTGGTGAGTGGTTGGTGTGTGTTGGAAGTTAATGTTTGGTTGGAGGAGTTAGGTGTGTGAGAGGTGGCATTGCCTCTTCAGATTGACTTAGTTTAATTCAACTTCACTTAGATAAACTCCCACTATATCTTCATTGTACGTAGCACCCCTAGGGTCTCTCTTGGCTATTTAAGCAAGGCCCATTCACTCTATTTTAAAAAGAAGTGTATGGAACCTCTGCTCCTATTTGTAATTTGTTGAATATTTTGGTAATGAAAAAAGGCTTTGGAGGTCAATGTGGTGTCTTCTTTCCAACTGGATCAATATTCTTTCATGTGTGCATTGAGGTAACTGTAGGAGTTGTTCTTTGCATTTGCTGCTTTTCTTGTCAATCTATGGCCTAAAGAAAGGTTAGTACTAATCGATAGGAGTGGATAGTGTTGCTTCATTATTCATTTATAAGATCTATGTTTAGGATTTAGGATTTGTATGCTCTCTTTGTCTTCAACATTAGACTTTTACTATATGATTTGACAAGTGTTGTGCAAGTGTGAAGGCTTTTACAGGTTCCTTGTTGGATTTTGCAATAGATCTTGCTTGTTTCTCTTGCTCTCCAAACCTTTGTAGAAACATAGTCCATCTTGAAGCCATTAACAGAACTTCTATTGCCCTTTTCCAAAGGGGGTTTTCTTCATACCTTTTTTCTTCAAAAATTTAAAATTTTACCTGATTACTTGGTTTTTTGTCTTCATATCTAGTTGCAAGAGTAATATTTTACATCGATCTGAGTTCTAATCTAGATCTAAGCTTTTTAAAAGTTATATTTCAATTAGATCTAGTCATTAAAGTCTTTTCTTGGAACTTTTGTCCAAAAAGAGTATTTTTTTGTATCTTGCAAAGTCTAAAGATTTATTTTTTGATGCTTTCAATTTTAGATCTAGCATAAAGTGCACATCATATTGGCTGCCTAAAAGGAAAGCCAAGATCCCAAGGAAAGCTTTCTTTCCTTGGTTATTTTTAAGCATTTCTTTTCAAGTTTTTAACTTAGAATGTTTGTGTTTTCTGGGAATTGTTCAAAGACACTCTCAAATTGTTTTTGAGCATATTCTACCTTTAATAGCTTGCTAGTTTTTAGCAGGTCCATCCAAAAAGAGGAGGAGGTGCTTCCCGAAACTAACATTTGGGCCATCCGGAGCTCCCAGGAGTGTCCCCTTCTTTCGTTTTCACTTTTTGGTAGTTTTGTAAGCCCTTGGGTTCATCTTCTATAAGAACCAAGTGGCATTTTCCAGCAAAGCATTGTAACCGAGCATAATAAAAGATATCTCGAGTAGGCTCTTTCGAGCCCACTCCCATCCCCCCAAGGAGGATCCGCGTCTTTGTCCCATTTTTGCACTTTTTTCCTTTTTATTGTTTTCCTTTAGTTTAGTTCTCATTTGCAGGATAGTATACTTTGTTAGATGCTGCAAGCTTAATCAATTCATTCTATATTTTATTAATACTTCTACTTACCCCACGACTTCCTGAGTTACCCGAAAGGGGAAAGAGACAGGGGAAAGAGACATGTGGTAGATCTAATTAGATAACTTGTTTTTGTCTTTTGCATTTCAAGTTTATTGCACTTTACCATAATAAAATTACCCCTCCTTGCTTTCCCGATTGAGGTTCACTTGAACCGAAAGAGACTCTTGGAGGTCAAGTTTTCTTTTTTTTTAACAAACACAACAAAGTTCTTAAAATCCTTAAAAGTAACCAAGGCTCCATTGTGTATGCTCTGCACCGCTGCGGTTCGATCGATCAGTTGGCTGCATCAAAAGCAACGCGGGTGACTATCATAATTAGTTTTCACATCTTAAATTAACCTCCCCAGGCAAAAATCCAACGCCTCGATTTGATCCGTTGCAGTGGCAAAATCCACAAAGAAAGTGGGAACAACTGGATAGTGACCTTGAGACATCGTTAGGCTACACCTTTGTTGGTGTAGTGTTGAACACGTCTCAGAGACTCCAACCAACCCACATATTCCTTGCAAGGAGTCGCATCGGATAAAGGTTTTGGACATAATTCGGGTATATTTGGAGTACCCTTTCCCCTTAAGTTAAATCAACTCATCTCCATATTAATTTAAAACTGACAAGAGCACTTGCAACAACCCTTTTTTTTAGCAATACAACAACACTCTTTATCTGTGGACTCCATTTTTGGCACTGGATTTACATTTTACAATCATTTGCTTCTGTGTGCTTTACATATCACAAGTTAATCTATATGTAATTGTGCTTTAATTATTTCTGTTGCAATATCTTGTTCAAGTGTTTATTTTGTAAAACTCCTAAACAACTAAAATCATCATCACTAAGGCTTAATAGCCTTAGCAACTAAATAGGGTCTACCCCCCTTGGCTTCGTTAGGAGTTGGCCTAAACGGAGGAGTCAAGAACAAGGTTACAACCTTGACTCGAGACTTGCCCCCAAGGGCACACTGAGTGGCTTGAATATTTCTGCCACGTTCCTGCCTAGGTGTGTGAAAGGCGGCAATAGTCCTTAAGTGGAGAGCGAAGGGATTTAGATCTTCCAAAAAAGAACACAAAGACGTGGGAGAATCAAGCAAGATCCACCACCTCTTCGAGTAAGATCTACCTGCACTACTTGAACTAAACTTCGAACAAAATGCTATACCCAATATCACTTACACGAGATTAGAAAAATGAGCATACAAACAAGTAAAACATATAATTTCTTGATCTCTACGCATAAGAAAATAAAAGCACTAAATAAGTAAGCAAACTTGATTATTCTTTCCTATTGATTAGCATAATCTTACCAAGGTCGGTTATAACAATTAATGAAACGAAGAATAAAACTGATACAACTATAACTCATACAAGCACAGAAGATCATCTACACACTGATGCTTGACACAGGTATGCCTCCAAAGCCTTTATTTCATTCAACAATGATCAACAAAAATGATTACAAGAGATATAGGAGCAGAGGTTCCACACACTACTAATGTCGAAATGAAGAGAACTTGCTCTCTTAAATAGAAAAACTCAGCATGAGGGGGCGCAGTTGCTAAAGGATGAGCTTGATAACTTGGCATGAGTTGGATGTTAAGTGGATCAAGGTTGGGACAGGGTGTAAACAATGACAACATCTTATGACATAGATGGCACTTGCCACATCTTCAAACTTTTTCCAAAGCAAGGAGCTTTTCCACTCATGCTTGTGCCCCCACTTGGAGAGTTGCGCCCCTCTTGGAGAGGAAACTTCCAAACTTCAAAAGCTCTCTGAAACGGTAAGTTTTGACTTGCTAAACTTGCCCAGGTACTTGCCACCTTGTTTTGCTAAGTCACAAAAATTGATTTCGGCAAGTTTCTTTTTTTTTAAATGCTGAATTTTTTAATTATCTCATTTTTTGGTCTTTTTTGGGTTTTTCAAGTAATAATAATTTTTGGAAATAAATTATTACTCGAACACTTAGGAAAGTGTGTTTAGAGGTTAAGTGGGTGCTCTAGGTTTGAAAATGAACACCCCATGGAAAAAACAACTGCCTAGCCCCACTTTTATGACTTTTTAAAATTTTACAATTAACTTATTAAAAATAAGCCTGTAAAAACAAAAAAAAATATTTTTTTACCGGAAATTAAAAAAAAACCTATGGGGGACTTAGCACATGTTCATAATGACTCAAAATAATGATTAGCATTGCAGTATACATTGACATTTAGGTTCTAATAACTTCCCAAGGCCTAACCACCAAGACGGTTATTCCAGCTTTGGAGGTGTTGCCCACCTATTTCGACTAGGTGGCAACTCCATGTACACGAGGATGTACATATTTGTACCTTAGAAAAATCTGAGGATTTTTCACTTCTGCAGGGCCATTGCCCCTTTGTAAAACGAAATGTCCGCTCCCCTGCGTGGGAAAATCATTGTAATTTTATGTGCTAGTGTGGGTCATATGATACGGATGCCACACCATGGAACGGGTTGTTAGGGAAGTCCCCTCATCGAGTGTTTTTCCCTTTCCAATTGATCTTGTTGCATAAACGAGTTTAATCGGTTTGGTTTTCACTCAAAATCCTCCAAAGTGGTGACGGGCGTTCTACCAATCAATTCCATGAGGTGGCTAAGGCTTTAAAGTGTAATTCATGACCATGCTAGGCATCTGTCTAGAGTCTTGCGGAGTTTCGTTTTATTTTTATTATTTTTTTCTAGTTAATTAATTTCACCCCATGGTGATTAATTAACTCAATTTTGATGTAATAATGTAATGGCTCAAGCATGGCATTTTGTAATAGGGGCTATGAATGCAAAGATAAATTGCTATGAAACCCCCTAGGCCACTGCTTCGAGTCCTATGTCATTCTGATGAGTGGTTGAGGAGATAGACCATTTTTTGTCTAAGCAAGGTCTATTTTTCCTAGGGAATTAATTAATTCCCTAAGTCAAAATTCACATTATTTGATTTTAAAGTAAAAAATCAAATAATGCCATGGTAAACTTGTTTGGGGGTTATTAAGCCTAGGAAAAGTTTATTCCAAAGTTTTCTACCCCCCCATGGCCTAGATATTAATTTCTCAAGTTATTTTTAATTTTTCCTAAGTCAATTCTAGGAAAATTTAAAAATTTAATTGAAATTTTTTTATCTAAGGTGAAATTTAATTTAACCTAAGTCTAAAGGTTAAATAATATTAATGGAGCCAATGACCAAGGTCAAAGCTAAATTATATGGCTAAACCCTAAGTCTAAAGGGGGCATCCAAGTAAAAGATCTCCACTAAATTGAGAAAGGCGCTACCATATTGAAGAGTCTCCTCTATATTAAGGGGGATGTCCAAAGAATAATGAAGGCGTCCAAAGCATAATGAATAGTGGCACATGCAATTTAAAGAAGGCGTCACCATGTATGAAGACTCCAACAAATAGTGGAGCGCTACATCATATAGAAGGAGCGCTAGCCAAAATTTGGAGGTAGCGCTAAAAATAAAATGGGGACCACGTTTTTATGGAGAAGCGCCTTACCAAGTTAAAGAAGGACGCCTATTTTGGATGGGCGCTAAAGCCTTTTAGAGGGGCGCTAAAAGTAGAGATGGGCGTTGGCTATTTTAGCCCACGTTTTGCCATTTTAGAGGAGGTTTTTCACCAAGTTTGGATGGGGGCGCCTAGTTGGGCCCATTCTAATTTTTCTTTATTTCTATTTTACCTAAAAGCTCATCCAATGGTGGAAAATAAATCAAATAACTTGATCCAAAGGCTAATATTATTTGAGACATGGATTAAGTCTCTTAGCCTTTGATTAAAATTAATCTAATGATGGAGATTAATTGAGAGAAATAGAAAGCCAAATACCTAGATCTAGTGGTGTGAATTAAACCCTAGATCTAGATCTAATCTCAACCATTGAGCTTCAAAGGGTTGGGGGTTTGCCTCAACTATATAATGAGGGTATCACTCCCTCATTATTTACCATCTCTTATGCTATTGTTATGCTGTCGGAAAATTCTTCTTCTCTCATATTCTTGCTACATTGTATTGAAGATTTGCCCAAGCTGGGCTATTTTAATAAAATTCTTTGGAGGAATACTATGCTTCAGCTTTTCATGATCTACATGTATTGAGGTAACCTGGTATTTATTTTGTTTGCATTTGTTGTGTTTTTCTAGTTAGCTCTCCACAAAGTGTTTTGTGGAGAGATTAAAGAATAGAAGTATTTTTATTCTTTTTTGTGAATGATCTGATATTTCTTACAAAGTGTTTTGCAGGAAGTATTAGGTGTTCATCTCTAGAAGTACAATTTTTTGTAGGCATAGTTTGTATTGCAGGTTATTCAAGCAAGGAAATTCCTTCAAAAAACTTCATTCCGGCAACAAATTTAAATTCGGCCATCTACTTTCAGGCTGTTTTAAACAGGGTTATATTCACTGTTTAGTGAATGTAAACCTTGTTTTAAAGCCCTAACCTTATATATATTAATTTAACTTGTTATTTCTGCTATTTTAGTATTATTTAGGTGGCTGGAAACTCAGTTTCCAGTCAGTCTGTGAGCTCTATGCAAAAATAGCTCTGTCTCGAATACTTGTGGTATCAATTGATCCGCATCTGCGGTGAATGAAGTCGGTCTGAATTGGTCTATCCAATCTCTCGAGCCGAACGCAAGTTCCTTCGGGATTAACTTATTGCATACCTCTTTGACAAATATTATTCATATCTCTGTCATACTTTCATTCAGAAATTTTTTGTAAAAATTGTAAATTTTGTACTAATATTTTAACAGTAAATTTTTAGTGTTTTTATGTGATTTACAGCGAAAAATACCTCGCTGGTTTTTTGACAGGTTATTCATCTTTAAAGAAGAATTGCTGCCCCAAAAGACATAAAATCTCCTCAAGTTTCAACAGGCATAAAAGGGGTTCCATTCCTCAACTTTTTCTCTCAAACTTTTCTGTTATTGTAAACCCCAAAGAGAGTGTCTTGGGGTATTCTGCAAAGCTTATAAGCTTTTGTAATCTATAATAAATAGAGTAGGAAGTAGAGTAGGAAGTAGGGTAATGTTTGTTTAAGTTCTTTTCCTGCTTATGCAAAATTTATTTTCTGTCAAAGTAATCATACAACCCATCCAACCTGTGTATCCTCTATCCACTTGTCATCTCCCTTTAGGGAATTCAAGCTGGATATGAAAAACAGGGTAAGTGGGGGCTTAGGTAATTAGATTAACTTTCATTTTCTTGTACTACAATCTACGGTCAAACAATTTATTTCTCAAGTTCTTATTCGTCATTTTTAAAATAAACCTTGCATATTAACCATCAAATATTAAAATTTACTTTTAAAATTTACCAACAAAAACTTCCAACATCCTGCTCCTCTACTCGGTTATCACCCTCCGGGGTACTCCGAGATACGACCAGGGAAGAGGAAGTCCTAGTTTAATAGGCATCCATCTAGAGATTTTTAAGCTGATTAAAAATGGTGACTCAGAAGCTGCAAGGGGTAGCAGGCTGGCGACAGTCTCTAGGCGCTTTGACGTCCTCCTTGTGAGCACCGGGCCATCGGGGTTTGACCTGTGAGCTAGGGGTGGGCTTGCTCCCACCTGTTGAGCGCAACAGCATTCCATCTTCAGTTTGAGAAGAACTAGATCGGGGTACTCACACCACCGGATCTAAAACTAACTTCAAGAAGAACAACTCTAATTAAAATTTATTAAAATTAACCAAGAAGCATTGCAAAACGCCCTACAAACACAGATTACTACTTTTATTACAATCATTTTCGCTTCAATTTGCTACAGCACTACAATTTTTACTTCCAGCATTGTACTTTGCAGTTACATCTATCTACTTTTAGCTGTACAATCTTATGTGGTGAATGCTTATTGGCTTAAAGTTTTTTCCATTTGTTTAATTTACGGTTGGTTCAATTGTTTTAACTCAAAGTGCTTCTTTGCCATATTGGAAATCTTATTTACATTGTATACATTGGTAAACCACCTGTGCATTGGCTTAATATTTGGTTCATTGACGATTATGATTATATCATTTGTTATCTCATTGTTAAACATTTAAGTCGTAGTTTAATCATTGCTGAAATACTTTGATTTGTTATTGTTGTAATTTTGTATCTTTTGACTCCATATAATATAGGCACTGGTCTTATAATTTTGTAATCTTAATAAAAAGATCCCTTTAATTAATATTCAATTAATTAATAAACCTGGAACATAGTCTTTCCATAGGGACTACCCCCCTTGGCTCTGTTGGGATCTTGCCTAAACGGAGGAGCTGTAGACTGTGGTGACAGTGGTCCCCAGCTCTCGCTTGCCCCCAAGGGCACACATAGCAGGTTGTGACTTTCCTGCGTCTTAAAGTGTGAATTAGGCGGCAACATCTTTGGCGCCGTTGCCGGGGACAAGTCATTTGTCCTTGGTCCGGCTTAATTAATTAATTAATTAATTTTTTTAATTCTTTAATTCTTTAAACTGTTAATAAAATTTGTTAATAAATTTTAAAAATTTGTTTACCCATATTAGAGTTATCTTTTTTCTCCAAGTGGCGACTCCACTTTCAAACATAGTAAGGTATTCTACCCGGAGCCATTCAGGTGGTCTACTCAACTCCCTCGCCGAACCTGAAAGGGTATATAGGAGGAGGTTGAATAGGCTTGCTCCCCGTAGACTCCTTGCAAATCTTGGAGAAGAAGCTATCTCTGATATCCATTTGTTGTTTGCCCAAAACAATCAAACCTCACCAATGGAAGATCTTTGCAAGCCATGTGATTTTTCTAACATCATTGGTTGTCCTCATGATTTGCCAGAGAAAGCTATCGAGAAGTTACCTTCCTTTCAAGGTAATAATGCTGTCAGTGCCAAGTCTCACATCACCAAGTTCAATCAATGTCTTGCCAAGTGGTGTAATGCTCATTAC
>LPNX010800601.1:108125-154428 GCA_001517045.1 Pseudotsuga menziesii | reverse complement strand
AGATAGCAGCCATGCAAGCAAACCAGACAGCCTTACAAAACAAGGTAGTTTCTTTGGAAAGAAACAGAGGAAATAATTTTCATCCAAACAAGCCAAATGCTAGGTGGCAAAACCAAAGACGACCTCCACCTCAAGATCAAAGGCCCCCTAATTCTCTAGAGTCTACCAATGCAGTTGACCATCAGGCTATTCCGTATTGTAGGCCTTGTGGGGATTTCCATGAAGAAAACACTTGTCAAGTTTTTCAGCAAATCATAAATGATAAAATGAATGAACAAGTAAATATGTGTGGGCAAAGGTATGATCCTGGCATGTATGAATGGATGAATCTAGCTCAAAATAGTCAAAGTATTGAATCAGTAAATGAAGTAGCAGAAGCAGCCTTTGGCCCTAAGCCTAGTGAGCAGCAAGTATTAGATTTCTCTAAGTATAGAGGAATAACTTACCAAAGAAATGGTAAGAAGAATCAGAGTCAAGAGAAGACTCCAACCAATATTCCTAAGGTACCTACTCCCTCTCCTGTTCAAATTGCTCCTAATACACAATTAAACATTGATCTAGGAGGATGGTTAAATAATGCTAAGATGTTGGTTCCTATAGCAGAACTTATGAAGATCCCTTCTCAAAAGGGGAAATTAATCAAAGCTATAGAGGAACCTTGTCAGAATGATGTTGATAAAGCCATAGCCTATAATGATGCACCTGTTATTCTTCAGAGTATGGACAAGGGAAATGAAAAGAACCAGCCTTTGAAGGCCTTTGAAGGCCTGCATGGACTTCTGAACTTGAAAATTGAACAAATGATTTTTCATCTTTGGTGGCTCACTTGGAAGTCCAAGTGAGTGCAACTCAGGTGGTAACATCTGGCTCCTACCGCGAGACGCGTGCTTGATCTGGTCTTTAGGCAAGGAGAGCATGCGAGAACCATAGAATCTCTTGTTTCAATAATCTGTAAAAACATCTCAACTTGACAAGCCATTCTTAGTAGCACAAAATCTTGTAAAAAGCCAATGAACCATTAAGTTTGTTTATTAGAAAGTAAAAAGAAAAATAAAACTTTAACTAACGAAAAAGATTATTATTCCTAAGTACATAAAAGAAATGCAGAAAGTAAATGCTTACTTTAAGGAGCCTATTTTCCTACTCTAAGCATAACATAATTAAAATGTTAAGTTAAATGATAAATTCAATGCAACCACCTTAACATTTTATAAAAATTTAAATATTTTCCTTTGTCTTTGGTTACCAGCCAAAACAATGACATTTTTATTAGAAAGTGCAAACATGTGCGGATATTCAGGGTTGGATGGGAGATCATAGGCACGTAACACTTCATCAAATTGCTTCCCAAACCGGCATGTGCCTCCGCAAGCTTCTTCTATCCAAGCTTGGATAGGGCTAATGTACATATTTGCATGATGAAGCAGGTAAACAACTTCATAACATATATCAAAAGGGCTTGTCGGATGACAACTCTCTATGTAAGCCCCAGGCTGCTCCAAACCATAAGAAATCTCTGAATCTAAAAATGCAGCCTTAGGCTGACCCCTCCATCGGCTGTATCAAATTTGACTCTTCGATACATTGCCTCTCAAAGAATTCATTGCTAATACTTGTGTGTGATTTCAGATGATATGGCTCTGAATGATCATATGAAAACTTTGCATGCGTCTCTTCTACACCAAGATCTTCAAAGGTCTCTAAATCAACACTCCATTCTCTCGATACATCAAAAATTGCCTTCTCAATGTATGCCCAATAGTTATCATCCACATCTTTGTCAAATATGGGGGAGTCTTCATTAGTATACTCTTGGTTATACATGTCTTCCTCATATTCACCATACTCATCCACATAAAGCTTGGTTCCAAAAATGTTATAATGGAATGAACTTTCGAAACCTTCATCAGCATGCGGAGAACATGGAGGAGTGTCATCATACACCATACAGACTTCATCATAATCCTCTTTGTAATTTTCTATGATGGTTTCTTCCTGAGGTTAATTTGGAGAAAAGTTGTGATCATCATCACTGAAATACTCATGAGAACACTCCAAATATTCAATATTTTATGTTAATGTGACATGTGGTGGATTTTCAATGTGTTCTTTAATCAATGGCCCTTCAAATGTTTCTTTAATGGGGTCATCTAGGACATGTTGCTCAATAGTGGAAGAGGTGGGTTCCTCCGGCCTTACCAAATCTTCAGGATGCACAAAAGTTTACACATGTTCCTCTTCCTGAATTTCTTCTTTTTTAGAGTTAGGTTGTGGTTTAGGGAGGAGAGCATTATGTTTTTTAGGAAGCTGCGTAATCTCTTCCTCTTCTCCTTCATGCCATTGCAAGAGGAAACACTCGAAAAAATTAGCCATCGAAGCTTTGGATTTGTCATAAAGGCTACAAAGCCAATTCCTTGCATCCCCTTCTATGGTCCAAGCAAAAGTGGTCATCAAATCATCCTCATGATACATATTAAACTCAACCATCAATTTGAAGAAAGACACAATATGATGGGTGGCTGAATCACCATTGTTTCCAAAGAACTATGGAGCAACATCAAATAGCTTTTCATGGTCATAGCAATGATTAGGAAAACCATGGATATTTGAGAAATCTAATTGGGTAAAAAGTTTGAGTAGGAGAGTATGAAGTCTTTCCTTATCAACATCCATAGCTTTAAACAATGAGGTACCAAATCCGAGGCATGCATGTAATCATATCTTGTACTGACTTAATGGAGTTATCAAAGAATGAGCTTTGAACAATTTTCAATGTCGCATAGGCTCATGTCTACACACAACAAATCTCAACAACTTATATGAGAAACAAGGTTTTATCCCTTCAATGGAGTTGCCACGTGAGAAAAAAAATATGCATTAAAACATTCACAAAAATTATCTTTTTGCTTTTCTTTTGTAAATTATGAAAATGAAATAGGTTAGTGGAGTTGCCAGATGGAAAATTAAAAACTAATCTAAAAAATCATCAAACAAAGGAAAAACAAAAAGATAAAACAAAAGTCGTATTCCGGGAATAGAAAGATTTATCCTCGGCAACGACGCCAAAATGTTGCCGCCTAATTCACACCTCGGGTCATGTGGCAGATATCTTCAAGCCATTGGGTGCAACCTTGGGGGCAAGCAAGAGTCAAGTGACGTCACTTGATTTTGACTCCTCCGTCTAGTCTCTCTCCTAGCGAAGCCAAGGGGGGTGGTCCCTATTAAAATAATCTAAGGTTGTTAATCTATGAAAGAAAAAAAAACTAATCTAGGAGATATGGTAATACAAATACTGAAACGAAGATAATCCGCAAATAAATTATATCACCAACATATAACGACATTCCACTCAACACATCAATTGATTTAAATATACCGAAATAAATAGATGATGCAATAAAGACCAGTGCTGATGGAGTGCTTGTGTGTAATGGGGTTGCTAATGATGTGTCGATAAGTATTGTAGTTGTCTCGGTTGGTCAGTTTTAAAATTATTAAGTGAGTGATTACGGAGTGGGTAAATTGTTGATCAATTTTATTAAAAATGTGGCAATGATCTGATTATTAAAGGGAAAATGGTATTCTAGATATACCCGAGGGGTATGAGGAATATGTACGGATTTACTTGAAAGTGCCTCTGACAATGACGTGTGGGCTAGATGGAGTCGTGGGGTTGTGTTCAACACTACACCAACAAGGGTGTAGCCTAACGGGGCCCCACGGTCACTTTCTAGTAGTTCCCGCTTCAATTGAAGAATTTCTCCACTAACGAATAATCTCGAGTAAGTGCCGAATTTTCACTTTTGGGGTTAATTGAAGTATGAGACTAATTACTAGTCACTCCAATCCCTTTCTGATTATCCCATCGATCCAGCCAATGACCTGCAGTGTTCAAAAGAGCAAATGGGATTTGAAGCCTTATTTATTTTAAGAGTTTTAAGCTTTAATGTTAATTGATTAAAATCTTAGTACCGATACTCTTGTTACCGAGAACACGGTCAGATTCATTAATTTTAAAACAAAAAAGTAAAAAAACTTAAAAAAATTGAAGAAATAAAAATATGAAAAAAAAGATGCGAATCCCCCCTGGGGGATGGGGTGTGGGAACTTGGCTGCCCACTTGCTTCTCTTTTTTACAATGAATGCAATGAAGAATATTTGTGTTCCTTTGTAGGATAGAAACACAGATTTACAAGTTTTGAGGCCTCAGAAAAATGGCCATAGAAGAAAAAGTAAGAAGACGGGTCTCCAGATGACTTAGATCTTCAAAATTTGGCCAGAGTGCCTCTCTACTCGATCAACAATTGCTGCAAAACAACCAACAAAGTTATGCTAAAAATGATGGATTAACCAATTAAAATATAAACTTTTTTAGCATAATCTTAAGTACTTTCAAAGATAAATTTTTACAACTTTTGACAAGTACTTTCTTGAAGTTAGATCTATAAAATATAACTTTTTAAAATCACATCTGAACTGTTAAGTGCATATAAAAATCAAATTAGTATGACATTCTTTAAAGTATGAATAAGATTTAACTTTGCACGGAGAACTAGTAACCGAAAATTTTAAAATTTATGTGATAGAAAATGTGAGAAAGAATGCCCCGAAAGCTTGGAAACTTGGGCAATGGAGTCCTCAAGTGGAGAGCGGAGGGATTTAGATCTTCCAAAAAGAACACAAAGACGTGGGAGAGTCAAGCAAGATCCACCACCTCTTCGAGCAAGATCTACCTGCACAGCTTAAACTAAACTTTGAACAAAATGTTATACCCGGTATCACTTACACAAGAGATTAGAAAAATGTGCATCCACGCAAGTAAAACATATAATTTCTTGATCTCTACACATAAGAAAATAAAAGAACTAAACAAGTAAACAAACTTGATTATTCTTTCCTATTGATTAGCATAAATCTTACCAAGGCTGGTTATAACAATTAATAAAACGAAGAACGAAACTGATACAACTATTACCTCATACAAGCACAAAAGATCATCCACACACTGATGCCCGACACAAGTATGCCTCCAAATCCTTTATTTCATTCAACAATGATTAGCAAAAATAATTACAAGAGATATAGGAGCAAAGGTTCCACACACTTCTCATGTTGAAATGAAGAGAACTTGCTCTCTTAAATAGAAAAACTCAGCATGAGGGGGCGCACTTGCTAAAGGATGAGCTTGATAGCTTGGCGTGAGTTGGATGTGAAGTGGATCAAGGTTGGCACAGGGTGTAAACAATGGCAACATCTTATGACATGGATGGCACTTGCCACAG
This sequence comes from Pseudotsuga menziesii, assembly GCA_001517045.1. NCBI lineage: Eukaryota > Viridiplantae > Streptophyta > Pinopsida > Pinales > Pinaceae > Pseudotsuga > Pseudotsuga menziesii. The sequence goes on along the minus strand of LPNX010800601.1, from coordinate 149,146 downwards.
GTTCAAACTTTTTCAAAAGCAAGGAGCTTTTCCACATATGCTTGTGCCCCCACTTGGAGAGTTGCGCCCCTCTTGGAGAGGAAACTTCCAAACTTAAAAAACTCTCTTAAACGGTAAGTTTTGACTTGCTAAACTTGCTTGGGTACTTGCCACCTTGCTTTACCAAGTCACAAAAATTGATTTCGGCAAGTTTCCTTTATTTTTTTAAATGCTGAATTTTTTAATTCTTTCATTTTTTTTGGTCTTTTTTGGGTTTTTCGAGCAATAATTATTTTTGGAGATAAATAATTACTCGAAAACTTAGGAAAGTGTGTTTTGGGGTTAAGTGGGTGCTCTGGGTTAGAAAATGAGCACCCCCATGGAAAAAATAACCTCCTAGCACCACTTTTATGACTTTTTATACTTTTACAATTAACTTATTAAAAATAATCTTGTAAAAATGGGATTTTTTTTCTTCCGGAAATTAAACAATCCTATGGGGGACTTAGGACATGTTCATAATGACTCAAAATAATGATTAGCATGGTAGTATACATTGACACTTAGGTTTTAATAAGCCCCCAAGGCCTAACCACCAAGACAATTATTCTAGCTTTGGAGGCTTGAGTGAAAAACTTGAAAATTACAAATCGTTAAAAAACGATATATAATTAACAAGGAAAAAACACCCTGGAATAATGTATTAATGGCTAAGTCCCAGGAAGCCAAACCTTTTACATAAATTCATCATGCTAAGTCATTTTATTACAATTTCCCATGGGGCGTGAACATGTTAAAAAAAAATGGCCTATGAAGGCTTGCATGGACTTCTGAACTTGAAAATTGAACAAGTAATTTTTCATCTCTGGTGGCTACGATGTTGCTTCTACTTCTTGTCTTCCCTCATTTCTTATAGATGTTCCCTCTCTCTTGGGCCTCATGCATATTGGACATTGTACATGTCACATTGACCACCTCATATTTTGGGTATTGTTATCATTTGTTAGGGTTTTAGTGGAGGTTATTCATTGTTTACTCCACCCTAGACTATATCTAGCATTTTATGGTTATTTTATTGTAAAGACAGTTGAACTGCTCTCCTATGTAAGAGAGTCTCTTCTTCATTTGTACTCATGGTTAGATCTTGAGAGCTCTCTCTCTTTTGGAGCCTAATAGACATATCTTCCATGGTGCAAACTGCAAATGAAAGTAAATGTTTCTTCTCCATTTGTAAGTGCGGTTTTCCTTGTTCTCGTCTTTAATGTTGCAAGTGATTTGTGGAATAACTAGATAAGACAAGACAATTTTATTTATGTTCGACTAAAGACCACAAAACTAAGTTCAACAAAACGGGGAAACGGGTACGCTTTGGAAACGTGACCCCCCCAAATTTTTGGAAACGAGGAAATACGATATATATATATAAATATAATTATTTACAGATTAAATTCAACATCACATTTAACATTTTTACTCATAATTTCATAAGTGATTCATCATTCCATGATGCAAGTAGTAATATCCAAAAACAACACAATGATTTTACCCATAAACGATTCCATAATGCAAGTGGAAATAACAAAAAACTGTAGATTTTTCACAAGTTTCAGCCTCCGATTATAAGTTAAAATATTTGTCTCAGTTCACTTCATTCTCAGAAGTTTAAAATGCTGGAAATAAACATAAATATCAGACTTAATAACACTGCTGTAACTTCACTTTTTCATGGATAGAAAGTAAATAAATTGCACGCCATTCAACACACAGTACTCAGGAATTTTTGGCCAATGGCCCTGGAAAAACCCACAAGGGGAAAACCAGTCAGAGAGAGAGTATTTTTATTTTTTCAGAAGAAGTTAATCATTTACAGCAATACAGAGAAAATATTAAACCAACTTATCTCAACCCAAAAGAATATTTTCTACCTCGATTCTCGTGCCGAACAACAAAACCAAACTCTAATTTTTTTCTTTGTTGAACTGTCTCGAAAACCATGCCATTGTACGAACAGTACGACTGCTGCAGTATGGCCTGTTTGGTATGTATTAGATGCCTCGAAAAACGTGCCTGCTGGTTACCTCGATTTATGTGCACAAAAATCACTTCTCGATTTCTATGCCGTACTATCCTTCCTCGAAAACGTGCTGAACCTCACTGCCTCGGTTTCTGTGCTGTATGGAACCGTAGAGTGCGACCTGTACGGACAGACAGCCCTTAATGCTGCTGCTTGAAATCTGTGCCAAACTGCTCCTCGATATTTGTGCCATGTCCTTGTTGATAACCTCCTCGAAATTCGTGGCCATTGAAAGTCTCTTCTGCTGGGTGCCTTGAAAATCGTGCCTCTCCTTCAGCTCTCTCAGCTCCTTGTCTCAAGAATGAGGCAAAATGTCTTTCCCTTGCCTTTTTGAGTGAACCCTAGGGTGAGTCTAATCTAACGGTGGAGATTAGATTAGATCAACAGATGAAATTAATTGCTCATATTTTATTCTCAAAATATTAATTTCACTCACCCACTTAAATTTATCAAAAAATGAATCTAACACTCTAAAGTCAAATTATATGCTTCACTTAAGTCATTTAATGCAAGGGTCACTTTATGCCCCCTCTCTAAGTGACTAAGGCTAAAGTCACTTAGGGGAACACTTCACTAGGTACAAAACTAACAAAAACAACCTTCATAAATGAGGCTAAGCCACTAATACATATATATCCAGATTCCTAAATCAGCCTTTATATACAAGGCTACAAGTAGAATACTACATCAACATGAACAATGAACATATAAAGAAAACATGAGCTGAAGCCCAAAGTCTAATAGTCATCATGCTCAACCTCATCTTCATACCCAAAAATAGAACAAGAAGCACATCCAATAGTGGATTGTTGAGTGGAAGAAGCAGGGCCAACTCCACTTCTAGGTTCCTCAATCTTTAGGGCAGCAAGAGAGATGTCCAAATAAGTAGATTCTGGATCGACATCCCATTCTCTAGAAGGCCCACTGCTATATTCCGGACTCCTATGAGATGCAAGGCGAAGGTCAGAGTGCACATAAACTATATCCTCAGCCTTCTGTGAACCCAACCTATTGCGCTTCACAGAATGAATTAAACCATAGGTGCTCCAATTCCTTTCTGCAGATGAAGAGCTTGCCACTTGTGAAAGAACATAGATTGCAAGTGTTTGTAAGTGCACACCATTTGTTGACTAAATTGTCATTGATGCCAAATGGTGTGTGTTATTGTGTCTTGGTGCCCCTTGAGGAGCCTCTATGAGTTAAGTAAGTGTCAGCGTCAAAGGAGACCTTTTGACTTTGTCCAAGCCCAAGTCTAAAGCCCTTGGAGCCCTTGGGACAATGGCAAAAGCCCTGAACTTCCTGAAGAGTGGTCAAGTACCCCCAAGTTGGTTTAAATCTAAATATTAACAAGTTTAAATGATAAAATCTTAAAACATTAATAAAAGATTTAAAAATTAATATTAAAATCAAATATTAAAATTTTTTAATAAATAAAACATTTATATATTTTAATCAATAAATTTTTTTTTTAAAATTTTTTTAAAAAAAATAACTTTTTATTTAATATTATAAAACTCATTAAATCAAGGAAACGTTTAATGAAAAAAATAATAAATAATAAATTATGACAAAATTTTCATTAAATCAAGGAAATGTTCCTTTTTCCTCTTCATATAAATATGGCTATACATTTTCTTTGATTGATATATAAGCTCTTGACCCATCATTGAAATAGTCGTATCATTTTTTAAAGAGTTGGCCGTGGAAATTTTGGAAAATTCATAGCAGCGTCCTTGGCAAATTCGGGCAGAAGTAAAAGAAAAAAAATGGTAGTGCGTGGGTGCTGTGTGAAGGACGGAAGATGTGTTTTAAATTTTTGACGGAGACAATTTTGAGCAAGAGTCCGAGCTTCGATATTGCAGCAGAGAAATTTTTTTTCTTATCAGTATTTGAGCCGCAGCAAAGAAAAATTCGAATATGGTATGACACTGTTTAGGATTCGATTCAGTCCATGATACATAGACCAAATAGAATACAGATTTCTTCAAAGTTCGAAGGGAGATGCAAATTTATCCGAATCCAATAACTATGATAATAACCAATGCCAAAGCAGAGCATTTGATCTTGGTTGCTCCATATTCGTCTGCGTACTCTGAGATGGAGTAGGGGTTGAATACCATCAGTCTTTTTCACCGTACAGTGGACACTACCTTCCAACAGAAGAAAACCTTGACACCTTCGTCAGATTTCTTGTAGAAAATGGGGTTGACATGACTAATGTGGAGAGTATCGATATTTGATGAAAGCATTATCGTGTTGATATTAAGATTGCAGACTCCAGGTTTCTTTTACAGGGCTTTTTTTTTTCTTGGTACGAATTGCTGATGGGCACATGAATTGCTGATGGGCAGACGAATTGCTAATAGGCCGATGCCATTGAAGACTCCATTGTTAAATGCTGTTGCTTTCCAGACCTGTTTCAAGCACACACAGGTACACAATTTGGTCTTCATCTTGGACATATACACAGTGCATTCTTATCTTCATCTACAGTCAGAGGTATGTATACAGCAGTATATACAGTGTTATGCATTGGTATAGTGATGTACATGATTATGTAAAGTACAGCAGTGATGAACTATGATGGTATATTGATATGGCAGTGATGATATGAATGCTTAGTAAATGATGTGACAGTATTTATGAATTTACAAAAAGTATATAAGGGAATGCATATTCAATATTCAGTCAAAAGTGTGAACAGTGTCATGTTTTGTACAAATGAATATGTACAGGAATGAGTAAACTGTGTGGGCAGCATGTGCAAAAATAGTGAATGTGGTTTGTGAACAATTTGCAAACAGTAGTTTGCCTTTTCTTGTAATGATACTCTTCCATGCTGTGATACACAGTCAGCTATTCACAAACTAGATGATACATGCTTTGATAATAATGACATTCTTCTATGCACCATGATGTGTACTTTTTACCTGCACATTACATGTTGATGATGATGGTGGGTATTTGATGATGATGATGATAGTACATACCCTATGACCTTGATGTATGACCTATGATGATGTTCAGCGATAGCAAAGCAGAGAGACTTCAGTGATTGTGGATGACAGTGAACGGTATGCACTAGCAGACTCAGAGATTGGTACGTGATAGATATACAGTGTGGTACAGAGTGTGTCAGCATCAGTGATAAGGCTGACTTGACAGTAAACAGTGCAGAGAATATCAGCAGCAGGGTTTTGTGTGTGACAGGTCCACAGGTTCAACAATATTCTTCTTATCAGGGTGGCAGGACGGGGCAAGGAAAGGAGGTCGTAGCCTCCTTTCGGTAGAAGCCGGAAAACTAGGGAGTGGTAGCTTCCTTCAGGTCGCAGCCTGTAAAACAGGGGGTCGTAGCCTCCTTTCAGTTGAAGCTGAAAAATTGAAGTCTATACGATAAGACAGTTGTTCTTTTCATCTAGTTATTTCTGGACAACTATTATTAAAAAGGCTTCCGTGGTTTTACCCCCAGAACTTGGGTTTCCACGTTAAAAACTGTTGTGTACTGTGCATCTTGTTGTCTTTATACATATTGATGATGTGCTGTGATTGGTGATCAGCAACCTGCTTTTGATTAAAGTTTTTAATTGTACAAATACTGATTCACCCCCCTTTCAGTATTTCAACAATTGGAATCAGAGCCGGTTCCTTCATAACAGACTAATCGCTGGAAGGTAATCATGGGGAAATTTGCTAAACAAAGCAAATCTGGAACACCCTTGTTTGATGGAAGCAACTATGCATTCTGGAGTATAAGAATGAGAGCCTTCATAGAAGCTCAAGGGATCGAAATATGGTAGAGTATCGAGAATGGGTACAAAGTACCAAGGACCATGCCAACTGATGCAGGTGAGCTAGCTCAATACAACAACAACTCAAAGGCCATAAATCATCTTCTAAGTGCTATAGACGAATCGGTATTCAACAAAGTGATGAACTGTCCCTCCGCAAAAGAAATGTGGGACAAACTCCAAACCACATATGAAGGAGACCACAAAGTCAAAGAAGCCAAACTTCAAACTTACAGGGGACAATTTGAACAGCTAAGAATGAATGAAGATGAAGACATAGCAGCCTATATTCTTCGTGTTGATCAGCTCGTGAATACCATCAGAGGATTAGGAGAAGAGGTTGAGGAGACTATAGTTGTTCAGAAAATTCTAAGAACTCTTCCCAAAAGGTTCAACCCCAAGATCTCTGCTTTAGAAGAAAGAACAGATCTAGATACTATGACAGTGGATCAGCTACATGGAACGTTAGTAGCTTACGAAATGAGAATTGAAGATGAAGATACGTCAAGAAAGGAAGCAGCATTCAAGGTCTCCTCCAAACAAGCCGGGAAGAACAAATCAATGAAAGACAAATCGACAAGTGATGAATCTAATGATGAAGAAATAGCCAACTTTGTTCGGAAATTGAAGAGAGGCACTGGAAAATACAAAGGTAAGTTACCTCTTAAATGTTTTTCATGCGGAAAGATAGGTCATTTTGCTTCTAAATGTCCTTATGCAAAGAACTCAGACGGTGAAGAGGATGATAGTTTTAAACCCTACAAGAAGTACAATAATTACAAGAATAAGAACAGAAGAAAGTTTGCAAAGAAGAAAAGTCTCTACACAAAAAGAGACAATAACTCATTCAGTGGTGACTCAGATAGTGATAGTGATTCTGATGATAACGATGAACCAGACAAGGTACTCTTTATGGCAATAAGCTTGGATAAGGATCATAATAGTAAGGAAGAATCCGAAGATGAAGGAGAGGTAGATCTTGAGGCTGAACTTGTAAGCGCCTTGAAAGAATTGAAGAAAGTCAGAAAAGAAAATAGATTGCTTAAGGAAGAGGAACAACGATTTGAACAAATCATTGTTGACTTGAAGACCAAACTAGAAGAAGCCAAACGAGTTGAAGACTCTCTCACTGAACAACTAATGATAAATATAAGAGAAAAGGAGAACTATGAGGCTGAGATAGTATCTCTGAAGAACAAGCTACAGATGAAAGATATCGCAAAGGGTTATGACAACAGTTCCAAGGTTCTAGAACAAATCATCAGCAATCAAAAGTCATTCTTCGACAAGACCGGTATAGGATACAAGTAGAATACAAATGAAGCCTCAAGCTCAAAGTTGACAGATAATGAAAAGAAGCCAAAAAGGTATGCAGAAGTTGTCAAGGACTCCAAGAATGAAGAAGAGATCGAACGTCAGCCAGAACAACCTGTATTAGAAAAAGGACCAGCAGAAAGATCAGATCACAGAAAAGCACCTCCTCCATATATTCCCAGGTATGGATACTTCTTTTATGGGCATTGCTTTACATGTGGAAGATTTGGACACAAAGCTGTAAACTGTTTTCAAAGAAGAAACTTTGAGACAAGGAATAATCTTGCAAGCCTTAGACGACCACAGTACAACAACCGATTTGATCCCTTGAGATCAGAAATAGAATGTTACAAGTGTAACAACTTTGGTCATATAGCCAAAAATTGCAGAACAAGGATACTAACAATAAAAAATGAGGACTTGCCCAACAAGGTGTGGGTTAAACACAATAACAACAACTATGAATGTGGTATTGCTCTTCAAGCCCAGAATCATAGCTCTGGAAAATTGTATGTTGATAGTGGTTGCTCCAAGCATATGGCATGTGATAAAGATGCTTTCGTCAATATTGAAAAAGATAAAGGATCTGTATCATTTGGAAATAACAATTCAGCAAGAGTATTGGGAAAGGGCACAGTAAAGCTCAAAGTAAAAATTCCTTGGCTGAAAATGTCTTGCTTGTAGATAACATGAAACATAATTTGCTAAGCGTCAGTCAGATGTGTGATCAAGGTCATGAACTCATCTTCAACTCAAAAGGATGTGAAATAAGAAAGCACGGATCAAGGAAGTTAGTAGCCACAGCCACTAGGACTCCAAACAATATATATGTGTTAGATGAGATTGAGTCTGAAAAATGTCACTTGGGAAAAGAAGATGAAAGCTGGCTTTGGCACAGAAGAATGGGGCATATACATTTTGACAATTTGGTCAAAATCTACAAAAACCAAGCAGTTCGAAATATGCCAGAAGTCACAAAACCTGCTAACTCTGTATGTGAACAATGTCAACATGGAAAACAAACAAGAGTGCATTTTAAGACGAAAGAGTATTCTTCTACAAAACCTTTGGAGCTTGTTCACACTGACCTATGTGGACCAACCAAAAGCAAAGGATTGAATGGTGAAAAATACTTCCTGCTACTTATTGATGACTATACCAGGATGACATGGGTATGTCTTCTCAACAGGAAATCAGAAGCATTTGGATGTTTCAGAACATTCAAGGAACTGGTCGAGAATGAAACAGGGTCGTCGAGAATGAAACAGGGTCACGAATCAAGTGTCTTAGATCTGACAACGGTGGAGAATTCACTTCTGATGAATTCAACAAGTACTGTGAAGAGCATGGCATAAAGAGACAATTTTCAGTAGCCAGAACATCTCAGCAAAATGGAGTTGCTGAAAGAAAGAATAGATCAGTTATGGAGATGGCTCGAACCATGTTGAATGAATCCAAGTTAAATGACAAATTTTGGGGACACGCAGTTCATACAGCAGTACACATCTTAAACAGAGGATTACTCAGAAACAAAAATGATAAAACTCCCTATGAGCTATGGACCAGAAGAGCAGCAAGTGTACAGCACTTCAGGATCTTTGGAAGCAAGTGTTACATCAAAAGAGATGATAAGAAGATTGGAAAATTTGACTCTCGAGTAGATGAGGGCATATTTGTTGGATATTCATCCAAGAGGAAAGCTTACAAATGCTACAATCTAAGATAAGACAAAGTGATTGAAATCGTTAACGTGAAGATAGTTGAAGGAATACCAACATCATCCAGAGAAGACTCGGAAGAATCAGACGATGAAGAAGAGAAAGGTTCCAAGAAAATTAAAATGGAAGAACAACCCGATGAGGATGAAGAGCAACTTAAGGAAGATGAAGAACTGAATCAACCAACTGTTGAATAAGAAGAACAAAAAGATCATCCATCACCTAAGAATTGGTACCAGAAGAATCATCCATCAAATCAGATTATTGGTGATAAGGATGCCGGAATAGGAACCAGAAGAAGACAATCCGGAAGAAATGAGCAGGTACACTTCTCTCTTTTGTCTACAACTGAACTTGAAACTTTTGCAGAGGCCAGTAAAGATGAACAATGGGTTAAAGCTATGGAAGAAGAACTAGATCAAATCAAGAAGAATGAAACTTGGGAACTTGTTCCGAGACCACATAACAAAAATGTTATTGGCACAAAATGGGTTTTCAGAAACAAATTGAATGAAGATGGACAGGTAATCAGAAATAAGGCTCGATTGGTGTGTAAGGGTTATGCTCAGATCGAAGGAATAGACTTTGAAGAAACATATGCACCAGTTGCAAGAATGGAAGCTATTAGAATGATACTAGCCTACGCTTGCTCCAAAGACATCAAAGTATATCAGATGGACGTAAAATCAGCCTTTCTAAATGGGGAATTGGAGGAAGAAGTCTATACCGAACAACCAGAAGGATTTCACCTTTCAGAGAACAAGGACTATGTATGCAGATTAAAAAGGGCCCTATATGGACTAAAACAAGCTCCAAGAGCTTGGTACTCCAGATTGGACAGGTACTTACTTCAACAAAAGTTAAGAGGGGAAGTGCAGATAGCAATCTGTACATCAAACAAGACAATGACAGCATACTCATCATTGAAGTTTATGTTGATGATATCATATTTGGAAGTGATGATGATTCATTGAGTCAACAATTTGCTAAAGACATGCAAAAAGAGTTTGAAATGTCATTACTCGGTGAATTGACCTTCTTCTTGGGACTCCAGATATCTCAAAGAACAGAAGGCATTTTTATTACCCAGACAAAATACATTAAGGAGATGTTGAAGAAATTCCAGATGGAAGACTGTAAACCTGTGAGTACCCCTATGATCACCGGTTGTAAGCTAAGCAAAGATGACGAATCTAAGGAAGTTGATCAAAGGCTCTATAGATCAATGATTGGTAGTCTACTATATGTAACTGCCTCCAAACCAGATGTGATGCAAGCCGTTGGACAAGTTGCAAGATTTCAAGCTGCCCCAAAAGAAAATCATATTATAACAGTTAAAAGGATCTTCAGGTATCTCAAAGGAACTGTGGATTTTGGACTTTGGTATCCAAAAGGGAATGATCTGACATTGATAGCATATTCAGACGCAGATTGGGCAGGATGTGTTGACGACAGAAAAAGCACTAGTGGAACAACTTTCTTTTTAGGTGGTTGTCTGGTATCTTGGTCAAGCAAGAAGCAGTCTTCAGTGTCCTTATCAACAGCAGAAGCGGGGTATATAGCAGCAGCAGCTTGTTGCACTCAGATTCTTTGGATGAAGCAAACCCTGCAAGACATACATGTGACATGCAATGAACCGATTCCTATTCTATGCGACAATACGAGTGCCATTAGTATCTCCAAGAATCCAGTTATGCATTCCAAGACCAAGCACATTCCAATCAAATTTCACTTTCTTCGGGAACAGGTCACAGAAAAGAATATCAAGTTGGAATATGTCGGGACAAAAGAACAGGTTGCAGATGTTTTTACCAAGCCTCTCCCAAGAGAGACTTTTGAGTACCTCAGAGAAAAATTGGGAGTCATACTATCTCCTAATTGAATTCATCTATATGGCAAGAAGAGCTTGGCAGAAGTACCCTTTGCCATTGATGCCAAAGGGGGAGAAAAAGTTGAACAAGGTAGGTGAAAGAAGCTTGATCTAAGGGGGAGTTGTGTGGTCAAAGGAAGCTCATTCGAAGGGGGAGCTTTGGAGTTGTCATCAATGACAAAGGGGGAGATTGTTGACTAAATTGTTATTGATGCCAAATGGTGTGTGTTATTGTGTCTTGGTGCCCCTTGAGGAGCCTCTGTGAGTTAAGTAAGTGTCAGCGTCAAAGGAGACCTTTTGACTTTGTCTAAGCCCAAGTCTGGAGCCCTTGGAGCCCTTGGGACAATGGCAAAAACCCTGAACTTCCTGAAGAGTGGTCAAGTACCCCCAAGTTGGTTTAAATCTAAATATTAACAAGTTTAAATGATAAAATCTTAAAACATTAATAAAAGATTTAAAAATTAATATTAAAATCAAATATTAAAAATTTTTAATAAATAAAACATTTATATATTTTAATAAATAATTTTATTTTTTTTTAATTTTTTTTTTAAAATAACTTTTTATTTAATATTATAAAACTCATTAAATCAAGGAAACGTTTAATGAAAAAAATAATAAAATAATAAATTATGACAAAATTTTCATTAAATCAAGGAAATGTTCCTTTTTCCTCTTCATATAAATATGGCTATACATTTTCTTTGATTGATATATAAGCTCTTGACCCATCATTGAAATAGTCGTATCATTTTTTTAAGAGTTGGCTGTGGAAATTTTGGAAAATTCATAGCAGCGTCCTTGGCAAATTCGGGCAGAAGTAAAAGAAAAAAAATGGTAGTGCGTGGGTGCTGTGCGAAGGACGGAAGACGTGTTTTAAATTTTTGACGGAGACAATTTTGAGCAAGAGTCCGAGCTTTGATATTGCAGCAGAGAAATTTTTTTTCTTATCAGTATTTGAGCTGCAGCAAAGAAAAATTCGAATATGGTATGACACTGTTTAGGATTCGATTCAGTCCATGATACATAGACCAAATAGAATACAGATTTCTTCAAAGTTCGAAGGGAGATGCAAATTTATCCGAATCCATTAACTATGATAATAACCAATGCCAAAGCAGAGCATTTGATCTTGGTTGCTCCATATTCGTCTGCGTACTCTGAGATGGAGTAGGGGCTGAATACCATCAGTCTTTTTCACCGTACAGTGGACACTACCTTCCAACAGAAGAAAACCTTGACACCTTCGTCAGATTTCTTGTAGAAAATGGGGTTGACATGACTAATGTGGAGAGTATCGATATTTGATGAAAGCATTATCGTGTTGATATTAAGATTGCAGACTCCAGGTTTCTTTTACAGAGCTTTTTTTTTTCTTGGTACGAATTGCTGATGGGCACACGAATTGCTGATGGGCAAACGAATTGCTAATGGGCCGATGCCATTGAAGACTCCATTGTTAAATGCTGTTGCTTTTCAGACCTGTTTCAAGCACACACAGGTACACAGTTTGGTCTTCATCTTGGACATATACACAGTCCATTCTTATCTTCATCTACAGTCAGAGGTATGTATACAGCAGTATATATAGTGTTATGCATTGGTATAGTAATGTACATGATTATGTAAAGTACAGTAGTGATGAACTATGATGGTATATTGATATGGCAGTGATGATATGAATGCTTAGTAAATGATGTGATAGTATTTATGAATTTACAGAAAGTATATAAGGGAATGCATATTCAGTATTCAGTCAAAAGTGTGAACAGTGTCATGTTTTGTACAAATGAATATGTATAGGAAGTAAACTGTGTGGGCAGCATGTGCAAAAATAGTGAATGTGGTGTGTGAACAGTTTGCAAACAGTAGTTTGCCTTTTCTTGTAATGATACTCTTCCATGCTATGATACACAGTCAGCTATTCACAAACTAGATGATACATGCTTTGATAATAATGACATTCTTCTATGCACCATGATGTGTACTTTTTACCTGCACATTACATGTTGATGATGATGGTGGGTATTTGATGATGATGATGATAGTACATACCCTATGACCTTGATGTATAACCTATGATGATGTTCAGTGATAGCAAAGCAGAGAGACTTCAGTGATTGTGGATGACAGTGAACGGTATGCACTAGCAGACTCAGAGATTGGTACGTGACAGATATACAGTGTGGTACAGAGTGTGTCAGCATCAGTGATAAGGATGACTTGGCAGTAAACAGTGCAGAGAATATCAACAGCAGGGTTTTGTGTGTGATAGGTCCACAGGTTCAGCAATATTCTTCTTATTAGGGTGGCAGGATGAGGCAAGGAAAGGAGGTCGTAGCCTCCTTCCGGTAGAAGCCGAAAAACTAGGGAGTGGTATCTTCCTTCAGGTCGCAGCCTGTAAAACAGGGGGTCGTAGCCTCCTTTCAGTTGAAGCTGAAAAATTGAAGTCTATACGATAAGACAGTTGTTCTTTTCATCCAGTTATTTCTGGACAACTATTATTAAAAAGGCTTCCGTGGTTTTACCCCCAGAACTTGGGTTTCCACGTTAAAAACTGTTGTGTACTGTGCATCTTGTTGTCTTTATACATACTGATGATGTGCTGTGATTGGTGATTAGCAACCTGCTTTTGATTAAAGTTTTTAATTGTACAAATACTGATTCACCCCCCTCTCAGTATTTCAACACCATTTGGTCCATGACAAACCCACCACCTAATTGGAATCATGGTGCTTCTCTCATCCCAAACTGATATATCTGAATAATCATCCAATCTTGCGGCAAAACTAGCAAATTCTTCGTTCACTTCCCTGTGTAGATGAGCCGGAAAATATTCTCATAAGGGTTTTTTTCACTCCATTAGCCACCTCTCTATTTTGATGGGTTGCCTTCCTCTTCCCATTGCTGTGAGCAATGAGTTGTTCATCATAAAATCTTGGGTTCAATGCATGTTGTAAAGTGTGCAATGGAGTGTTGAAGCTGTTCCACCCGTCAACCATGATTTTCTATACAAAATCAACAAAACCAACATCAATAAATAAAAGCTGAGGAGACTGCTGTTAAATGATTTCCATAGTCTTCTTAACCATGGTATCCATGCCATCATATACCTCTCCCAAGAAATGTTGGTTTGTGTCAGCACTTCTACGAAGCTCAAATGCTGGGGTTGTGAACTTGAGCAAGAAATATATCTTGCTCCACCACTCCTCATCAAGGCACAATCTACGCACCATAGTTCCCTATTCTGAATCTGCTTGTCTCCACTCAGCCCAAAGTTGACTCACAACCATAGAAACTAATGGTTGCTTCACCTCAACAAGGCGACACAACATGATGAAGTTGGAGGCAAATCTTGTTTCGACAACTTTCAATAACTCCAATCTGGAGTACTCTCGAAATATGGCTTGAGATTGGTGGTGGTTGGTGATGAATTTAACTATCTCCCTTGCTTGCCCTTTGAGTTCCTTGATCCATAGAACATTATTATCTATCTCTTCTAAAGATTAGATTTAGATTATGGACAATGCAAGATGTCCAAAAAATGTGATCAAACTTGCTCTCAACAATTAAACCTACAACTTTGCAGACTGGTGCATTATCCGTGATAACTTGCACCACCTTCTAAGGCCCTATTTGCTCAATAGCTTTAATTGAAACATTAGCAATGAATTGAGCATCTTTCACCTCCCTTGAACAGTCTTTAGCCTTTAGAAACATTGCTCCTTTTGGAGAAGTGGCAATGATGTTTATCAGTGGCCTGCGCCTGGTAGTCCATCCATCTAAGACTATGGTAACTCCAGAGCCACCCCATGAACCACGAATCGGTGCTAAGATATCTTCCACAAGATCCTTCTGCTTTTTTAGGAGATTAGTTCGAACTTTTTCATAGTTTGGCCCCTTGTACCCTGCAGGAGCTGTGTTAATTGCCCGCATGAGATCATGCCAGTAAGGAGACCGAACCACATTGAAAGGTATCCCACAAGCATATATGGCCCTAGCCACCATTGTGTCAGCTTCTTCTCTCCCTTGAACATTCACCAACTTGGCTATTCTGCTCTCTTGCATTGAAGAAGTCCCTTTGGCATTTGGTACTTGTACTTGTTGTTGAGTTGCTCTCCTCTTCCTTGCTTCAAGCACAATCCTTGGCTCGATGTTTGGAGGTCGAAAAGAAGAATTCCCAAGCTGTTCATGTCTTGTTTTAAGCCTATCATCCTCATCTTGCTCAATTTCATACTTCCTCCTATCACTTGGGTCACTTGTTTTTTGGAAGCCTTAAATATCCTTTCTTGTTTCATGCAAGAAATGTGCTTTGACTCTTGGGTAGGAGCCCTTATACGACAATTTTCATAGAGTACATCACCATTCCCATGATCCAACACCTCCACATTTTGCAATCTTCTGAACATGAGCCCAAAGATGATAGTATTTAACCCTCTTGTTGACCCTAGGGGCTGAAGTAGGGGCTTGGTTGGAAGCCATTGCTGCTGCTGCAAAAAAAATTACCATCTTTGTGAAGCAGATTCCATGACAACAAAAAAAATTAGCAAATAACATCTATAGAGCATGCTTCTCACCTCAAACGGTTTCCTGTAGGTGAAGCTGCTCCAAAACACTGCCAAAACCACCAAAATCTGCAGAAAAAACCTCCACAGTTGAAAATTTTCCTTGCTGCTCCTCAGATTTGTAGTTGGATTTGTCCACCGTGAGCTAAATTGCTAATCCACCGAAGCTGGGCACTTGAATTTGTAGCTGGCACTTCAATCTATCCACCGTGAGGTGCCTTGGGCATTCAATCTGTCCACTGTGAGCTGCTCAATCCACCACCGTGAGCTGCTCAATCCACCATCGATGAGCTTAATGCTTGAGCTGGCTGCTGGCCTGTGAGTTAAAAGGCTGGCCCGTGAGCCACCGTGAGATGGAAGAGGCAGCTGGAAGAGGGAGCCGTGAGTTGGAAGAGGCAGCTGGAAGAGGGATTCGTGAGCCACTGTGAGCTTAATCGCGTTGAATTCCAAGATGCCGTGAGCTCTGCAAACAGTTGTGAGATAGCTGTGGTATGATGTGCTTCTTTATAGCATAATAACACTATCTAGAAGCATCCACGACAACCCTAGGTTTTAATTTTAGGAATAAACAATTTGAAATTGAATTAAATTATGGGCAAGAGGTAAATGGGTATGGAAACGTGAAGGATTTTTAGAAATCGAAACGGAAACTCGTCCCCATGAAAAGGAAACTCGTCCCCAACACGAGAAACGTCCCCAAGCCCTAGGAAACGTGTTTTGCGTCCGTATCGCATGGGTTTCCTCGTTTCCTTCAGGAAACGCACTGGGGATACCAGGGGGGTGACGTTTCCTGCAACGTAGCCACAAAAGTAGGTCAAAGGGATTATTGAATACAATGATGTCATTACAAAGATGGAGTACCAAATGGTCTCCTCTAAAAAGGCAAGACGTCGAAAGATAAAAGAAAAACAATGTTGTTAGACTTTGCACTTTAATTCAAACTTGTTAGATCTTTAATCTAATGTACTAGGATCACTGAAAGATAGACAAGCACAACATAAAAGATAGACACAAAGATTTTATCCTGGGAAACCCAAATGAGAGAAAACCCAACAACTTCTTTAGTATAGATTCGTCACTTAATACAATGTCAGACAAAGATAGAAAACCCAAAGATAAGATGTCTTCTGCAACTTCTTCTTCTTCCCAACTAACTTGTCTTTCTCTCTCTCTTGTAGCGAACTTGCTTGTGTTGCTGTGTGTCCAAATGAGCGAGGGTGCCTCCCTGTTTATATTGATCATGTGTGTGACCTTTTGCCCTAACAGGGCCAACTTCACTAACTGATTGGGCCGACTTGTCCTTGTGGGAGACCAAAATTACATTTTACATTATTTCTTTGGGGACTATTGCCCCGACTTACAATGTAGGTTTTACCTTGACTCTTTACATGATCAATTACATTAATGACATCTCCGATCGAAGGGAAGACATCCTTGAAAGGAGGAATAACAAAAGTACAATAATAATAATAATAATACAAAGAATATCTTCTGAAGTTATATTTACAACAACACTCCTTAACAAGGAAGGTATTCTTTTGACACGGTCATCACCACAACTGGACACAATCTTTGGACATTGTCATCATCACTGGAACATTGTCATTGCTAGATCATCATCATTGTTGCATCAATTCTCATCTCGTCGACCATTGACTAGTGACATCTCTCGAATCTATACTTCCTCAGATGTTCTACAGAGCCATCCCTTTTTCATGCTAGATTTAGGCCTAGATCCCATCTAGGACCTCATCATCATCTCTGCGAGCAAGCCATCAAGTAGGTACAACCTAGGTCCTTATTTTACATTGCCCAAGGAATAACCTGCGTCTCCTACTATCATCCCGTTGTATCCAGATCATCTCATCATCTCGTATGCCTTCATTATGTCCCCGAGACAACCTACGTCTTCCACCCCATGGAGATTAGCCCAGGAGCATACACGACATTGTCCATATGGAAAGAAGCCTAGCTGCATATCATGTCCACTAGACAACCTGCGTCTCCCACCTAGTGGGTACAACCATGGTGTACTACATCTTAGTCAACTTGCGTCTCCCACCAAGTGGGTACATCCCAAGAACATCCGCGTCTCTCATCAAGTGGGTATTGCCTAGGAACATCTGCGTCTCCCACCCAGTGGGTACAACCCAGATGTATTACAACTCTGTCTATCAACCTGCGTCTCAAACATGTGGGTACATCCTAGGAGTATCCCAGATACATTACGTGCTTTCAGGCCACCTGCGTCTCCCTCCATGTAGGTACAGGCACAGCCCAGGTGCATCCCAGATGCTTTATGACTCATGGACCACCAACGTCTTCAGACATGTGGGTACAACCCAGGAGCATCCCAGATGCATTACGTCTTTTCGGACCACTTGTGTCTCCCACCATGTAGATACAACCCTGGTGCATCTGCGTCTTCCATACATGACACATCACTTCCTCTTTTGAGGAACATCATTTTGGATAACTCCAAGCTTGTTTCTAACGTACTCGAACTTCACTCTTGCTAATGGCTTGGTCAACACATTGACTATTTGCTCGTTTGTCGCCACATACTGGAGCTTCACTGTTCTTCTCTGTACCATATCCTGGATATAGCGATAGTTGATCTGTGCTTCGACTTGTCATGGAACACCGGGTTCTCGAACAACTTCACACAACTCTAGTTGTCATAGAAGATACAAGTCGCCTCTAACTCGAGATCAAACAAATCTGACAGTAGCTTTTTGAGTCATATTGCCTCACAACTAGTTGAATAGGCTGCGTTATACTCTGCCTTGGATGTACTTAGTGCTACACTCAACTGCTTCCTAGTAAGCCAGGAGATCGTACCGGGTCCCAAACTGAAGCAACATCTTGAAGTGCTCTTTCTATTTGTGGCACTGCCTACCCAAGCCGAATCAACATAACAATGCAGTTTAATCCTTTGATCCGTCGCATACTTGAGCCCATACTCAACTGTACCCTACAGGTACCTCAATACATGCTTTGCAACAATCAGGTGAACATGTCTCAGATTTATCAGAAAATGGATTAATGTGTTCATGGCAAAGCATATGTCTGGCCTTGTTTTCGTCAAGTACATTAACGAACTAATCATCTGCATATACATCATGGCATCCACTGTCTTTGAAGAAGCATCACAGTGTAGCTTCAAGTTTGATGCCATGGGTGTAGCAATGTCCTTGTAGTCCATCATTTCGAACCTGTTCAAAATCTCTACTGCATACTTTCCTTGACCAAGGAATATCCCATCTGGTCTCTCCCACACCTCCAGACCTAAGAAGTAGTGCATCATTCCTAGGTCCTTTATCTCGAATTCTGCGGCATGTCTCCTCGTTGTATCTACGATGAGCTCATCCTCAACTGTTAGAAACAGGTCATCTACGTCTAGTAGGAGTATCACTGGTTTTCCATCCTCAACCTTGAAGTAAAGGTTGGAATCTGCTTTACTCTTGGTAAAGCGCAAACTCATCAGAAAGCTGTCCATTCTGCCATACCATGTCCTGACTACATGCTTCAAACTGTACAAGGCCTTCTTTCGCTTGCAGGCATGAGTCTGTCTATCATGTGTTTAAAATCCTAGTGGCTGCTCCACGTACACTTCCTCCTCAAGTACACCATTCAAGAAAGTTGTCTTAACGTTCTGGTGTATCTTCCATTTCATTACTGCGGCTAAGGAAAGTACCGAAAGGTATATCTTGGAGATCCCCTTCCCATTTGATAATCAAACTCATCTTAAAACGTACACTAAAATTTGACCAAGAGCATTTGCAAAACTATCTCATGCACAAACATCAAAGACTTGTATTTTAGCATCCCTAGCACTTTGACTCCATTTAAGGCACTGGTCTTTTAATTCTTGCATTATCTTGTTTGGACCATTTGTCCATTTATTTCTAAGTTATTCATGCGTGGATGCTTTAATATCCGTTTTATTATTCATATCGTGTTTTGCAAATAGCAACATGGATTGCCTAAATTGATTATTGTGTATATCAAAAAAATCCTAAACAACACTAATTGTCATCTCCATCTAAGAACATTTTAAACAAAAGCCTTAGAAAACCTTTTTAGGGACTACCCCCCTTGGCTTCTTTAGGAGTTAGCCTAAACGGAGGAGCTGGGATCAGGTGACAACACCTGGCTCTTTGCTTGCCCCCAAGGCCACACCTTTCTCGCTCAGGGAAACAACAGTCCAAAAGATTTCTTCTTACGGTGTGCATTTGGCGGACGACATCTCTGGCTCTATTGCCGGGGACAAATCTTTTTGTTCCTGGATGACTTTAACCTTAGTTTTTTTTGAGTTTTCTCCCTTTTTTGATAGATTTTTAGTCAAATCAACTCTCTGAAATTAGACTTCAATCCATCTAGCGACTCCACTGTCAAATAACTTACCAAGGTATTCAACTAGAAAAACTTTGAAGGCTTACTCAATTTCATCCCTGAGCTCGAACAAATTTATAGGAGGAGATTGAATATGTTAGTTTCTTGTAGGATCCTTGAGAATCTTGGATCTGAGTCTGTTTTAGACATCTGTAACTTGTTTGAAGAAAATAATAATCAAAGTTGTTTTTTTTTTCTGACATAATGGGTGAGTACTTTACTCAACTCGACTTCTCTTAGATAGCAGGTTAACCCCATTGTCTTCCAGACAAAGCTGTAGAGAAGCTCCCTATGTTCACTGGCACTGATGCCACCACTTCCACCGTGCATCTCAGTGATCCTGCACATCAACATGATGATGTTTAGATGAAACTCTTTGCTCTTTCCTTTGATGGAAGGGCTGGTGATTGGTACAACAATTTACCAGACAACTCCTTTGCTATGCTCACAACTTTCAAAACTGCCTTCACTAACAAGTTTGGTGAAAAGAAGGAACCTAGGCATCAGCTGGCTTCATTGACAAACATAAAGAAGAAGGAGAATGAGACTATGAATGAGTATAACGAGAGATTCACAGAACTATCATATGCCATTCCTGCCACTTACAAACCACCTGCACCATCTATCTTGCTTTATTACATTGAAGCACTTAGTGGGAAGATGCAATATCAGATCAGGGATAAAGAACCCACTACTCTTCTAAACGCACAAGAAATGGCAGTCAAAATAGACAGAAATATGCAGGCTTCAAGTGAATACAACCTTCCTGGTTATTCAAGGTCCTCGACTCCTTTAAAGTCAAATGAGCATAAAGAAGAGCATTCCTATAAAAAACAAATGATGGAAATGAAGGAAAGATTTGAAAGAATGGAAGACAAGCATCTAGCCCAAATGAAAGAAATGCAGGACAAGGTTATCAGTATGGAAAGAGCGTAGTCACAGCCTGCCCCAAGAACATTCCTTCCAAAAACTAATTGGCAAAGAAAAGCACCCAACCATGAACAGAGGCCTCCTCATCAATTAGAGGCTGCTAACATGGTTGAACCTTACACGCCATTTTGTAGGGCATGTAAATACTTTCATGAGGAATCTTCTTTCCATTATGCATGCTATGTTCAGGAGCATGGTTTTCCAGAGGGTTGTGGTCCTAAAGCATCATCAAGCGAGCTTGAGTATATAAACCATGTAGGTGACATGCATAATATTTTCAAAGAAAGTTGGAGAGAGGCAAAACAATATTCAAGAGAGCCTGATTACATTAACACAGTTGGGCAACTCCATCCCGTCACCACAAATTCCTGTAGCCAAGCGAGAGAGTACAGTCAAGAGCATGATACAAGTGATTAAGAGTCCGTTACACTTGACGTGGATGATGACTACGAGACTTTAATTGAAAATCCAATCTTAGAAGTTTTGTGTGATGAGAATCCTCCATGCTCTCCACCTAATGACAAATATTTGGAAAGTTGGATCCCCTATGATATCTTTGAAACCCAGCTTTTTGAAGAAGATTGTTTTGCGCAGAATGAGGAGTGTAGCCAGGGACTTGATACCAATGATGAGGCATCTCTCATATCTGACATAGATGGCGATAATGACTATTGGACTTTTATTGAAAATCCAACCTATGATACTTTTGAAAATATTTTTGAGAATCCCATCTATGATGTGTCCAGCGAGGGGAGTTTTTATTCTAAAACTTATGAAAGTTGTAAAGAAGAGCAGTCCGAGTTTTCCTATGATCAGTCAAAGTTGTATTTGTGTATCTATAATGAAGACTTGGAGAAGCAGTACAATGAAGATTCCGATATGATGCAACTAACAAAGATTTTTTTCAGCCATCGTCTTCACATATAGATGTTCCTTATGATTTGGAGCAAATTCGGGCTTACACACAGAGTTATCAGCAAATAAGCCCTTTTGATGAATATGATGATCTACCTCATCATACAGATTTGGACCTCAGTCCTATCCAATCTTGGATAGAGGCAGCTTGCGCGAGCACCTACCAGTTTGGGAATAAGTTTGACGACATTATTCATGATTTCCCACCCAACCCTCATTTTCCGGATCATCACGCAGGTTTGCATTTTCTGAATAAAATAAAAAACATTCTTACTTTAGCTGGTAACCAAAGAAAAGGAAAAACCTTTTTATATTAATAAAATGCTTAGGTGGCTACATTGGATTTTTGATTACACCTAACCTTTTTTGATTTCATGCTTAGAGTAGGAAAATAGACTCCTTAAAGTGAGCATTTACTTTTAGCATTTTCTTTCTGTACTTAGGAATAAGTAATTTTTATTAAGTTTTGTCATTCCTTTGAATAAAACAACTTTTGGATCATTGGCTCTTTTTCATAAAAACTTGTGCTACTGAGGTTTTCTTGTCAAGTTGAGATGTTTTTACAGGATATGGAAACCAGACATTCTAATGTTTTCGTATGCTCTCCTTGCATAAGAGATTAGATCGAGCACACGTCCCGCAGTTGGAGCTAGATGTTACCAACTATTTTGTACCATAGTTGGACCTGCTGTTGAGCCGCCATTTGATGA
The DNA here is from genome assembly GCA_001517045.1 of Pseudotsuga menziesii. Taxonomy (NCBI): domain Eukaryota; kingdom Viridiplantae; phylum Streptophyta; class Pinopsida; order Pinales; family Pinaceae; genus Pseudotsuga; species Pseudotsuga menziesii. The sequence goes on along the minus strand of LPNX010800601.1, from coordinate 126,888 downwards.
ACATGGTCAATGTTCATATCTAGTGTATCAGAGGTTCAAAATGTTTTGCCTAGCCAATTTTGGCTAGTCATTTTTATTTTTATGCTGAAATACCCATGTCCCATGGGGTTTTTGTAATAAAGTGTGCTAGTAGGGGTTTTGAGTGGCTCGGTCTCCTAAGACGTAATTTTCATCTAAGGTATTCCAGGGAGTTTTTTCCCTTGTCGATTATGCTTTGCCTATAGCCAAGTATAATCGATGAGTTTTTCTCCTGCTTCCTCCAAAGTTGGAATGCCCTATTTTGAAATTTGGGCCTTGGGGGGTTATTAGAGTCCAACTAGTAAATATGAACTTACTAGACACTAGTTGTATGTTCTATGGTCATTTCCTATGCCTCGGGATACATTAAAACAATGTCTGAATTTTTTTTTCCCAGACGCGTTGTGATTTTTTTATTTTTTATTTTTGACTACAGAGAATTAACTAAAATTTTCAATTAATTAAACCATTTTGACCATGGTTTAATTGGAAAATTTCATTTTGTAATAATTAAGTGGTCTGGGGCGTGTTTTTGGCAGATAAACACTTATTTTCTAAGCCAAAACACTCATTTAACCCCTAGCCACACTTATCCTAAGTTTCGGACTATTATTTGGCCATGGAATTAATATTTTCTCAAAAAACCCAAAAAATGAGAAATATTAATTAAAATAATAAAAAATAATAAATTGGAGAAAATCAAAATATCTCCAAAAAATGCCAAATTGAATAAAATAAAGGGCTAATTAGCTCGACAAAAAGCATCTGTGATGATTCCAATCAAGTCTGGACTGATTTGAGTCAGTATCGGAGTGCTACAGTGAACTTCACCTTGGGATTTGTGCCCCTCTCCATGCATGGATGTTTTTCCTTCTTTGGCATGTTTCTATTGGATTGGTGATAAGACCGAGGGGGATTGAGGCCACCTCATCCCCCCCCCCCATTACTCCAACTCAGTTGCATCTCAATTAGTGATCAGTTCAACTCAGAATCAACTGTCGAAGCTTCAGTCAGTGAGGGTTGTGCCCCCTTACTCTCTCCTTGATCCATGCGCCAGGATTTTAAGCCCCATCTTTCTCCCTTTTTGTATAAATAAGGGTCTCTTGCTCCCATTTGCATAGGGAGAATGCGCAAGAGAACTCTGCCAATTTTGTAACAGATATTTGATTATTGCAATAAAGTGACTTTGGAGGTCTATGCATGGGCTCTTTGTGTTTGGTTTTCATCTTGTGAGGTGATCTCGTTCTTACCCTATTCTCTTTCTTTTGCAAAATATTTGATCAATGCTAGCTCAGGAGGGCTATAAATCTAGCACGGTAGGATAGTCATTTAGAGTCTTAACTTGGTTATCTATGCAAAAATTTCTTGAATGTCTGAAGCGAACATGAAGTAGTTAGTTATACCATTGTTTTTCAGATATTTTCGTAATTTAGCTTTCTGGTATTTGATCTTGTGTTTTGTGGATTGAGAATTGTGTTTCAAGTATCACCAAAGGTGGAGAAGGAGTTGAAGCCCAACCTCTTCTTCATGAAGCAAGAGCCTTTTAAATCTAATACTTTCACCATGTAGGGTCTTCAGAGCGCTTGATTGCAACTTCAAAAACATGGCTAAAAGGGGCTCTTCCTCATCCTTCTTAATCAAAACTTAAAATCTTTTCCTCGGTTACAAGATCCACCCATCCTCCTTCTTCTTGCTCTTCTACATCTACATCTTCTTTCCTCTTTATACTTTGCTTCTTTTGCCCTCACTCTTTTGCCTTTTTGCTCCTCTCTTTTCCCTCTTCGTTTTACCTGTTTTCACCCTGTTTTTCCTTGCTTTTTTGCTCTCTTTTTCTCCACTCTTCGCTGCCCTCTTTCTCCTTTTATTTGCAGCCATACTTCACTTTGTTTGGCTATCTTGTTTGTCAAAATTTTGCAGCCAACTTTCCTCTTAGTTGGCTGCCCTCTTTCTCGCCCATTTTCAGCCCCTTTTGGGCCCTTTTTCAGCTTCCTTTTTGCCCTTTTTCAAGCCTCTTTTCCTCTTTGATTTTCAACCATCTTTCTTCCTGCTTGGCTGCCCCTTTTCTTCATTTTGTTGCAGCCATCTAACTCTTTTGTTGGCTGCCCTGTTTTTCCATCTTTCAGCTTTCCTTTTTACTCTTTTCTTTGCATGTACTTTTCCTAGTTTTTGCTTCAAAAAACACTAAATTTTTGGATTAAAAAAGATTTATTTTTTGCACTTAGATTAGTTTTTGTTTTTGTCTAACAAATAATGGGTGCATGAGTACTTGTTTGTTTTGTGCAGACATCAAAGAGGAAAAGCGAACCAAGAATGACTTGAAAATTGAAGAGATTGCAAAAACCAAGAGGAAAAACATGAAGCATAATTTGCATCATTGTAAAAGCCATTAAGGCTTCTTTCTTTAGTTTTCTTTCTTGCTGTCTTTCCAAGGGTTAAAATCTCTCTTGTTGTAATCATTAATAGAAAGGACTGGTGGGGTTAAGCCTCCCACACTTTTTCTACTTCCCCTATTTGGGGGAAGTGTGTCTTGTCTTTTCCTTATTTAAATTAGAGTGCATGCTAGATTTAGTTTGTTTTCCACTAATTGCTAGTTTTTTCATTTGCATGCTTTTTGCTTTATGTGCTTTTTAATTATTCCTAAAAAGAACCCAAAGACTTTTTAACTTGTCATAAGACAAGTCAAGAGCACTCTCTATCGGAGAGCACTTGTATTGCATGATCATAGTAGGTTTAGATAAGACTCTTGAATCTCACCATAAGATGGATCAAGAGCACTCTTTGTCGGAGAGTTGTGATTGTTAATAAAATTTGCAACTCACATTAATTCTTTAAAATCGAAACTTACCATTTTACAGTGTGTATGCTCTACCCGTACGGGATACCCAGAAGCATTGTAACTTTTTAATTCTCACGCTTAATTCCAAGTATAACCATAATAAAATCTACCACTCTCCCTAGGCGAAAATCCAATGTCTAGATTTAAGCCGTTGCGGTGGCAAAATACCCAAAGGAAGCAGGAACACCTGGTTAGTGACCTCGAGGTGCCAATTAGGCTACACCCTTGCGGTGTAGTGTTGAACACAGCTTCAGAGACTCCGGACCAGCCTACATATTTCTTGCGGGTAGCCGGATCGGTTAAGGGTTTTGGACATATCTCCGGTACTGAAAGGTATATCTTGGAGATCTCCTTTCCATTTAATAATCAAACTCATCTTAAAACATAGACAAAATTTGACCAAGAGCATTTGCAAAATGATCTCACGCACAAACATCAAAGACTTGTATTTTGGCATCCCCAACACTTTGACTCCATTTAAGGCACTGGTCTTTTAATTCTTGCATTATCTTGTTTGGACCATTTGCCCATTTATTTCTAAGTTATTCGTGCGTGGATGCTTTAATTTTCGTCTTATTATTCATATCGTGCTTTGCAAATAGCAACGTGGATTGCCTAAATTGATTATTGTGTATATCAAAAAACTCCTAAACAACCCTAATTCTCATCTTCCATCTAAGAACACTTCAAACAAAAGCCTTAGACAACCTTTTTAGGGACTACCCCCCTTGGCTTCGTTAGGAGTTAGCCTAAACGGAGGAGCTGGGATCAGGTGACAGCACCTGGCTCTTTGCTTGCCCCCAAGGCCACACCTTTCCCTCTCAGGGAAACAACAGTCCAAAAGATTTCTGCTGACAGTGTGCATTCGGCGGACGACACACTCTAATCAAGGGCATCAAGAACATCATACCCACACATCTATGAGCCAAATCATCTTCAACATTCCTTCAAGGGTACCGTCAAGGACCCCATATGTATGATCAATGACCCCATCATCACGGTGCTACATCATCATCAACCAAATGCCAACAATATCCATCACATCATCAACACCAAGGGTATAGCAAGTGTGCTATCATGCCACCATATGTCATAGGGTTTGTTGTATGCCGTGAAGTATGTTCAAGTGTTGCAACAAGCCTCAAGGGCTTCAAAGAGGACCCCATCACCATGACATGCATGACCAAGGACCCCACAAGCAACCAAATGTCCAAGGTGTCATCATACCATCAAATAAGTGGGTGCACAGTTTTCCTTATGCCCTAGGACCATCCCCAAGGGTTCCAAGGATTTCTTCACCATGCAAGAGGCTCCATGGGCTTCTTCAACCATCTAAACCATGCAAGAGGACCTCCAAGGGTCAAGATCCATCAAGACATAACCTGTGGGGTTGCCAGACTTTCTCCTGGGGTACAATGACATCATCAAAGCATGAATGACCACATAATGGGTCATTAATGCTTCTCAAATCCATCTAGGGCTTCTCCATCATCCATAGGGGCTTCAACACCATCTCCAAGGTCTTCGACACCATCAGCAGGGTCTTCAGCGTCTTCAACAAGGTGGTGGCTCCAAGATCCAGCCTTGTGGATACAGGACCTTGTTAATTCAGTACAAGGTGTGCTTCAAGGCTCAAACCCACTCTGTAAGGGATCCAAGGCATTGCAAGTGGGGCTTGGTGGCATCAATGAAAACCTGTGGGGCCACTGTAAGTCCATGTTGGCATCAATGACAATTTCATCAACAAAAACATTGTCTGCTGTTGCTTCTGTTATATTTATATTTCATAAAATCCTTAAGGCTGAAAATTCACAGGGCTAAGATTTGAGAAACCTCTAGTTAAAAGGTGAAAATTTATGTTTTGCATTTATTGCTGTTTGTCGTGAAATTTTCTACAAAAACCTGATGCCATAAACTTTTGAAATTTGTCCCAAGAGAGTTGAGATTTGCACAACTTTTCTATTCTTGATATTGTCCATGGAAAAAACTCTTTTTCACCATAATATAAAGAGTGCTCCCTATTATGATTGTAATTACTTGAAGTTACCAAATAAATTAATATAAAACAGATTGACAAATTCCAAAACATAAACGGTGGCACTCTGTTGGTGAGTGCTTGATAGATTTACTGATCGCCTATCTGCGATGTTGCTTTTCTAGTCTAGAAGAATGGATAGAACTTAAGTGTTAAAGTTGATAAGATTGAAGGAAAATGTCTGGACAAACTGAAGAAACTGAATTAAACAAAACAGAATGATGATTGACGGAATGCCTATCCTCACTACCTCAGGATGATTTTATGTGCTTGATTATTTCCTCCGATACTAAATTCATTACTCTATAGAACATCTTGGTCGACCTTGCTGAAATTAAGTTACTAACTAGACACTATTTTAATTACCATGTCTTGGTGGTTACATAAATATTTTCTATTGGGATTTTGTACTTGTCAAAATTGTACCATTACTTAAGAAGCTAAGCATATTGGTGGGCTGAATAGGATGAGAAATCATAACAATACATTTGCTTTGGTGGAATAGACATATAATGTACTTCTTAAAATGTAGTACATTTCCAATCCTGATTCCTGAAATGTTCAAAGTAGATTACAAACAACTGAATCCACTGTTGGCATACTTTATTTAGTGTAGAATTGATTGAAAGCATTTTATTGACAATTCTTTTCTTTCCCTCCTGCTCTTCAAGTTATGTTTACACTTTAATTTTACAGGCAGGACCAGGGACAATCGCAGAAGCCATGATCAGAGGTCTTCCAATTATCCTTAATGATTACATTGCAGGCCAGGTATTACGAGGACTTTATCTGTTTTCTTATGATGTGTTGTATTTAAATTAGGACATCTCTATATGGAAAAAAACAATTATACACATTTATGGGTTGGGAATGTCCTGGACGTGTCTGTTTGTTTGATTTGACATCCGAATATTCTATGGCAACCAGATGAGAGATTGGATTTCATATTTATGGACATTTAGATTAACTCTTATGTCAAACGTTTAGATATATTCCAAGTGCCATTGAGCCATACTATTAGCAAAAGTCGTTGATTTCATTTACAGTCATGAATATCCATGTTATATTTTTTTTCCAAGGAAAAACTTCCCTATATTTTATTAATTTAACCAAAGATACATTGTACTTATGCAAAAGCATAATGAGTGTCAAGCCCTAAATAGACTGCTATAGACCTTCTAGCATCCGAACAGGTCTATGAAAAAGAACTAAAACATACTTAAATGTCACAGCATCATGGTACGGGTTTAACCTCAAGAGTCCTCCACATTAAAACTGTGGATCCAAACTGACAGAACAACTCTAATATTTTTACTGTTCACAAAGCAGTGAATGAAAAAAGGAGAAAAGAGAATTTCCTAAGTTCGCTAATTGGTTTTCCCACTGCATCCTTTGACAGCTGATCTGCCCGAGAATTGTTTTCCTTCATTTTGTGTGAAAATAAAGTTTGCTGGAAACACTGCTTAAGATCCATAGTTTTCGATAGCATCTCAAACAGATTAATATTCCTAATTGCATAATTCCCATTCAACCACTGAATAGCCAGCAGAGAATCACCAAAAACTTGGAACTTTCCCATCCTTGTCCCTATAGCCAAGAATAACAGGGTGAAGACCGCACTCAACTCCACTCTGTTGTTTGTTCCCTCCCTGACTCCACATTCAGGTGTCCTCCATTGCTGCTGGTTTAGATATAGTAATCCTGTTCCACATGGTCCCGTGTTCCCATGAGATGCTCCATCAAAGAAACCCCATGGAGATGATTCATCCACCTCTAGTGGGGTGACATTCCATGTCTTTTTTGGCTTAGTAGGAGTATTACAGAGGGTATAAGAGTGCTTGATCTGATTGTTAGGCTATTTGGACATTTAGGAGTTCGTTAAAATCAACTTGGTCTAATGTTTCTTTAGGTAGTGTGTCTCCTTAGTGTGTTTCTTTAGTATGCATTAGTATGCATTTGTACTTATGTGATTTGATAGTCGAGATATGTTCTAGACATAAAGTGATCTAATGGTTCATCTTCTCCTCAAACTTAATGACTACATAGATCTGTGATTTAGCACTTGATTGGTCCATGATCTCTATTTAAAGAGAATGGAGGGTCATTAGCTGATGATCGATTATGAGAAACTCATATGTAAATCTTTTTCCTTTGTATTAATATATTATCTCAAGTAGTTGTTTGGTCGGGCCATGGATTGTTTTCCTCCGAGGGTTTTAACCACATAGAACATTTGTATGTTGATTTGTGATCTCTTTGTGTGAATGATTGCTTAAGGTGTTCGACCTGTGTGGACTGTGGGAATACCCTAATTTATTCGAACATGGTATTAGAGTGCTTATGAAGAGTGTGGTGTTCTTTAACCATGAAACTGAGAGCAACATAGGATATACAGAGATTTATGATGCAAGAAACTAGAAATTTAAGTGTAGAATAGCTAAACACAAGATGATAGAGAAGAGAGATGCTGCAGGAATAACCCTTGTATTATGATAATCAATTCTGAAAGCAATGTTCACTCTCCTATTAAGGTTGGGTGACCTTTCACTTGAGCAAAGCTCCAAATAATAGACTTTTTGACAAAACAATCCATAGCCTCCTAGCTCTTTCAATACGCTATTCCAACAGCCAAAACCCTAACTACTTGTGGTCCTATAATTAATGAGTACCAACTACCTAGTGGCCTTAATTAATAGAGAACCTTTTTACATTATTTAATTTTCTACTGGTAACTACTCAGCCTTATTGAAATGAGATGGCCATGTACATTACTTGACTAACTCCTATGTATCCTAAAGTAAGGGAGTTTAAGGTAGGACCCTAACAAAGACATGTTGTCGTTGATCAAGATCTTGAACTTTTGTAGCTGGATGCTTCAAAGGATATATGTATTATGCCAATTCTGTACATCTATTGGTTCAGAGAGGTGTTCCATTGCACTTGGAGCATTGCTTTTAGTTGGGAACGCTTTTTGTTTCAATTGAAAATATTTCTATTTGCCCAAGATACTTGTTTTTTACTAGATCTAGAGGCCCAAAAAAAGATTTTTTTGAGTAGGCACACTCTCCAACAAGAACAATAACACCAACCCAATTCTCCTTCATCACATTACTATATCTTTTGTTTAATTTACTTGGTTGAAAGTTATTTTATTAAGTAAGAGGTCTTGAGTTCAAGTCCTTTTTGTTTAGTTACTTTTTGAAAAAGTTCATGCAACTTTATTTTATAAAGAAACTTCATTGTAAAAGTGCTTCTCATTTGTTTTATAAAAGTGCGTCACTTATTTTAAAAAGCAACTTATTTGTAAAGTGAGCTTATAGGCAAAGTTGTACTTCACTGTTTTTTTTTTAGGTAACTAGGGGAATTGACAACTGGGGACGGGCTGGTACTCGCATGACACGGGGTCTAGGGATCCAATCCCGCTACCACTATAACCCTAGGTGCATCCACAGGGCCCGAACCATGGCGCACGATGGCGCATGGATAAATTTGGGGGGGATTTGAACACGAGACCTTCCATTTACAACCAATTTCAACAATTCCACTTTACCACTTGCTCTGCCCCCCATGGGCAAGTTATACTTCACTGTTACAGTATGATTTATAATTTATTTGATTGTGTCGATCAATATAGCTAGTAATGCCAGTCATAGGTTGTCAAGGGTGAAGGGGTTTTGATTTACTTATTGTTATGCCACATTCTGCAAGCATACATTTTTAGACTTATTTTTGCTTTAGAGCACTTTGCATTCCAGAGTATGGAGGCCCATCTTTGCTGGTCTTGGGTTTAATTTTCATGAGATGATGATGATCATGTGATATATGCCACGTTTCTACTGCTATGCCATGCCATGGGGATATGTTGATGCTGCCATATGTGATGTATTGATTATTTGATGAGTATAGTTAGTAGTATCACCCACATGTTGACGAGGATAGTAGATTCTCAATTTACTTAGGTACCATTGAACTGCGATAATTCTATGTCTTTGCAAGGACTCTTTCCCCCTTCTTCAGGTTCATCTTTTGCCATCTGCACCCATCCATCTGTTATCACAAATCTTGTAGTTTCCCCTTGAGATGATCCTATGCAGGCTGGTAGAGGGATGACAACTAAAGTTGTGACCTACAGAAGTTAAGACCTCTGAAATAATCAGTTGTCACACCAACCAAAGCTACTGATGCTTTAGACTAGGTGAATGACCAAGCCTATGTAATATCCCAAACTGATCTTTTTCTTTTTTCTTTGTGTATTGTAGATGGCTAGTAAATAAAATAGGAAAGCAAACCCTGATCTTTGCATGCATGCAGATCTGTGCCCTAGATAATACTGAAACGCTAGAAAATAGGAGAAATTAATGCATGTACATACAAGTATGTAGATCTGCTGATGATGAAGAGGATGGCCCCCACATGCAAGGATTTTGATGGAGAAATAGGGAAATAAGCCAAATCGTCCTCCACAGGTGAATGCGCCCTACTCCAAAGCTGTAGATGCTTGTCAATATTAAATAAGCCACTGCTGAAGACTCGGATGATGGTTATAGTACCCCTTTGGCCGTGATGGAAGCAACATGCAGAAGAAACGGTGGCTCAATAGACCTAAACATGAGTGCCCTCCTCAACTCGATTCGCCCATGCAGAAAATCGCCTTCCAGAAAGGGAGCACTGCTAATGACTTGCTTGATACTCAAGTTGAGAGGCCCTTCTTCCAGGGGAAGGGTAATGAGGGTGTTCTGAGATGAATAGAAGCAACATGCATAAGTTCTTCCCTCTGTAGAGAAGAAAATGAATAGATATGTCTTTGACCACGGTACCAGGGTATGATGACGGAACCCTCCAACTGGATGAATATTCAATCGCACGAAGTAACTGCTAAATATAACATGATGATGAAGTAGTACTGAATCTGGATGATCCAACCTGATGATGAACTAGGGCAGATAGATTTCACTGCGGAAATACACTAGTTAGCTGAGCATGCACTCAACCCCAACTTAGCTCGTCGAGCTCTCCAATTCGGATCCTCAAATCAATAATCATATAAGTGTGTTTCTCCATTCACTTTACCTCTGTTTTATAACCTCCAATTGCAAATAACCTAACTTTGACCTAATTAGGTCACTTTAACTTCTAGTTTGCAGTTGACTTGCATGTAGGTGCATGGAGACTCAATCGGGTGCATGCATCATGAAATAATGCTCAGATGTCATTCATGTAGGTGGCCTTTGGCTCTTGTGGCCCTCGTCTACCCGATGATGATATAATATTGATGCCCTAGATCTTCTTATATGGCATCAATCCACAGTTGATTCCTTGACTGTCAGTGCCCGCTCGAACCTATGGGAATCATATAGGTTAGCGGGTCGGTCCTCAATGCCTAAGTAGAAGAGGACATTACAGCCTAGGGGGCGTCCTTATGACCAAGATAACCCTATAAATGAGGCGAATAAGTGAATTACCCAAGGTATCTTGATTAAAACTCTTAGTATGATAGTTAATTAGAGATTTAAACAATTACCAAGAGGAAAGGAGTGTCTATGTAAAAGCCCCAATTTTACCCTAAGGTTTAATGCATGAAAATCGAATTTGAGGGTAAATGGTGAAATTATTTGAAATTAGACACTCAAATTGATTGCTAGGTGTTAGATATGACAATTAGGAGTGTGTTGCTGCCTAAAATACACTTGGACACGGGTAAGTCTCCCAACTGCTGTGTCTGTTCCTAAGGGCAACTTATGAGTTGAGAACCCACTGTCACGTCGGTTCTGAACTCCTCCGTTTAGACCACAACTCCTAAAGGCCAAGGGGGGTAGTCCCTATTTACTAAGTTCTTTGTTGAAGATTGTTTTCTGGGAGTTGTAAATTACACAAATGACAATCAACGTGCAGTGATGCAAATATTTCAATGTCAAGCAAACCCTTTAACAATCAAACAATAATGTATGAAAGAGAGAAATAATCAAATAATCAAATTGACCAGTGCCATCTCTACTCGGGCTATGGGTTCACAGTAATCAACTTCAAATAATCTTCCTAAAGCATCAACTCATTTACTTTAACAAATATACTAGAACATGATGATTTCCAGTAAATGAACAAGTTAAAATAAAGTGCTTGCAAAGTAGAGAAATGTAAATGATTGTAACAATGTTATACAAGTGGTCCTGTAAATTTTAGTAAATTTTATGTCTCTCTTTGACTTAGGGAATTAAGGTGTTTGTCGCAAATAAATGAACTATTCTGGATGTCTACCCTAAGAGATTATCTCCTTTGATTAGAGAGAGAATGCCGGGCGCTCAACACGGGAACACAAGGTTCCTGTCTAGCTCCACTGGTAAAACTTGAAAGTTGCTGGGTGCTCAACTGGAGGACACAAAGTGCCACGAAGCCCCCTACGTCCTCTACCCCACTAGCTCCATAGGTCAAGCCTCTTTTTCTCCTTCCTAATGAAGATACTTATTTGGGTGCCTATTAAACTAGCCAACATAGATCTTTGCCCTTTCTCGTCACCCTAGATCGGTCGAACCGGCGGGGGAAGAGGATACAGGGAAAAAAACAGGGCTTGTGGTAAATTTTATCCTTTAAACAAAAATTAAACAAAACAAGCCAAGCGCGATATCACAACGAAGGAAGAGCCTACTTAGTTGTGAGGTGCAGGAAAAAGGAAATAAGCAAATACTTGAAATAAAAATGCTAGCCAATGTGATTTCACATGGATGGGCAGAGTCACTTCACTTGCGAGGTGCGGGCAAAAATAAACAAGAAGATACTTGAAATTAAAATGCTAGCCAACGTGATTTCACATGGATGGGGGAAGCCACTTCACTTGTGAGGTGCGGGCAAAAAGAAAACAAACAATGAAGTAAACTAATCTAAATCCTGTTATTTTTTCAAGCATATATATATTCGAGCAAAGTGTTTACTGTTCTTTTACTTTTCTTCCACTTTAAACAAAACTTAGATCTTTAAATCAACAGATAGATGAACACTTGAAATGATAACCAGCAGTAGAAGAAGTACACAAATAAGATCTCACACATGCACAAGAATTTACCCTGGAGAAACCCAATATGGGATAAAAACTCCAGCAAACAATCTTCCTTTATTGTAAATAATATGTAAGATCGAAATACAAACTTTCCACTATGAAATATGCTTGAGAGAGTGACTGTAAGACCAACCAGACACCAAGATACTTCGCTTCCCTCTTACTGCTATTATAAATCAGCAAGTCAATAAAAATGCTTTGCTGCCCCATAGACTGTGTAAAACGAACCAGCAAGACAAACTGCTGCCCTCTCTTTGCTGTGAAAATTCAGCAATAGAAAAGCTTTACTACACTGCCCTCTATCTCTCAAAACTGTGAGAATGATTATATATGTTTTAATAGACAGCAGGTGAGATTAATTTATAGGCACAAATTCCAAGAGGACTTGTTATGCAACTTTGACTTGAGACTTAAAAAAACTTTAATTATTCTTTTAGATTGACGCAGATAACTTGGGTGCAAGGAAAGACACATGAGATCAAACTAAATCTAAAATTAGATACTCGAGTTTACAACTGGCAGAAACTTTGAGTTCGTAACTGAAAGACAAGTACACGGAAAGCTAACTGAAAGTTACTTTAGTTCTCAACTGAAAGAGTCTTTGAGTTCTAAAAATAGATTAGGCAGTTAACTGAAAAGATACTTTAGTTAACTAGAATAGATAACTGAAAGTTAAATTAGATCTGGAAATTTCTTTAGTTAACTAACTTAAAAACTCCACTAGACTTTTGCATGGTTGTTTATTACTTTAGTTAACTAGAATAATTAATTGTAAATTAATTTAGATCTTTAGTTAACTAACTCAAAACTCCACGAGACTAAAGCATGGGAAGACAACTCGACTTGTCATGACTTAACTGAATGATGCTCTCAACATCGACTTAAGACTTAGACTCAAAGAGACATATTCATGGCGGATGAATTTATTCGTGCCAACGCACTAGATCAATACATTTATTTGCATAAGAAAGATTGTTTGTTTCTAGCTCATAGGAATTTTACATTCAACCTAACTTTTGCTAGATGCCTTGGCTTTTGCGAAATGCTCACAAGGCTTCTTGTCTTGACTTTTGGCGTAGCTCACAAGGCTTGTTCGTTCGCCTTGACTTTTGCCATGACCTCACAAGACTTACCGACTTGACTTTTGGTATGGCTCACAAGGCTTGTTCATTCGCCTTGACTTTTGCCATAACCTCACAAGACTTACGAAGGCATTATCACTTTCGTTCTGACTTTTGTCTTGGCTCACAAGGCTTGTATGTTCACCTTGACTTTTGCCATGACTCACAGAACTGGTTAATCTCCAAGTCTCCCTGGCTAGCTTCAGGGTGGTCACTTATGACCTCAGACCTTGGAGAATGCCCACTGATGCTGATTTCAACAAATCCAAGCAACTTACAAGGTCATGCAAGGATGGGCAGAGCCACTCAACTTACATGCCACCGAAACCAAAATCACTAAGTATTGAAAACTTGAAATGAAGCACAACAAATTCTAGCCCAAGAGACTCTCTTGTTCTTGTTACAAAGATGTAGATTTCAACACTAATATTTATTAAGAAATGAGAGAGAAAGAGTGATTTTCTAACCGTTTTTTGCGAGGGACTTGAAGTAGACCCTCTTGGGTGTTCTTGGTGCTTGCTAGTGGCTGAACTTGAGCATTCCCCTCCCCTGTGAGATCAGAAACCTGCACAAAACAACAATCTATTATAGGACAAAAGTGATTGAAACGAGTTTTAAACAAACTCAAATTTTTTCATGCAAAAATCAGAAATTTTTTCTAAGGCAAAACTAGCATGTAAAAACTTGAAAAATGCTAATATTTGAGTGCCAAATGAAGTATTTAAGAGCTGCAATAAGAATAAGAATGTTAGTAAAGATGCCAAGTCTTTTTCGAAATTTGTTGGACAATAGGGTATCCCACCTGGGAATCCCACTCTCCAAACTTGGGAAACTTGTAACAAAATTAGCTCAACAATGCAAATGGAGTGAGAAATCCACAAAGACTTGAGAAACAAAATATTCAAGCTAGAAATACTTTAACTTTCCAAATTCTAAGCAAACAATCCACATAGCATGCAACAAAACTATTACAATACTATTTGTTATCAGCTATGTTGTCAGGGTACCCGTACCCGGGGGTAGGGTACACGTACCCGTACCTGGTACTTGGGTACTCGTAGGGTACGTCTCCTGTCATACCCTGCTGTACCCCATACTGGGTCCACGTACCCAAGACTCCGTTATAAAAAAGGGGTACTTATAGGGGAAATGGTACGCCGTACCCCGTGTTTGGGTACTTCATACCCCATGTTTGGGTACTCCAGGGGTACGACCGACTCAATAAAATGCAATTCATTGGGGAAAATGTAATGAACCCCCACCAAATCTGAACTAATTTTTTTCTGACTACATATGGAGTCTGATTCAGGACTTATGTCAAACACTTTGCAACACTGTTCAAATTCCATTGAATATTGTCCAAATCTAGTAGATTGATTTTACATTGATTTACAATGAATGTTTTTATGGTTTTGTGTTCAGCACTCATGGAACATAATTTGACTACCAAATGTGCACATAAAAAATATACATATGTATTTAATATTGAGAAATACACTCACATCAACGCAGGAATATATATGGCAATTTTCAATTTTTTATTTCCTATAACAACAATACAAATAGGTGTTTAAAATAAGATTTCAAGTGTACTTTCATGTATGAGTTTGATTCTCTGTTACAGCTGCCTGGTACAATGATTTATCAAATTTTATGTAACTTCCAGTCTTCTAATTGATATCTACTGACTCTATGATTTCTCAAATTTTATGTTTCAAATTTTCAATCTGAATGTTCACTGTTCAAATAATCAGCGAATTTATAATTATGAATCATGATTAATAATTTATGAAGAAATCTATATGCATGTATGATGTGGTTATGCCATAATATATATATATATATATATATATATATATATATACACACACACACAGTACCCCCGACGTACCCATTTATCCTTTTTTAAAAAGTGGCATCTCCGTACCCGTACCCGTCCTCGTCCCCGTACTCATCCCCGTCCCCAAGTTTCCTAGCAACTTAGGTTATCACATATATAGTAGCCGGGCTACCATATTCTATTTTTCAGATTTCAGTACATTTGTCAGCCAGTTCCCCTACATATGAGATGCTGAGATGGATCATGATTTGATTGATGGACTATAGTACTATCCCATGCCATGACTGAGTCTCAGGACACTCAGATTTGGAGACTGATGTAGTCATTTTATCTATTTACAGAGCAATTATTGGTGCCCAGAGTTGTATCAGTGTTTTCTCATTGGACTGATGTTGGTTCAGATGGATTATTTACATGTTTATGACTCAGCTTATATTATCTTGTGTTATGGTTATCGTTTGCTCTTATACTCATCTGTGTGACATGTATTAGCATTTAGTGTCATGATCTGGCGGTCATATAAATATGTGGACTTGGATGTATTGATATTATGTATTGATGTCCCTACTCAGACCTGGAAGTTCTTGATCTATACTCGTTGGTTTTACCCTCCTTAGTGAGAATAGAGGTAGTCATTCTCACCATACTTTGGCTTGCTAGTGTTGGTTTCATTATTCATTGTCTCCACCCATCCATTACCTTCCAGTTATGTTCTCAACCCGACCTACTACTTGACTTATGGCATGGATGACCTTTCCCCACTAGAGCCTTTGTTGGACAAGCCTCCTTGTTATTTGTGTCTCGGCTCTGAGTTGCCTAGGTTGTGTTGGCTACCCTGAAACAAGTAGCGGTGCCATCAATACAATGTATTTGGAAATGAAATGAATATCTTATGAAAAATCCCATTCATGAAAAGTAGTGTTTCTAAACATAGGTGAATGCAAGGCTAGCCTAATGAAATTGACTGTGAAGTACAATGAAAAGAATATCTTAAAACATTCATGAAAAGTATTGTTTTTCAACATACATGAATGCATAAAGTCTAAATTATAAAAATCCGTGTAATAAAAACATGGACCAAGGCTATGGAAAATCAAAGGCCCAAAAAAACAATGGTTCCTAAAAGTTATATCTAAGGATTGCTGGCCTTACTTGTATTGAGTTGGATTATGAGCATTTGTCAAGGTGAATAAGCACCTCTGAAGTAACTCACCCATTTGTGAGGCACTGCCATCCCCTTTGTTGTTGCTTGTCTGTCATATGCTAGAGTGAGTATCCCCTTTCCATATCCGAAGTGTCGCAATGTCAAGTTGGTAGTCACCCTTTGGCCTAGCCTTGTGAAGTTTAGCGCTCACCCTTCACTAGCAAATTGAATACAACTATGAAGTGAGTATGATCTTGAAAGTCTGGTCCGAGTTATGATTAATAAATGAAACCCTATATATTTGGTTGATAGACTGCCAGTGAAGTGATTGCTACTTGTTATAATTGTTACTTAAAAGATTTGTAGAGCATATCTTAACCTTTGAACACTTGTAGCATATGGATGCTAGCTTGAGTTATATTTCTGGTTATATGGTCATTTACAGATTATTATTTTGTCTATTTGGATATTGTAGATGATCATGTAGAGACCTGGAGGGGGTATGAGTATACACCTTAAATGGATTTGGACACTCTGAGTCTAGTGGGACAGCTTGTTTTCAGTTCCGGGCAGTTGCAGAGATGAGTAGTCTCAGTTTACCCTTCTGGTGCAGTTTTACTAAACTGGATTGCCTGTCTGAGCAGGGAGATAATCTTCTTGGATCTCCTAGGGCGCTGTATGAGGAAGGGGGTGCCCAACCACTTGATTGTACCATATTACCCCCCTCCTAGAGAGCCTGGTGGGCTCAGTTGGATAACGCAGGCACCCTAGGAGGCAGTTTCTGGCATATGACGTTTCCCGAGGTAGATACAAAATAATTAAAATGGCTACTGAAGAATTCGATTTGGGCTACTTGAGGCAAGGAAATGGCATAAGATGCGTTCCGATGATGAGGGTGATGTCTTCCACTTCTTCTCCAGCAGTTGCAGCACTTGGATGGGCCCACATCTGTTTTTCGGGCATATTATATTATTTTCTGGAGCTTTTGGAGGCTCACTATTTCCTCAAGGAGGCACAATTTCACAGTTAAAAAATTATATTATTGTTATTGTGCCATGGGGACACCCAAAGGGAGTTAGTTAACACTCCCTGGACCCACCATGTGCTTCATTTATTTTTTGTTGAGTGGGATCCCCTCTCTTAGGGTGATTTAGTCCACTTTTATATTATATTATTGTATCGATCTATGTATTGTATGTTGAGCTCATCTCAACCATTGATTAGAACATTTCTATCTTTTAATCTTAGCCACCAATTTGAAAAGTGGTTAGGATTTTGGTTTTCTCATTCCTATTTAAAGGAGAGAGCTTCTCGTTTGTAAGGGGTCTTTGGCACTTGAATCTGGATAATAGAGAAAATTTTCTTGTGGAAATTCTTGGATCTCCTTTGCATCTGGTGTTCTTAGATGGTGATTGGAAAATCTTTTGCTTTCTAGCATTTGGGTATTTTTTGTGAGATCTATATAATTTTGGGAAACATTGTCTTGTTTACAGGAGGGCGACTTCAACTTGGGCGTTTTTGCAGGGCTTCCTCAATTCGCTTGGCTTGGATGCGTTTTGTATCAGGGGGGTTTCATTAGCATCAATGCGATCTATGATTTTATCTTGCTATTTTTATGTAGCATTTGCTTTTTTCTATTGATGCAACAAATCTAATATGGTTGACATTTGTTGTGTAGGAGAGAGGGCGCATTGGCTTCTTGGGGCAAAACGTTGGGCATCGAACTCACTCAAATTTTCTCAAATTGATCGGGATAGCAGGGATCATCATCATCAAGGAATCTACAAGGTTTTCCAGGTAAGAGCTACAGGTTAGTACTTCTCTTCCAGATCTCAATCCATTGGCACCTGTATTTCCATTTTCATCTTAAAACCCTAAACATTAAAAAAACCAAAAAATATTATGGCTCAATCCGTTTGAGTTCTCAGCAAACCATTTCTGGGTTTTGTAGATCAGGTCATGCCCTAAGTGGGTCTTCCTCAACGCTGAGTTAGAAGTGACTCTGTTGCCCTAGATATGAAAAACACCGATCTTCAAACCCTAACACTACCTTCCATGTTGCCCTCTTTTCTTGAAATTTGATCTTTTCCGGCAAAACCACTTTTTGGGTTTGTAGATCGGGTCTAAACCCAGGTGGGTCTTCTTTAACGTTGGGCAGAAAATGTTAGTTTTTTTCAAGCATATATATATTCGAGCAAAGTGTTTACTGTTCTTTTACTTTTCTTCCTCTTTAAACAAAACTTAGATCTTTAAACCAACAGATAGATGAACACTTGAAATGATAACCAGCAGTAGAAGAAGTACATAAATAAGATCTCACACATGCACAAAAATTTACCCTGGAGAAACCCAATATGGGATAAAAACTCCAGCAAACAATCTTCCTTTATTGCAAATAATATGTAAGATCGAAATACAAACTTTCCACCATGAAATATGCTTGAGAGAGTGACTGTAAGACCAACCAGACACCAAGATACTTCGCTGCCCTCTTACTGCTGTTATAAATCAGCAAGTCAATAAAATACTTCGCTGCCCCGTAAACTGTGTAAAACAAACCAGCAAGACAAACTGCTGCCCTCTCTTTGTTGTGTAAATTCAGCAATAGAAAAGTTTTACTACGCTGCCTTCTTACTCTCAAAACTGTGAGAATGATTATTACTTAATAGACAGCAGGTGAGATTAATTTATAGGCACCAATTCCAAGAGGACTTGATA
>LPNX010800601.1:0-101933 GCA_001517045.1 Pseudotsuga menziesii | reverse complement strand
GGGGTTTATTTTAACTTAGCAGTGCATAACAAAATTGTTTTTGTTTTTTAATTACTACACTGCTCAAATATTTTCCCTTATGGTACTTCGGTATAGCGCAATGGGTAAGTATTCAGGTTACTTTTGCACAACTTAAACAAAGCATAAAATGATAAAGAAATACCACTACGCTACCAGCATATAAGAAAACAGAAAATGACACCGACACAAATCCCCCAAGGGGGATGGGGACCGAGCTCTACTGAGCCTACTCAAAACATTGTTTTTATTAATCTGTTACAATGCTTCAGCAGAGAATGCTCTTTGGTCCTTGTTATCTGGGATCCAAAGGCTTACAACATGCAAAGGAAATAGGCCCAGCTAAGGGGAAGGCCTCCTGGGAGCTCCAAATGTTTGAAAAAACTAATTTCAGGCAGAGTTTCCTTCTCTTTTTTGATGGGCCTGCTAAAAACCAGCAAGCATATGTCAGTGAAAGATGCCCAAAAACACTTTGGAAGTGTCTTTGGGCAGTATGCAAAAATTTACAAAAAAAATCTAAGTAACTACTGATTATAAAAACAAGGAAACAATTAAGCGAGGTAAGCTCGAAAGCTTGCCTTCTTAGGATCTTTGCTTGCCTCTTGAGAAGAATGGAAAGCAAATATCAAGCACAAATTGCTAGATCAAACTTTAAAATGCATAGAAACTCTTTCAACAAGCTTTTTTAATTTTCAAATTTTTTAAACTTGTGGAAAAAGGGAAAAGTAACTAGATCTAGAATTTTAAAATGTACCTTTGAAGCAGACTAGAAATAGAAACTTTTAGAC
The DNA here is from genome assembly GCA_001517045.1 of Pseudotsuga menziesii. NCBI lineage: Eukaryota > Viridiplantae > Streptophyta > Pinopsida > Pinales > Pinaceae > Pseudotsuga > Pseudotsuga menziesii. Next base: position 101,127 of record LPNX010800601.1, on the reverse strand, counting down.
ATCAGATCTACCTTTGATATGACTTCAAATGCTAGATCTAATATGGAAACGTTTGAAACCGAAAGAAAATTTTAAGAAATTTGTGGATCAAAAGTTTAAAAACCCAGAGTAGAGCAAGCAATAAAGGACAGAAAACACCTCCTTGGTGAGATCAGAGGGACAAAGCTTATTTTCCAATTTTACTGAAAGAAAGGTAGAGTACATTTGCTCATCAATACTCCAGCTTTAGCTTCCTGTAAAAGATTATCAACACTAGCAATGGGGATTAAAAAATACCTGTGTAAACCGAAAGAGACTACAACAACAATGTAGATCCAAGCATGAAATCATACATATATCAAATAGTCTTCCTCGACTTGCAATAAAAGAGTAACCTAACAAGAATTACCTTTTATCTCTACAAAAATACCATTTCCTTCCGAAAGCAAGTTAATCCCAAACATATGCAAGCATGAAAACAAATACAGGTTACCTCACAAATGTAGAATGAGCTCTGTCCAAACATCCATAGATCCCACACAGAAATTGCCTCCAAAGCCTTTTATTCACAATACTCAATAAAACTGTTACAACATTACAAGCAGAGGTTCCACCTTTTGATACTCAACAAAGGAGAAGAGACCAGCTTATATAAGAAAAGGGAAACCCAGGGGGGCATGATCAAGACCGAAGATGATATCACTCACTACCCTCGCATGAGTGTACGGCTCCTCCACGTGTGAGATAGTCTCACCAACCCAATATTCGCTTGATCCTCCAAAGAGTTATGTGGAATATATCACTTAATGAACCACCAAACAACTCGTAACCCATGTGTAAAGGGGGTCCAACTCACGGCTGGCATATCAAAAAAAACATGCGTGAGCTCCACCTACCATGCTCGTGATACCAACATGTGCGAAATTAGATGACGTGAGTGAGGAGATAGCATTGGTTATAAATCAGAATGTAAAACAATCCACAATATAACCAAAACTTAATTGACGTGGATATACGAGGGGTCCACTCCTTGCTGATGTAACCATGCCCACGCTTTTAAGCTTGACGTCAACCTTATTTCATCACTCGCCATCCTTCATAAAATAATAAACAATGATTGGTAGTATTTTATAAACCAAGGTTATGTTTAAATGATGGGGGCCACTCCTTGGCTAGCGCAACCATGCTCACAATTAGCGTGACTACATTTGAGGTTGACGTTACCTCTCCACATTTATTCACCACCACTTACTTTATAACCAAACTTTGACTTCAAATGAGTGGAGGTATGAGTCGCTAGTCACATGGGACCCTTGCCATGTCACTCAAATCATTTTTTAAATTGATTTGACTTTTTTTCTATTTTGACTTTAATGCCAATTTGTCCAAATTTAGCATTAAAATGCTATTTTATGCACTTTTAGCCCAAATAATGCCTCACGAGGTGCTCCAGCTGCCCGACTGATGTAGAAAGTGGTCCCATGGGTAAAGTGGACGCTCCGGGTGTGAAAACGAGTGTCCCCATGTCAGAAACGGACTCTGTAGCTGACTTTTATTACAATCTGAAGTTTTTTAATTAAACCATTAAAAAATGGCTTAAAAAACGGAAAAATTTATTTTTTGCGGAAATTGACGAAACTCTAGGGGGACCTAGTACATGTCCATACGACTCAATTCGAATGCCTAGCATGGTGAAAAACACCGACACGAAGGCTCTAATAACCTCCCTAGGCCGAAACACCAAGATGACTACCCCAGCTTTGGAGGTGTGAGTGAAAAACTCAGAAATTATTAGTCGTTTGTTCAACAACCAATAATAACCAAGGGAAAAAACACTCTGGGCTGGTCGGCTTGATGCTCAAGTCTGGGAAGCCGAGCCTTTTATAAAAAATTAAATGCTAGGGCATTTTTTACAATTTCCCCAAGGGGGTATGAACATGTGTTACAAAAAATAAAACGACCCTGGAGGCCTGAAAGGACTTTTGAACTTTGAATATGAACAAGTATCTTGTTCATCACTGGCGGCTCAGTGAAAGTCCAACTAGGTGCAGCCTAGTCGGTAACAAGTGGGAAAATGGAGTCCGATTGTCGTGAAACTTTAGACCTAGGGGTTTTGAATTAATTCCAAAGTGGGTTTAACATTTTACTTACCACCACAAACTAGAACCTACAAATATAAAAAATGAGGGTTTTAACTTTAGGGTTTTAATGAAAAGAAAATACAACCCCAAATAGATAGAAAAATAGAGAGAAATTACCCGAGAAAACTTACTTGATGTGTTTGAGGATGAATTCCGAAGTGATGAAGACTATCCCTGCATATATCAAGTGGAAAGATGGTGAAATCTAACTTCAACCAAGACGCCCAAGGAGCCACAAGTGTGCCCTCTTTCCTGCCAATCCAAAGAACGAATCAATTAGATTGGCCAAGAAAGAAAGGAATTTTTTACGAGAGACAAAAGATGAAAGAGTAAGAGATCATGCAATAAAAAAACTTCCTATAACCATTAGATCCAGACAAGAGAATAAGGTGGATCTCCTCCACAACTGTGCCCCTCTCCAAATCGATTTCCTTGTCAAGCATTAAAAATGGATCCCAAAAGATATGCCAAATATTTACCAAGATTTTCCAATGCAAGCAAAAGATAATATCAATCGATCACCAAGAACATTCTTCAATCAACCACACAAGACAAGAGATCCCAAAAATATTTTCTTGACTATTCTTCAAGAGCCATTGTTGCCAAATTTTTTGATGGGATACAATGAGGGGTCTCCTCTCTTAAATAGTTTTGAGAGAGACCAAATCCCTAACCAATTTTTTAATTGATGGTTGAGATTAAAAGATACAGTGATGATAATCAACAATGGAGATTATAATCTCTCACTCACATGGATCAACTAGACAAATACAATTGAGGGGGCGAATTACCTCATAAAATCCATTCTTACAACATGATAAATCATTCTTTTTGCAAGTTTAACACTTAGGGGACATGGGGGGATCATTCGCCCTCCCCCTTGCATATTTCTAAAGATATAACTTGATTTACACACTTTTTATTTTGGCCATTTTGATCAGTTTCTGCCCAAGGGGTAAATGAAGTTTATGATGATCACACATGATAAAAGTGCCCAAAATCAATTCAGGAGCCATGATAAATCATCCCGAAACAATCCCAAGCCATTTCCTTGACCATCCTAGCCAAATTGATTTCCTACTGTAATTCTATAGTCCATTTTTATGTCGGTAAAATGTCCATAAATAATAAAAATCATTATAACTCTCTGCCGTTTGAAAACGAGGACAAATTGACTACATAGATGAATTCAGAGACATGGTATAATGGTACCAGTGACTACTCATACCCCTTGGAACGCTGTAGCGCCTAGGTAGTGCTACCCTTTGAAGCATATCATCAATAAAAATGTGATCATCCCAATAATAAAGTGATAATAATCACTGAACTTGAAACTGTGACTCAATCCTGAAAACTAAGACCACAGTATTGCTGTGAGGCATGTCTGGAACAAATGTAGCAAGTATCAATTTTTGTAGTCACTGCCTTGGGAACTGCGTTTGGCTTGGTCAAAGTATCCAAACTGAAGGTGGAGTAACATTTTGGATGATCTTGAGTATATCATAGATGAATAAAGCTCACATGATTATGTTAGCAACCAAACTTAAAACATTAATAACATGATAGTGGTACATAAATATAAATAATCATCAGACTTTAATCAGAGTAACCATTCAACTTTTACAAAGCCCCTTAAGTATTCTCACTTACAAGACTTAGAAAATTAGCTGTGATGGGTGAAGTGATGAAACATAGGCTTAAGGTCAAGGGGAAGACTTGTTGACTTTAATCTTTTAGACATAGGGTAAATGAATCCTCTTGTATTCATGATGAACAGGGAACATTAGGAAATGGAAGTGTCTCACAAATGGATGAGTTGCTCTGAAAAGTTTCCATTCAACTTTAACACATGTTTACCACTCACATCCAAGCTACAATCAAGCTTTGTGAGGTTCTTTTCTAGGACCCTTGCGTTGAGTACACTAGAAACTGTAGGAATAGATCCGAGGGGACACTTAGAATTAACTGTCCCTTACTCTATCTCACATTCCAACTCGTAGGCTTCGTGAGGAATTAATCATTACATTTTCCATTAATTTGGCCAAGAACCTTTAGATTTAACATTTATTTATCCACTGCTTTTAGACCTTTAACAATTTCATTTCATAGCCCCTTTTAGGTGTGTTTAAAGACACAATTTGCAAATTTATTCATGGGCTTGCGTTTCATAAGATAAATCACATATAACATAATGCATGTAATGATGGTAGACATAATGCTTCAAGTTTTAGCTGACAACTCTTTGGGTAACTAGGGGAAAATCGACAATCAAGACCAAACATCGGGGGCAACTGACTAGAGAGGTCAAGGCTTCAAAACCCAAGTCACCTATGCTTAGGAACCAACACCAATGAGTTCTCCTGGCCCAGAAGGATCAAGGCTTTGACAAATTTTGTTGCACAACTCAGAGCCGAGACACAAACAACATGGGGTTTGTCATCATAAACTTAAGTAGGGGAAAAGGTGTTCTCAATTTCACAAGTCGAAGTTCAAGTCTAGGTAACAACATGGATGATACGAATGGGTGGAGGAAGTGATAGGTGGTGCCAACACAACAGGATAACCTAAATTTGTTCAAGACAAGCATACATAAAGGCCTTACATAAAGGTTGGATAGTCACTCATAATACAAGTCATCTAAGAAATATCGTACCACAACAAGCTAATCAATGCCAAGTCATAGGTACTAAAATAACTAATAGAGACAAAATACATCCAAGTACTAGCTGTATACCTGCTCAACCACACATGTCTCTAGTTGGAGTAGAAGACCGTGGGGGTCTCTAGGTGTTCTACGTCCTCCTTGTTGAGCATCGTGACATTGGGGTTTGACCTGGGAACTACAGGTGGACTTGTTTCCACTGTTTTGAGCGCACCAACACTCCCTCTTTGACTTGAGAGATACTAGATTGGGGTAGTCACACCACTGGTTCAAAGACTTAACTGAACATTAGGACCCCCTTAAAATTTATTAAAGTTTACAAAAGACATTGCAAAACGTCCTACAAACACAGGTCACTGCTATTTATCTTTGCCTTGCTATACAAGGCTTTTACTGCAAGCACTTTCACATTTCATTTCACTGCAAGCTTTTCACTTTTCAGTTACAAGTATTTCCTTTCGGTTTTGCAATCTCATGTGTTGGCATCTTTAATTCATTTGGTTAAGTAATCACATTGTTTAGTAATCTGTAGATCTTGTGTAACACAATTGATTCATTTCCTTTCTGCATTTTTGGGTAATAGTTTAATAACTGTTCCATTTATTCAATATGTTCATAACATTTGATACAACTATGGATATTGTTTATACTGCTTAACTTCTCATTCATTACTGTTTATGTTGTTCATAGTGTTCATTTGTTCATACTATAATCTGGTTTGATTTAGATAACACCTAAACTGTGGGTTTAATTAACGTAGATTTCAATTTCATTTGTAAATCTGTAAAGTTGTAATTCATCTTTAGACTCCATTTGTTAATAGTCACTAGTCTTCATTTATCTCAAGGTCTGCTTGTCATTAAAAGGAAATCTTTGCATTTGCATGTTGCTTGTCATTCCTTAGATAGTGTAAAGTCTTAGCCTTGCAAACCTTAATAAAAGGTACCTTTAACTAATAGTTAATAAACTTAGGAATAATTTTCTGTAGGGACTACCCCCCTTGGCTATGTTGGGATTTGGCCTAAACGAAGGAGTTGGTAGACTGTGGTGACAGTGGTCTCCAGCTTTAACTTGCCCCCAAGTACACACAGAGCGGGTTGGAGACTTCTCCGTGTCATAAAGTGTGTATTAGGCGGCAACAGTGTGGTTATAATTCTTCTCTAGATGAAGTGTGTAAATTTGTGAATCGGGTGTATACCTAGGGGTCTAAGTAAGTGTGACACTCATTTCATGTCAATCTCAACATTTTCACCCAACTAATTTTCATATCATGTCATATCACTAGCCATTCCATCCATTTCCATCATGTCCCCTTTCACAATTGATGTATCATTTGTTATGTACCTTGGTCTTTATACTTTTCCCATGTATGAATGCCTAAGCCAAATTTAAAAGAGTCAAAGTACTCTAAGGGAAATGAAGTTAAATGATAAATGTGAGCAATACTCCCTTGCAAAAGCTAGGTTCCCTATGTCTCATGTTATCAATGTTGGAACTTGTGCAATTTCAGAAGTTATTCTTATCGTACCTCCTATGGGAGATTATACTGATGTAACTACTCATGTAAAATCTAGACACACTCAATCTAAACCCTAGGGAACGATCAAAAAAGAAAAAGAATAAAAATAAATTTAATTTGTATTTCCCCAAGGTAGGTCGGCCCCAATCAAACTGGCGAGTCGACCCCAGCGATTTTCCACTTGGAAATCAGTATAAATAGGAGGCGCCCCTCCTTATTATTACACACATTCACAGTGTTGACCACCAAAACCAACTAGGTGGACAATGATGTACCATGCACATGTTGGATGTGCCTTGAAGATAAAAATGAAGTACTTAATGATTATATCAAGCGAGGCAACTCTTCTTCTTTTCTTCTCTCTATGAAATTTCTACACCCCTGCGAGAGATTTTGTAAGGATATGTTAGCATGAAGTTCTAGTTTTCTGTAACTTAATCGCCTAAGACTTAGTCATTAGGGAAGTCCTTTCATCGAGTGTTTTTTCACTTGGATAATTAAAATATCTTTTTAGAGATTTTAATTATTTGAGTTTTTCACTCAAAATTACCTCCAAAGTGGTGAAAGGTGTTCTAGTGATCGAGTCCATAGGGTGATTGGGGCCTAGGAATGTTCTATATTACCATGCTAGACATTATCCAGAGTCTTGCGGAATTTCATTAAGTTTTGCATAGTTTTTTTTTAATTTTTGGTCATTAAAAATTGCACGGGGACTTCACTTAGTGAACATCTCACATAGCACGTGCGATCGTGAGATATTAAAGAATACCCTTAATTTCCAGAGATATTGACCCAAACTCTTTTTGTTGAAACCCCCTCTCAATACTTAAAACCTCCTCCTCGCCCCTTTTTATACCTTAATCCTTATATACCACCCTACCCACCCCCACCTTAAAACCCTCATCCCCCCCAATACCTGCAATATATTGGTTCAATTTTTAATAATTTTAAAACCCACAATATGAACTAACGTGATAGGATATTGGTCAACAAGTGAAGCCCCCGTGAAAAATTGTCACTTAGGACAATTTGTTGCAATGTAAAAGAGAGTTACTTGGTCCTTTTTAATGTTGTATAGGGGTATGGGTACTTGAGACAAATGGCATGAGACCCCCTACACCCTTGGGCCAAGTTTGAAGTCAGTCAGACAAGTATTACTATGGTTGTGGTCACTTTTGCCTAGGTCAGTCATGGAAATCAGGAAATTGGGGATTTAATTAGAAAGCCAAATTTTGGAAAAGTGACTATAGTCACTTGGGGTGGCCAAGTAAAGGTTCTAATGTATATATTATGCTCTTAAGACAATTTTAAGACCCAAAGGGAGCCCCCCAAGCAAGCATGTAACACGTTTTGAGTTGCCGAATCTAGGGGGGTGCCCTCTTCTCTCTTTGATTGGTTGGGTGAGCTAAAGTCAATGGAAAGGGCCCCACTATGGTGGTTTCCTCCCCATTTGACATAACAATAAGGTTGGAAGCATTAAATTGGGGGTTTCTCTCCCCATATTTGAGATCTCAAACCTTGGTTTTGCCCTCTTTGAGCAAATTCGCCCCCCTCTCTCTTGTGACACTTGTCTAGCATGCAAAGAGCCTCTCTCTTTCATTTTTCCTATTTGAGGAGGCTTCCCCTCCTCATTTAGGTTATACAAAAAACACACTCACACTCACTCTCTTGCTCATGCTCTCATTCTTTCTCTTGCTCTTTTGCTGTTTCTCTTGCTTGGGCCCTTGTAATTTTTAGCCATTTGGCTTTGGTAATCAAAATCTTTGGAGGAATCTTGTGTGCATTGTTCCCATTGATGATTTGCTTCCATACTTAAGGGGCCACACAAGTTAGGTTGGCCAAAGAAGCGTACTAATTTGCTTTGGTAAGATTTATGGTATTTGTATTCCATAAATTTTGTGAGTTTTCATTCTTGTAGTAAAGAAGTTCATATTATTTTCTAGTTTGAAGTTTATGATTTTTTTGTTCATTATTTGATTTTCACCTTCTAGTAGTTGTGTAGTGAAAATCTTATAAGTTGCAGGTTATTTGGATTGAAGAGTGAGATTCCTCGGTTGGATACCCCATTGCTTCACTTCTTGAAGAACAAAGGACCAATTTTTTTTTTCTTTACATACAAATTTCTGCATTTTAATTTTAGTTTGTTGAGTGTTTTAAATTTGATTTTAACTCTTATATACTCAAGTTCTTTCAAAATTATTCATTTGACAACTTTGTATAAATTTTGTGTATATATTGCACTAACATACTAACTTCCCCAAAGTGATTTTGGGCACATTTTATCATTTTCTGTTTGCTGGTTTTTAGCAGGATAGTGACAAAACAAGGAAGAACTCTGTCAAATTTCAGCCATAGAAGAGTTTTAAAGCCACCCCAAACGAAGAGCTTCAAGGACATCTCAAGAAAAGGAAAAAACATTGTTTTCCTCACTCCTTTTACCTCTTTCTTTACGCTAAAATTTTAGCCTTTGTAACAAGTCCAAGAGAGTGTCTTGGACTTGATTTCTTGCTTTGCATTTTCAGTTAAATCAAGTCTCATTTATTTTCCATCCATTACTAGCAATAGAAGTTGGGTTTGCCCACCTTTGCATAAACAATTGTTGATTGGCGTGGGTTTTAGATTAGTTAGAGTTTCATTTTGTTTTTATTTTCTTCTTTATTTTTTGTTCGCACCTTGTAAGTGATTTGGCTTTGCCATCCTTGCAATATCGCGTTGGCTAGCATTTTATTCCAAGTATCTGCTTATTTCTTTTTTTGCCCGCACCTCACAAACGAAGTGGCTTTGTCCATCCATGTGAAATCGTGTTGGCTAGCATTTTTATTTAAAGTATTTGCTTATTTCCTTTTGCCCGCACCTCACAATCGAGTAGGCTCTGCCTACGTTGTGATATCGCGCTTGGCTTGTTTTGTTTATTTTTTCTTTAAGGATAAAATTTACCGCAAGCCTCGTTTTTGCCTTGTATCCTCTTCCCTTGCTGGTTCGACCGATCTAGGGTGACGAGAAAGGGCAAAGATTTGTGTTGGCTAATTTAATAGGCACCCAGATAAGTATCTTCATTAGAAAGGAGAAAAATAGGCTTGACCTGTGGAGCTAGTGGGGTAGAGTTTGTAGGGGGCTTCGTGGCACTTTGTGTCCTCTAGTTGAGCACCCAGCAAGTTTCGAGTTTGACCCGTGGAGCTAGGTGGGAACCTTGTGTTCCCATGTTGAGCACCTGACATTCTCTCTCTAATCGAAGGAGATAGTCTCTTGGGGTAGACATCTAGAATAGTTCATTTCTTTGCAACAAACACCATAATTCCCTAAGTCAAAGAGAGACATAAAATTTACTAAAACTTACAGGATCACTTGCATAACATTGTTACAATCTTTTACATTTTTGTACTTTGCAATCACTTTATTTTAACTTACTCGTTTATTGGAATTCATCATGTTCTTGAATATTTGTTAAAGTAAATGAGTTGATGCTGTAGGAAAATTATTTGAAGTGGATTATTGTGACTCCATAGCCCGAGTAGAGACGACACTGATCATTTTGATTATTTGATTGTTTCTCTCTTTCATACATTACTGGTTGATTGTTAAAGGGTTTGCTTGACATTGAAATATTTGCATCACTGCACGCTAATTGTGATTTTTGTAATTTACAACTCCCATAAAACATTCTTCAAAAAAAGAACTTAGTAAGTAGGGACTACCCCCCTTGGCCTTTAAGAGTTGTGGTCTAAACGAAGGAGTTTAGAATCGAGGTGACAGTGGGTTCTCAGCTCATAAGTTGCCCTCAGGAACACACACAGCGATTGGGAGACTTACCCGTGTCCAAGCGTGTTTTAGGCAGCAACTCACTTAGACAGAAAAGGTGTGCCACTGCAGTTTAGGAGAGTGTTTTCTGGGGTTATATCCGCAAGAGACATTTTCTTTCTCTCTCTTCTCTTTGTTCTCAGAAGTTATTATCTCTATACGAAGGTTTGCTTGGTTTTTCCCGATTGGGTTTCCCAGGATAAATACTTGTATTATTTGTTTCTGTGCTTTGTCTTTCTTCTAGAGATCCTATTGTTTATTTGCAAATAAGACATACTGCTATAATCTTGTAAAAACTAACATGGTATCAAAGTAGTTCTAGAAGAGGCCACTGTCGAAAGTTAGGGTTTGACCTTCCAAGGCCTTCCCTCATCTCTTTAGCAGGAAAAGAGCTTTGGAAACTTCACTTTAGGGGAGGTACATCTTTTGGTGAAAGAAAATCCAAATTCCGAGAAGTTTCATTTTTTACCTAATTTCGCTACTGCAGAAATTAGGGTTTCAAGTTTTGTGCTGATGAAGCCACTGCCTTGGCTCAATTTCACCTTTCATCAACTCACCTTGAAAAGGCACATCTATCGGTGAGGTTAGTTTCTTCAAATTCAAAATTTTGTTTTTGACCAAACTCCTGCTAGGGTTTCTGGTTTAGATCTGCAAACAAGATGATTGGAATGAAGGTTGAAGATCGTCTTGATGGGGCCACCAACTTCTAATCCTAGAAGCCTAGGGTTCTTCTCATTCTAGAAGAACACGATCTCCTAAAATTTGTCAATGAGAAAGTTCCAGAACTAGAAGCGGAAGAAGCCAAGTCCCAGTTGAGGAAGGGTGATGCAAAAGCAAGAAGGATTCTAGTGGACTCAGTCAAAGACCACTTGGTTCAACAAATCTTAGAAAATACGATAGCTAGAAAGATGTTCAAAACCTTGAAGAAGTTATTTGACCATAGTAGCATCAATGTGACTCTCACATTGAGGAACAAACTGTCAAATATGAAGATGACTAGTCCGAAAACATTGCCTCATACTTCATGAGGATCACCGAACTACGAGACAAGCTAAGGTCCAGTGGAGACAACCTTGAAGAAAATGAGCTTGTCATGACCACCCTAAATGGTCTTCCACCATCTTGGGAGTCTTTCATCCAAACCATAAGTGGTTGAACGAAGTTGCCCAAATTCGACAAGCTATGGGTAGACTGCACTCAGGAAGAAACCACGATTACAGGAAGGCAAAGACTCCATGGTTCTCAAGTTGAGGAGAATCAAGCCTTCATCACTCATGCCAAGAAAGGCACGGGAAAAGGGAGGAAGTTTCACAAATATAAGCACCAAGCTAGGAGATCAAGTTCTTCTCCAGATCATAAGGAAAAGAAGAAGGACCTATCATGCATACAATGCTATAAGTGTAAGAAATATGGTCACTATGCAAGCCAATGTAACAGTTCAAGCAAGGGGAAGCATGAAGGTTCAACAATTGATGTGGAAGATGGTCATCATCACAAGAAACAAAGAAATGATGATCGTACATAATTCTTCTTCATATCAACTTTATCAGGTACAGTTCCGACCACTAGTGATACATGGCTCATAGATAGCAGTGCTTACAAGCATATGACTGATTATAAGGAAAATCTTTCAGAAGTAGTTGAGAAAGAATCCCATCTCCGTGTTGTACTTGGAGATGATGCCAACTACACTGTGAAAGGATTTGGATCTACCTTTCTTCAGTTAGAATCAAATGACTTATTACATCTGGATGATGTGCTATATGTACCTAATATGAAAAGAAACCTTTTCTCCATCTCCGCTTTAGAAGACAAGGGATATAGAGTGATATTTGCAAATGGAAAGGTGCTAGCTTGGCACAAAGATCCTAGCATGAACACAACAAAAGTGATCGGTGTAAGGGAGGAAATCTTGTATCGTCTGACCACTCTACCAGCTCAAGCATTAGTCCATGATTCCACTAACATCAATGAGCTATGGCACAAAAGACTAGCTCATCTAAACTATCAAGCTCTTCCAGCTTTAAGGAACATGGTGACAGGTCTACCAATGCTTCATGTAGACCATGATGGTGTATGTAGAGGATGTGCACTTGGTAAGAATACCAAGGGTTTATTTCCGAATAGTGAAAACAGATCCAAGGGAATATTGGATCTATTCCACTCTAACTTGTGTGGATCCATGATAGTAACTTCACTAGGTGGTACAATTACTATGTAACATTTATTGATGACCACTCACGAAAGACGTGGATATACTTCCTCAAGACCAAGTAATCCAAGGAACTACTCAGTAAATTCAAAGAGTTCAAAGCACAAGTCGAGAATCTGCTAGGAAGAAAGATTAAGATCCTGAGATCAGATAATGGTGGAGAATATACCTCTATAGAGTTTAATGATTTTTGCAAAGAAGCAGGAATTAAGAGGGAGCTTACAGTTCCCTACAACCCTCAACAAAATGGGGTTGCAAAAAGGAAGAACCAAACAATTGTGGAGGCAACCAAAGCCATGATGCATGACCAGAGTCTACCAATGTTCTTATGGGCAGAAGCATCCAAGACAGTTGTTTATGTTAAAAAAAGATGCCCTCATAAAATCTTGAAGAACATGACTCCGGAAGAAGCCTTCACAGGAGTAACGCAAGAAGTAGGCCACCTTCGTATCTTTGGCTGTCCAGTCTACATTCATGTGCCCAAGGATAAAATGACAAAGTTAGAACCTTCAGGCAAGAAGGGAACATTCGTGGGATACAATGAGTCTTCAAAGGATTACAGAATGTACATCCTAGGATTGAGGCAAATCGAAGTCAGTCGGGATGTGACCTTTGAAGAAGAGATGGCTATCTGAAAAGGAAGAGGATCTGATATGGAGATTGATGACGATGAAGATACGAGATTATCTCCCCCTCCAGAAGTTAAGAGGGAGTCTGAAGAAAAGAATGAAACGATCGGTCCCATTGATCCAATTAATCCAGATGATGCTCCCACAGATATGGCAGTAAGCCGGAAAAGACCTAGATGGCCACAACAGACATTGCAGGATGCAGAGGGGCACGAAGCTCCACATGGAATCCATTGGGAAAGCAAAATACCTCATAGATTCTCGAGTTCTGTAGCCTTGATGAGTCACATCATTGACTCAGAACCTACCACATACGAAAAAGCATCCAGACACCAAGTTTGGAAGGATGCCATGACGGACGGGTTCCAATCCATCATGAAGAATGACGTATGGGAGGCTGTACCGAGACCTGAGGGGAAGTCAGTAGTGGCTTCCAAATGGCTTTTCAAGATTAAACACGGAGCCGATGGTAGTGTGGAGAAACACAAGGCCAGATTTGTTGCCAGAGGATTCTCTCAGAAAGAGGGAATTGACTATGACAAAACATTTGCTCCTATGGCTCGATATACTTCCATCAGAACCATCATTGCTATTGCTTCATCTATGGGATGGAAGCTGCATTAGATGGATGTAAAGACCGCCTTCCTCAATGGTATTATGGAGGAAGAAGTTTACATTGAGCAACCAGAAGGGTTTATTGTCCATAAGAAAGATTCTCATGTATGTAAACTGAGAAAGGCATTATACAGGCTCAAGCAAGAACCTCGTGCTTGGTATGGATGGATAGACAGATACCTGGTAAACTTGGGATTCACCAAAAGTGATGCAGACCCCAATCTTTACTACAATGTTGAGGATAATGAGCCATTGATTTTGGTCTTGTACGTGGATGACTTGTTACTCACAGGGAATGAGAAACTAATTGGATGGTGTAAGAAGAAGCTTGCCTTTGAGTTTGAAATGAAGGACCTCGGATTGATGCATTATTTCTTGGGATTAGAAGTATGGCAGAGGCAGGAGGAAATTTTCCTAAGTCAAGGAAAATACACCATTGATATTTTGAAGAGATTCGGGATGTTGGATGCAAACACCAAAAAGCTGAAGGAGTTCACTTCAAATTCTAATATGATTGATCCCACCATGTATCGCCAGTTGATTGGCTCTTTGATGTATTTGACAAACGCTAGACCATATATTTGTTTTGCTATGAACACCCTTAGCCAGTTTATGAGTGATCTGAGGCAGATACACTGGGTTTCTGCAAAACATGTTCTCAGATACTTACGTGGCATTCTTGGATATGGTCTAAAATATGCTTCAGGATGTCATATGATATTGCAAGGATTTTCTGACTCAGATTGGGTCGGGTGTGTTGCAGATAGGAAGAGTACTTTCGGATGTTGCTTCAGTTAGGGCTTTGCATTAATTTCCTGGTGTAGCAGAAAGCAGACCTCAATAGCACTTACCACCGCAGAGGCCGAGTATATGCAGTACAACACCTGGAGAAGCAATATGGCTTCGAAAACTCCTTGCAGGTTTGTTTGGTCAGATTCCCGGACCAACTGTAATTCACTGTGATAATCAAAGTTGTATACATATGTCAGTGAATCCTCTGTTTCATGATAAAACGAAGCATATAGAGATCCAATATCACTACATTTCTGATATGGTACAAAAAGGTGTGGTCGAGTTACGGTATGTTTCGACAGATGACCAGACTGCAGATATTCTTACCAATCCTCTTCTCAGGACAAAGTTTGAATACTTTTATAGAAGACTTGGAGCAGAAGAAAATGAATCCCTCATTAAAAGGGAAAGTCAAGACTAATATCTATGATGCCTTCACACAGGTGCCTCTACTTGTTCTAGATCTTAGCTAGGTATGGGAGAAATCCCATCGACATTGTGAGACGAGAAGGTAGCAGATAGTCGTGTGCACAGTTGACCACTATATGTTCAAAATTCTCAATCTGGTGCTTTGGAGGAATCCCACCAGCTCTTGAGATGAACATGTTATAGATGGTCGTGCACACATGTGGTTTCTGCTTGCCCAGGTTCCCAACCAGGTATGGGAGAAATCCCTTCGCCATCTTGAGAGGACATAGATGGTCGTGTGCACTGATGGCCACTACATGTTCAGATTCTCTATCTAGTGTTCTTTGGAGTATTCCCACTAGCTCTTGAGAAGAACAAGTTGTAGATGATCGTGTACACCGGTGACCTCTATTATCCCAGATTCTTGACTTGGTGTAGGAGAATTCCCACCATCACTTAAGATGAACTAATAGTAGATGGTCGTGTGAAGCATGTCCAGTTTCTCAGGTAGAGACGAACATATAGCACTTTGATGACTCCTCTTGACGGACAAAGACATGTTAACGACCTTCAGTATGTATAGAGACAATCGAGATAGATGAGATGTACAGAAGAGACCTAGATGTTCATGATGCTGATGATGACCATATTTGAAGAACACCTTCCTTGTTGAGAGGGAGTGTTGGAACTTGTGCAACTCCAGAAGTTATTCTTATTGTACCTCCTATGGGAGATTATACTGATGTAATTACTCATGTAAAATCTAGACACACTCAATGTAAACCCTGGGGAAAGATCAGAAAAGAAAAAGAATAAAAATAAATTTAATTTTTATTTCCCCAAGGTAGGTTGACCCCAATCAAATTGGCAAGTTGGCCCCAGTGATTTTCCACTTGGAAAATCAATATAAATAGGAGGCGCCCCTCATTATTACACACATTCACAACAACTCACTCAGATAGAAAACGTGCGCCACTGCAGACTAGGAGAGTGTTTTCTGGGGTTATATTTGGGAGAGACATTTTCTCTCTCTCTCTTCTTCTCTTTGTTCACAGAAGTTATTATCTCTATACGAAGGTTTGTAGGGTTTTTCCCGATTGGGTTTCCTAGGATAAATTCTTGTGTTATTTGTTTTTGTGCTTTGTCTTTCTTCTAGAGATCCTATTGTTTATTTGCAAATAAGATATACTGCTATAATCTTGTAAAAACTAACAATCAAATCCAAATCTAAAGCAAAGGGACCAAGCCAAAAAAATGCTAATGATAAAAAAAGATAAGAAAAGGGATTGCAAAAAAGAGGCGTAAGGAAATGGTAACTCAAGAAAAAAATGCTCCCTTCTAAGGCACACACACGAGGAAGAAATATCATTAACCTCTAGCTTTTAAAAGTTAAGAGGTAGACCTAACACTCAATCACATTTTTATGATGGTCAACTTGCGAACACTCTCCCTAACGTCACATTGGCTTCATCACCCTCACCATACTTAGAAACATAGGAAATATGCTTGGTTGTAAAGGTAAAACATGAAAATATGGATCAATTATAGTTGCACGATGGTAATTTTGAAGTTACTGGGATAATTAATAAGTGAGTTATTAGAAAAGTGCACTTAATAGCCTTTTATGTTATTGTTTTGCATATTAGATAGTATTTTTCCTAAGTCATACATTATATGGTCTAACACTTGGATTGGATTGCATTGATGATGCATACTCTCCATGTGATGATTGCCCTCCTTATACACACATTTGGATGCACCTGTTGTACATTTTCACATTTGTTATGGGACAATTTTTTTGGAGGGATGTCCTAGCTTCGGGAGCAATTATCTTTTGATAGAGTACCCATAAATTTTCCATCTCAATGGCATTAGAAGTAGAGTGGCCATGGGATTTCTTAAAAGTAATTATAATAGAAAATCCGATGAATATTGAGGAAGTTGGTAATATCAAAACTACCACCTTGAAGCACTCGTTTTTCTTTGACCACTTGATTTATGGAGTGCCTCACCTATTTGGTCCACATGTGTCACCTTATCTGGGAGCATTCATCACTTTGTCTTGACTTTGTCGAGGTCTCCTCTTTTTTGTCCACTTATCTTGGAGAGTGAGTTGCTAGTTTTGACTTGTCAATGAGGTTGTTACATCATTGAGTGGTCAAGGTTTAAGGTTCCTAGTTTTGACTATGTCATTGGAGGATTTCGCAAATCTCTCATCTATATAAGAGAGCCTCTTTCATTATACTCTTTGCTAGAACTTGGAGAATAAAGTACTCTTGCTACTCTTATGTTCATTTGTCTTAGTGTCAAGATATGTGATGAATTTTGTAGAACTAAGTTGAAGATCTAAGTGCTAGATGTTCAAATATTGATTTCTTCTTCAAGTAATGACTTATGCATAACAATGTTGAGGTGATTTTATTTCAAGTTTAGTGCTATCTGTTTATTAAGTAGCTTTGATTTCAGCGCTTGAATTATTGCTTTTAATAGTAAATTCTTAAACTTTACTTGTAGGATTATTAGATCTTGCATGCATGTTTTTGTGGAGATTTTCAGCTCGTGAGATTTGCATAGATCTAAAGAGAAACAAAACATTTGGCTAACAAAGACTAGGACAAGGGTATGATCACTTAAACTCCCTCCTACTCTTTGATCCCCAAATCTTCCCTTGTTCCTTTATGACTCCATGCCCTTTCCTTAGGACATTAAGAACTAGTCAAGAGAACCACAATCTCTATTTCAGCCAACTCAAACAATTATTCATTTTTCCTTCACGGTTTTTTTGTTTTGTTTTAAATTTGGAAATTAACATTTATTCTCACGCATTAAAGCAAATAAAGGATATCTAAATAAATCCTCTTTGAGTTGCAAATTAGTTCGCCAATTTTTTCCACACTCATGGTAAATTAGTTATCCTTTATTTGCTGATTATAAATTGAAATAAATCTAATTAAATGTCATTTTCAAATTTGTTTAGCTCCATATGGTTCAATTTACTTGTGTTCTTTATGAGATAAACTTTTGATTGTTGGAGTTATTTTCATGGTACTATCTTATGCACTCTTCAACAATCTTTCACAAGTAATTTTCAGATATTTATTGTTCTACTAATTTACTTACTATTTCAGATCTGAAATTTAATGGTTGTTAGCATATTATTGATTTGTCATCTATGCTAATAGCACTTACAAGTAACTAAACACTTCTATTTCTTTCATTTTCAACACTTCTTTATTTCCGCACTTTGTTTGCAATTTTGTTTTTATAAGTTGCTGGAATTTTTATGTTGTTTCAACCACTAATTTTCTGGAAAACATTTTTTGAAGTTGCTGATTTATTTTTGAAATTAAGGATCAGTGTTTTGTTGACAAAACTAGCAACGGAAAACCAGTTCAATGGTGACTAAAGTATGTCTTCATTTTCAATGCCAAGTCACAATTTACATTGAAACTTTTATGTGGTTAGATCAACTTTTTATTCATTGTTTTTCACTTCATTCATTATCATAAAAAACAATTTCTTTTATTAATCAATACTTATATAGGATGCGATTTTCATATTTTATTTTACTTATCATGGTTATTGATCATTTCATATTACAACAAGTTTTTTCTCTTTGGAAAATTCACTAGATGATTTTGGGTTGTTCATTTTAAGTTGTCATCGTTTCTTTCATTATGCTCAATGATTTATGATTTATGGATGATTAAATAATTTTTAAATAAATCCATGTAATTTTGATTTCTTTTAATTTCCATTTAATAAACACTCGGGCAATCAACCTATTTATAATCTATGTTATTTGCCTTATCTCTTGGACGTAGTTGCATTTTGGGAATTCCCTTTAGTGGTTTGTCTAAGCCACTAAAAGTGAAGAGAAATGGTTGTAGGTGACAAATGCACTATATCCATAGTTGCACTTGGCTAGAACCCCTTTGAGTCCTTGCATTTAGGGTGCTAGTTGTTGTGGCAACAAGTCTCAAGCCTAATATTGTTGAGAAATTAAATACCAGATGGGTGACCACGGATGGTGAAGAGTTTTGTCTAAAAATACTATTTGGTCCACCCATAGTTTTAAAAATCAGTGAAATTAGTTTCGAAATAGGCCGATTCACCGAGTTGAAGGCAAACCAAACCAAATCAGTCTGGAAATCGGTTTGGTACAAAACCGGTCCGATCGGCCGATTTATATAAACAATTGGTCCGATTGGCCGATTTATGTAAAAAATCGACCGATTTTTTACTCTCAGACATGGGGGGTCTGTAGACTTGAGAAAACACAGAAATTTCATTGTTTTCCTTGTTTTTTCCTAACCTAATCTAACCCTAGGGCCTAAATCTACTTAATGAACCCCCCCCCCTGCACACTCTATTTCCCTACACCTATTCCCTATTCTGATTGTGGAGCAATGCTGCAGAAGTAGCAATTCGCAAACAGTGTGACTGTGTCAGTGAGGGGCAGCCATGGGGACAGTGGACTATAGAGTATGTAGTTAACTATCTAGCATGTTTTTTGGACTCTACAGGCCATATAGCCTTTAGGTAACTTATAGGCCTCATAGATTATTTATTTTGTTCCAGTCCCAGTCTCCTACATATGTATTGCACAATACACTTTGTGCAATTTTAAAATATTCACTCTTATATGGTATATAGTATATACATGAGCAGACTTTAGATATTTTGTCTTTAATGCTTTGGAAGCATGGATTAAAATCTTGAAAATGTTGTTTTTCTTTAAAATTTAAATATTTTATGTATTTTTTAGTAAACCGAGTCATTAAATTCAAATCAGCCGATTTATGACCGATTCATTACCGATTCCGAGTCCGATTCCGATTTTTAAAACTATGGGTCCACCCTTGTGCATTCAAGCTTAAAGTACTAGGGTCACACGTTATTTATCAAGGATTGGCTAGCAAATGTTGGTTATCCATGACTGGTCTCATTAATGTTATGTTTGTGCAGTGTGGCAAGAAACATGGTATTAAACACATCATTTGGTATCGTAAGTTTGCTAGGCTTATATGGGTTTATCTTGGCCATTGGTTTCATGATATTATTTGTAAGACTCTTCACTGAAGACCAGCCACTTTTAGTGAACACTGGTTTGTTAAGGAATTTCTTTGTGGCTGTGGTACATGCTTTAGTTCATTACTCTTTCACATCTTTGGGTAACCTGTATCTTTTTGTAATACAATTTTGCCAAAAAAAGAAATCGATTAGTTCAGTTTTCAAGAACTGTTGTTTTATTCTAGATGTAACAGTAACTAAGATTATACGAGGTCCGACTCTGAACTTGTTTATTGAGTTTAAAATTTTAAATAGTCATTCTCTTTTAGATAAACATTCCAAGGCATATTTAGACACCAAGTGAGCCTGGATATTGATCAAGTCAGATGGTTTTGGGAAATCTTCCGAATGTTGTGAAAGTGAAAGTCTGAACTCATGTCTAATTTTAGTGTGTTGTTCAAATTAGGTGAAAGCCTCATAATTTATGCCTTGCTGATGAAGTTCAGGGGAGATATCTGTGACATATCAAATTATTGAGGTTGATTGCATTGGTGGATGATCATAATAATAACTACTGACCTCGGTATCATGCTCTACATTTGTTTTCAATTTACAGGAAGCTGGGAATGTTCCTTATGTTGTCGAAAATGGTGCTGGAAAGTTTAGTAAATCACCAAAAGAGATTGCCAATATTGTTGCTGATTGGTTTGGTCCAAAAGTGGAGGAACTCCAGAAGATGTCCCAGAATGCAGTAAAACTTGCTCGACCAGATGCTGTTTTTAAAATTGTACATGATCTTGATGAACTTGTCCGTCACAGAGATGCATATCCTCCATACTCCTTTGGTTTAAGTTGACATTTTATTGCCTAATGTGTTTAAATTCAATCTTTTCATGCCTACTCAATTTTGACGTGAATCAAGTTTATTTCCATTGATTTGTTTTCTGCCTCACAACCGAGGAGAATGCTTTTCCTTCCCACAAGAGTTATGTAACTAACTTATCTAGATTTTTGTCAGCATGCTGAGCATGTAAGCCTTTAACAGGTGCATGCAGTGAAAAGTTCTACTAAGTTAGCCGATAGCCTACACTATTTTTGGATTGAAATGTACCATGGCTGAATGCTTTCATGTACATCTGTAGTTTACACTTTGAAGGAGACATACCTCGTTTGAAATTTTCTTTTACTTGTATCATTTCTCAAGATTCCATGCAATTATGGTGCCATTCTTGCACTCAATTTTGCAACAGATGTTTTAAAGCAACTATGCATTTTACATTCTTCTCTTCTTTATTTTGTTTCTCATAATAATTCTTCAGTTCATAGGTTCCACTTGCATCGGGTAAGTGTATCCTCCTTACAGCCCTTATCAAAGAGAGAAATTTTCATGCTTTTAGGTTGATGTTAACCTCCAAAGAGGTTGTGTGCCTCAAGGTCCTGGAAGTGGCTTCATACAATGAAGTTCGCAAGAGTGTCTACTGAGAAGGTTGCTTATGAAATCAGCTACTGAAGTATTTTGTAGTGAGCTTTGTTTGTGAAGTATCTTTCAATAAGGTGCATATGCAGATATTGAGGTCTTAGGTGTTTTCAGAAGCAACTGTATCAGAGTTTATGTGTCACGTATGTGGGAAAGCAAAAGATCTGCAGTGGAGTTACCTTCGCAAGAAAAGGAACTAAACATGAAGAGTATTCTGAGGATGCTCTCTTCGGTCATGTCTGTGATGTTAGACTTATCATTTTGAACATTTCATGCCATGCCTCAAG
This sequence comes from Pseudotsuga menziesii, assembly GCA_001517045.1. Lineage (NCBI taxonomy): Eukaryota > Viridiplantae > Streptophyta > Pinopsida > Pinales > Pinaceae > Pseudotsuga > Pseudotsuga menziesii. The sequence goes on along the minus strand of LPNX010800601.1, from coordinate 79,595 downwards.
GCTCACATTCATCTCAAGTTCCATACTGTGATAGCAATCACTGTCACAGTGGACCGATTACGTGGTTGCAACAAATTTTCGTTACTTTTGCAATGCCTTTTACTAGAGTCAGAGGGAAGTTACTCGGCATTTTGCAGCTTTAGCGTCTTTACAGACATTTTAAAATAATATTTAGAGATTGCCAAAAGTGGAAGGGTTGATGATGGAGAAGGCATATAAATTTTTGAAGTGGTGGGGTAAAATGTATCTTTTATTTTCTTGTTTGAAAAGTATTGAGAATGTTTGCCATGTTAATGTAGTGCATCTAGCTGGGTCATATAAATGGCTATTCGAATCACAGTGGATTACCATTTTGAAAGTAGGCAATCAATAAGCACTGAACAGCAGAACAATTAATGCTGTATATGCTGCATGCATAATGTTTGCTTTAAAAGCAGTCCGACTGCCTTCTCCACAAGAAGGAAATACCAGCCAATCTGACAGCGTCTTACATGAATATACCTGTTTTCCTAATCATCCTAAACCAAAAATGACCCCATTCCAATGGAGAGGGGCAACTATCAGAATGTGATACTCTGCAGAATTCCAGTTCCAGGTTTGGGATATCTTTCATTGCCACAAACGATACTTGATTATTTCTTCCTTTTGGCAGGTCCAACAGCAACCATCTGAAATCCTGTGCTGTGAAGGATATCTTTGATTGCTAGACTTTTATTAATGACTAACCACCCAAACAGTACANATATATATATATATATATATATATATATATATATATATAACCTGATTTATCAAACGATGGAGATCTTCAATATGGATTCTTTTAAATGCAGAAGCTAAAAGATTAATCTAATATAATGAAATGAAGGAATTTGTGGTCCTTGAGACGGTATCTTAGAGCTTTCAACCATCAATGAATATAGTGAAGATGATGTTCTATGAAAACTCTGGGCACACCTATTGCCCTAACTTTATGGCATAGCCTGCTAAATGACAAAGGAAAAGTATTGCTTCTATGAATTATCAATGGAAAAGAGTCATTGTACAGGAATAAAACATTGTAATTATTGTTAATGTATGATGTGCAATCAGAACTGTACTTTTAGTTCCTAAACAAAATAGGAATGGTCCATTCTTAATGAATAGAAATAGTAGTAACTTTAAGCGTTTAATAAGAAGTTAAGGCATTGATTCAATATTTGGAACTAAATTTTGAGAATAGAAAAACACCAGAAACTATTATACATATTAAGTATGTCTATACTAAGGCTCAGCTTGCCATGGCATAGATCAATGCTCCAGTAGACCGAAAAAATTAAACAATTGTGGAATTGTGGTGCAAGTTAAGAGGTTACAAGCAACATCAATATGAAAACAGGAAATGACTTTATTGTGCCAAACGCAATGAGGGACTAGACAAAACTTGCCAGTGAATTGTTCTTAGAGTTATGTTTGAATTGAACTTACTGCCAGTGCTGATTGAGAGATGGATGCAGCTGCAAGACTTTATTAAAATAAAAGAAAAATTGTAGTGGAGAAAAGTATAAGGAAAAAAAATGGAAAACTTGCAGGTTTTGTGCATCAAACCTAGTAAGACAACATGAAGATCCAAGTTACAGTTCTACTCACTATGATCCCATCTCATGTATGGGTGACCAAAGAATTATTGCATTTGTGATTTTCATCATAGGCACTCTACTGTTGTGCCATATATCCTTTCCATATACACGACAACGCTTCTCTAGTATGGATCGTGATTCATTGTGATCACTTGTGTACTTTCTATTGGCTCAAAATGACCTAAATTGTTGTCCCTTAATAGGTAGTCACATGGTGTGTTCATAATTAACCTTTAGAATGACCTAAATTGTTCTCTTGTGTACTTTCTATTGGCTCAAAATTACCTAAATTGTTGTCACTTAATAGGTAGTCATATGGTGTGTTCATAATTTTCCTTTAGATAAGTGTCACTCAGTGGGTTGAGATGTGTCACTAGTCACCTAGGTGGATGTCATACATATACCATGTCATTCTCATTTTCTCCCTTAGCCATTTTTCATGCCTCGTCATTTTGTCACATTTTTGCCTATCATATGTCATGTTGCAAGGTGTACTAATTCCCTTGTATAAAATGCCAAAGAAAAATCAAAATGTCAAATTTCTCTAGGTAGAGACACCTTGTATTCATATTATTATACACTTGAGTGTTGCTACCTTGATAAAAAGCCTTATTACCTAAGCCCCATGGTGATAAAGAAAAAGGAAAGAAGGGACTACGCAAATAAAATAATATAAATAATGATAAAAAGGGAATACAAAAAATCCTTAGAGTTGTGTTTGAATTGAACTTAATGCCAATGTTGATTGAGAGATGCATGTAGCTACATGTGGGAATATAATTAACCCACTTAATACTTAGGATACAAATATTTAATCATTTTTTATTAAATTCCTACCTACTAGCCTAGATAGGTGGCATCCACTTGCACCACATGGTCAACACTTGCCATATATACCCCAGGAGCGCCTTTATTCTGATTCTGGTTTGATCCTGTCCACTTTATTGACTGCTAGAATTAGTAACTGCGCCTTCCTGCAGATTCTTTCTTTATTCTGCTTTATTCCAGCTTTTCTGTGGATAAGGTAACACTAGTTAATTTTGAAACTGCTATCTTTTGTTGCCAACCCACCCTCCACGATTTTCTCTCCAGATTCCAGGATTAGCATGTTTTTCCATCACTCTTGACAAATCACTCATGCTTAAGCTAATTCGTGAGGTCCTTGACAGAGTTAGAAAGTGCTTTAGCCACCTATGGGGGTTTATCATATTTGGCAAGTCTGATTTATGGGCTAGCATGAGTTGTCTTTCACCAACTTAATTTTCTTTTATAAGGATGTATTACTATTGTAAGAATTAATCAATCAAGTCGTTGCTTTAATATTCAATTATTCATTGGATCACTTCTCTTGTATTCAATCTCTTATTCTTCTCTCTATTTTCCTTATGCATACTTGTGAGAATTATCTTAGTAGCAAGATCTACCTCCTGTGTTTCTTCTTTGAATCAAGGCTCTTTTTCTAATGGTATCCGAGTTGCAATTTCTACATGGAATCAGAGCCACATTGTACACAACCTATCAAGCTCTACATAGTATCTGAGCGCAAGGTTGCTTCAAGTTCTACAAAGTTGAGGAGCTATATGTTCTCTCTATAAGAGTGCATCCAGTCTCCTATCCCTCTCTGAAGAAGAGCTTGTTATTAAGCTTACAAGATTTTCTCCTAGTTTTATTTGTGCAGGTTGCAGAGAGTTTCTTCTTGAGCGCATCAACATCTCAATATGGATTCTTCTTCAGCTATGATTCTAACTCCCTTGAACTATCATGAATGGAAGGACAAAATTGGCATTCTATTGCGCAATAAGGGACTCTATAGAGTTTCTATGGCTTTAGAAAATGAACCAAATTCTGTTGTTGAGAAAGCTAAGTAGCACAATAGGTTGGATGAAGCCTATGGATTGCTTTGCCTCTCTATTTCCTCTGATCTACTCTTTCATCTAGATGGGTTGACCACTCCAAACCGAGTGTGGACCAAACTTGAGTCTCTCTTTGGAGTTCAAGTTGAGTTAAGAGCTCATCAGTTGGAGAATGAGTTATTCTCATTGAGTCCAAGCAGTTTCGATTCTATTGAGGTTTTCTTCACCAAATTCAAGTCACTTGTTCTATTGATCAAGCAATGTGGGATTGACAAGAAGGAAGATCAATTGATCATTTCCATCCTATCTAAATTGGGTCTTGAATACTCAGTTTTTGTGTCTACTTTTCATGCTACTAGGCTTGATATTTCTAATTGGAAAATGCCTTCTTTGAGTACATTATTTGATTCACTGACAAAAGGAGCAAGATAAATTGATCCAGATGGGTGCTCTTAGATCCTCCAAGGGCAAAGATCATGCTCTCATAGTTCAAGGAAGCAAGAATGCCAAATCCAAAGTGAAGCGAATTGTGAAAGAGAAAAATACGAAGTCAGATAATGAAGATGAAAGTTCGAAGCCTATTGATGAAGGTTCAATGAAAAAAGTCAAGAAGAAAGGAAGTAAATCCAAGTGTTCTTATTGTAGCAAGGGATTTCATCATGAGAAGAAATGGTTCAAGAAGAAGATGGACATCATGTCTCGGCTTCTTGAGAAGCACAACATCAAAGCTCTAGATGAGCTAGAGAAGCCCGTTGATTCTAAAGAACACAATCATAGTGCACAGTTTCAAGGTGATATAAACTATGCCTTGAGTGCCAGAGTTAAATCCTTTTCTCATATCTCTGATATAGGTTTACTTTTTGATATATCAAAATCAGAAATATTAGTTTTGTTGTTTGATAATTCACCTATTAGTCTCCTAGGTTCATCTCTCAATTATTGTGATTTTTCACTAGATCCTGACTTGTCTTTAAGCATCTCTTCCTCATTCCATAATTCTGATTTAGAAGCATGTTTGCAGGCTGATATGCATGTCATGACACGATTCATACCACCATCCATACCATCTACCATACCTCTGAATACTCCCAAGACTATACAAACCTCAAGTTCACTAGTTGATTTCTCATTGGTTTCTTATGCAGTGTTACTTATATCAAATGGTTTCAAGTCTTGTTTATTTTTCACTGGTTGGTTGTATATAACCTTAGCCATCATTGGACTTATCTTAGACATGTTTGGATATGTTCTAAACACTTATGGTTCAGATCTCAAGTCCATCCATCATTCATATTTTTACTCTCATTAGTTTTCCCCAGTTGCTCATCTTTTTCCTAGTCTAGCCCCATATCCTCATGGAGACACTGAAGCCTTAGTCTTTGTTGTTCTATATAAGAATATCTATGATATATCAGAGTCTTTTCAGCTTCATATCAGATCTGGGAAGGTGCTACATCAGAGTGGAAGATTGATATGTGATTCACATCACAATTTTATAGCTATATTGATTGTGTTACTGATTGTCTTAATTTTTGTACTCTTTGGGAAGGAGTATGCATAGATCTCTTTTCCATTTCAGATTGTGTTTGCAGATCAGAGTTTGTCAGCAGCAAGAAGCATTCAGAGAATGCTTTTACTTCATCAGATGATGAGATACAAGGAGTCTCTCCTCTTCCTTCTTGCAAATTCTACACTCTAGCGCATGATCATGGACTCTCGATTTCTTCATCAAAGTATGTCACTAGAAATAGTTCATTCAGCTCATTCAAGTGAAGATAAAGACATACTGAAGACATGTTTTAAATTTTGAGCCTTGTCCTTTCTTGAGGGAGGATTTCTCCCATGTGGTTTTGCCTCTTTCCTTAGCTTTTCTAGACATGAATAATTGTAAAGGGTGACCATAGCCTTGTTGGTGGGCCCTATATACACCTATATGCATAATATGCATCTGATTATTTCAGACATAAACATCATAAAGATAGACTTAAAGGGGGTGTGGGAATATAATTAACCCACTTAATACTTAGGATACAAATATTTAATAATTTTTTATTAAATTCCTACCTATTAGCTTAGATAGTTGGCATCCACTTGCACCACATGGTCAACACTTGCCATATATACTCTAGGAGTGCCTTTATTCTGATTATGGTTTGATATTGCCCACTTTATTGACTACCATAATTAGTAAACACGCCTTTCTGTAGGTTCTACCTTTATTCTGCTTTATTCCAGCTTTTCTGTGGATAAGGTAAAGCTGGTCAACTAGGAAACAACTATCTTTTATTACCAACCCATCCTCCATGATTTTCTCTCCAGATTCCAAGATTAGCATGCTTTTCTATCACTCTTGACAACTCACTCATGCTTTAGCTAATTCGTGAGGTTCTTGACGGAGTTGGAAAGTGCTTTGGCCAACTATGGGGGTTTATCATATTTGGTAAGTCTGATTTATGAGTTAGCATGAGTTGTCTTCCACCAACTCAATTCTCCTTTACAAGGATGTATTACTATTGTAATAATTACTCAGTCAAGTCATTGATTCAATATTCAATTATTCGTTGGATCGCTTCTCTTGTATTCATCTTCTTATTCTTCTCTCTATTTTCTTTGTGCATACTTGTAAGAATTATCTTAGTAGCAAGATCTACCTCCTATGTTTCTTTTTTGCATCAAGGCTATTTTTCTAATGGTATCAGAGCTGAAATTTCTACACTACAAGACTTTATTAACAAAAAAAAGCTAAATTGTGGATTATAGAAGTATAATTGAAAAACTTGTAGATTTCATGCATCAAACCTGGTAAGACAACATAAAGATCCAAGTTAGAGTTTTACACCTTGTGACCCCTTGTTATGTATGGGTGACCAAAGGATTATTGGGCTTGTGATTTTCATCACAGGCAGTAGTTCCACTGGGAACATCAATGGACTTCCCATGGATGTTTGCAACAGAGGTACTGCTAGTATGCTTAGATGGCCACCCAAGGTGTTTTTTGTTGGAGTGTTTATTAGATATACTTTAGTGTTTTGCCATACACCCTTTCCATATACATGAAGATGCTTCTCTATTATGGATCATGACTCATTGTGATCGCTTGTGTACTTTATATTGGCTCAAAATGACATAAATTATTGTCCCTTAATATGTAGTCACATGGTGTGTTCATAATAGAACGACCCAAATTCTTACCCCTTGTGTACATTTTATTGGCTCGGAATGAACTAAATTGTGTTAGCAACATATTGATTAATCAAGAAGATGACAAGATGGTAGAAAAGGGACACATAACATTACATTAATATGTATAAAGATTACATATATAGTACACAATTTGGTAACTACCTAACATCTGTATTGTTACCAACTAAGTTGCACCTAGTTGGACTTCCAGGCGAGCCGATAAAGTTTGAACAAGCACATTTGTTCATTCTTGAGAGTCCAGAAGTCTGCCAAGCTTTTTTTGGGAGATTTTTCAAAAACAAATTGTAACACATGTGCATACCCCCTTGGGGAAATTGTAAAAAAATGTGATAGCATGGTCAATTTTATAAAATACTCGGCTTCCTAGAATTAGACATCAAGCTCCCTAGCCCAGAGTGTTTTTTTCCCTCAGTAATTATTTGTTGTTGAACAAACGACTAATAATTTCTGAGTTTTTCGCTCACACCTCCAAACTTGGGGTAGTCGTCTTGGTGGTTAGGCCTTAGGGGGTTATTAGAGCCTATGTGTCAATGTTTATAAACATACTAGGAATTCAAATTGAGTCATATGGACATGCTCGAGGTCCCCTTAGGTTTTTGTTCAATTCTGAGAATTTGTTTTTTCCTCGCAAAATTAGGCTATTTTTTAATGGTTTAATTAAAAAATTTGTAAAGGGCATAAAAGCTTGATTCAGAGTCCATTTTTAGCATGGGGATGCTCATTTTCACACTTAGAGCATCCTTTTTACCCTAGAGGCCACTTTTCCTATGTTTCAAGCGACAAATCATCCCATAAAGCATTATTTCTCTAAAGGTGTGTCAAAACGACACTTTAATGCTAATCATGAGACAAATTGACACAAAAGTCAAAGTTTGAAAAGTAAAAAATGACTTGTTTAATAGGTGGGGTGACATGGCAAAGGGGTACCCCATGGTATGCGACCTCTTCCAAATACTAAAACGTCAAACTTCGGATAAAAGTTTTGAGTTATGAATCATGGAAGTTGATGAGATGACGCCAACCTCATGGACTCATGTGGGTGGTTGTAAAAGCGAGTTGATTATGTGGAATTTGAGAAAAAAACGTGATATATCATTAAGTCAACCAATGGGTGAGTTGTTTCCCCATAATGGCATCATGATTGAGTAGAGTGTGTAGATGTGGCGAGTAATGAGAGAGTGAGTTGGGGGTTTGGTGAGGGGCGGACCTCTCTTAGAGAGGTGGTGTTCTCTCCATGAGGTTCAATCAATCAAGATATGTTGTGAATATTTATTAATATTATTAATTATAAATAAATAGATTATTAGGTTACTAGTGAAAGGGCGTAACCCTTCACTATGCTTGCTCAAGCCTTATAAAGGCGAGCTTATTGTAATTTTATATCATCATCTATTTAGGCCATCCAAGTCCTTTTAGAGCAATATTCCTCTTTTAATTAATATTTATTATCATTCAAAATGAAAGTCGGATTCGACTATTAACAGTGCAATCGGATACGGTTGTTCCAAGATCCTAAGTTATCTCATGAAATCAAGCTTGAACTCAACGTGAACTCCGACTTCATCTCAAGTGGTGTATTCACCCCCCTACCACCCTCTCTCCTCTCCTCATTTTCCCATGGTCAGAGGACCAAAGGTTTTCTCTCCTTGTATTGTACTGCATTATTGTTTGGAATAATAAAAGGCTTTGGAGGTCTCATGTGGTGCATGGCTCAAGTGTTGAATGATCATTTTCTCATGTTGTTGTTGAGGTAATCTGTAGAATTTCATGCATTTGCTATTTCTTGTCAAAGCTAGCCTCCACTCTCCACTAATAGACTCCATAGCCCAAGCATTCCCAAGCTCTCTCTCTCTCTCTCTCTCCAAATTGAAATCGAAGTTTCTCCTTTGGTTACAGTTATTCACATGCTTAAGTAGTTTAGTTTCTCTTTCAAAGGAATTAATAAAGGGTGACATGTTTAAACATGTATCTAGATCTAGAAGCATAAAGTAATATTTTGAAAGTATATATAGTTTTATTAGGTACTTGTGCATATTTCCAATTATTCAGTACTTAAATATTTTATGGTTATATCATTATATTTAACACATTTGGTGCATGATAGATGGCTGGTTTTTGTCTTTTATTGATAAGACAAGGAGAAGTGATGCCGAAAATTTGAAGATTTAGGCCATCCAAGGCCTTTCGGAGCAATATTCCTCTTTCTTGCTTCAATTTTAAAAACCTCGTAAGCCTTTGGATCCAGATCTGTAAGAACCATTGGCATCCACCTCAAGCATTGTAAATACCGTAGTAAAATATTTTGAGTAGGCTCCTAAGAGCCCACTCCCCATCCCCCCTGTGGATTTGCGTCGATGCGCTTTTTTCATGGTTTTGCTTTTGTTAGTGTAGTTTTGCTTTATAGATAAGTATACTTTGCTATATGAAATTTTAATTTCATTCATTGCAAAGTAATACAAGTACTAACCCCACAACTTCCCGAGTTACCCGAAAGAGGAAAGAGATGCATGGTAGGATTAATTAAATAACATTTGTTTGTTTATTCTGTACTACTTTTATTTTTTTTAGTAATTTACTCCCCTTGCTTTCTTGATTAGGGTTTATAACCTGAAATAGACTCTTGGAGACTTAATAAAGAAGCAAAAACTATTCAAACAATCTCTAAAAATTAACAAGGATTTCGTTGTGTATGCTTTGCACTATTTCGGTTTGATTGACCGGTTGGATGCATCGAAAGCAACGTGAGTGACTATTTTAAATTAGTCTCTTTCAAATTAACCTCCCAAGGACAAAATCCAACGTCTCGATTTAATCCATTATGGGGAAAGTTCATAGAGGAAGCTAGAACCATTGGATAGTGACCTCGAGATACTGTTAGGCTAGACCTTTGTTGGTGTAGTGTTGTACATGTCCCAGAGACTCTAATCTAACCCACATATTCTTTGTGGTGAACCACATCGGATAAGGGTGTTGGACATATTCATACCGTCAGGTATGTCTGTATAAAATTGAGCACATAGATTTGTGGACAAACACACAAGTCACAAGATAGATCACACAATTTACTCAGCAATTGAAGAATGAAACAGTGCAAAAATGGATTGCAGCTGTGAATGCTTTCATTAATAAAAAAAGTAATTAGATAATAATTACAATGAAGTACAATGGTTAAATAGCCACAAGCAATTCGAATTCCCATGAGGAAATTCGAATTGATTACACTCTACTTGACTGTAGGTAACTAAGACCTTGTCTAAATCATTATCGAAGGACTCAATGGTTAACTGACCTTGTCTAAACCATCACCGGAGTTCATCAGAGTTCTAAAACACAACTCAAGTGTTACATTCAGTGTTGACTAAGGCTAACTGACTATGGTAGGTGAGAAATGTGCCCCTCTTGTATGCAGCCATGCAAACCTAGTGCTAACTGAATGTAGAGGACTAGAACTGAATGTAACTGACTCCTAACTTAGCTTGACCTGTCACCAACTCAACTCAACTAACCTTGGTTGGTTTCGGCACTCCTAGTGGCTCCTAAATTGTAGGGATTGGTCTAGGAGGCTCCTAAAATGATGCATGCAAGTGCAATCAGTGGAAGTAGGCTTCAATTAGTGTTTCCCACACTTTAGTAACTAAAACATGTGCCCCAATTAGGCCAAGTGGACCCAGTGGTGCTAGTGACTAAAAATAGACTGGATGGACTCCCGATTTAAACATGACTCATGATTTAGACATATGACCAAATTGGAAAAGGGAGGATTAATAATCCTAATACCCCCCCTGAATTCTAACTTGGACAATCTGTGGGCCTTGGTAACTAAGACCATAGGTCACCTATTACATCGAGTAAAATAAAGTAACTGCTTAATACAAGGAGCTGGGGCAAAAACCACATGGGAAAAAGGCCCCCCCTCTATCTAAGCAGGGGGGGCCTTTTTCATATCTGTGAGGTAGCAAAGCAACATGCATGGTGTGCTGTGCATAGGTATTCTGGGGCATGGCATGTAGACTTCTCCTTCTTCTCCAAAAATGATGATGGAAGGAAGGAGGAATGTAACTTTTGTCTCTTGCTAGATGAAGAGGTGTATGATCATATCCATTCTTCTGAATGTAGTGAGACTGAGCCCTTGCCATGTAGCATCTTACAGGGAGTCTATTACATCTCTTTGAATGAGGTAAGATTGCATGGCATAGCGCAAGGGTCTTTCCTTTCTGAGTGTCAAGTGAGTTTCCAGTAATCTTCCTAGCTTCTAGTTTGGAAGTAGGGACTGAATCTAGATCTGAATCACCCTGAATCTCAATCTCATAAACTGATAAAGATGGATCTACAATACTAGTAGAAGCTGCAAAAGAAGTAGATGCAATGATTTTACCTTCCCTTGCAAGTGGCTGCTGAGAGTGCACTGGTTCTGAAGGAGGCATGAAATGTGAGAACTCATATGCTTTTGAGGCATGATTTGCAACACCCTTCGCTATGATGTTCCCAGTAGAGATATCTGTGATATCCACTGAGTCAGGACCAAAGATCACTCGCTTTGGAAATCCAGTATGGGTCATCTGGTAGACAGATAACAGGTTTGAAGCTAGGGAGGGAACAAATAGCACATCTTTGAACCTTCCATGTTCAAGCTTGACAAAGCCTTTCCCTTTTGTTTGGACTTTACTGTTATTGCCCATCTGAATACTAGGACCATCAAAGGACTGAAAAGAAGAAAATGATCATTAGAGGAAACTTCAACTCAAAATGGGCCTTTTAACTTTAACTCAAATTCCATGTCATCATGTGTTAGCCAATGAAATTGCTTTAAATTTGAAATACCATATAGGTCTTAAACACTTTTTAAATATAAATTTGGGGATAGGTATCACAAAAAAAATACTTTTTTAGTTTGTATTTTTGACATATCTCCCCGTGTTTTTACTCAAATTTCGATCGGGAGAGCTCGTTGGATGCGGAATTTAATGCATCATCATCACATTTTTTCAGTTATTTCTTGTTTTTGGGGTAGCGGGGTCCTTCAAAAGTATGCCGAGTGGGTACTTGTTGGATGCGGAATTTAATTCCGCATCCAACGAGCTCTCTCGATCGAAAATTGAGTAAAAACACGGGGAGATATGTCGAAAATACAAACAAAAAAGTAGTTTTTTTTCTTTTTTTCCTCCAAAATTAATAAATATTATTTTATTATTTTAACTACTATTTTATTAATTTTTTTTAGGAGGCCCATTTTGAGTTGAAATTTCCTCTAATGTCTCTGGATGCAGCCATATGATTGGAAGCTCCAGAATCAACGAGGACGACATGAGCTGATGAGCAGCTAGCCATCAGTGCATGGCCTTTCCTTTGGTATTTTTCATCTTCTTCTTCAGAGTCATCCTTCCTTGCGCTAGTAGGTGCAGAAATGTTATGTTTCTTCAAAAGAAGAGCCATTTCATCAAGTTGTCTTCTTATACAGGAGCTTTCTGAATGAAAGCCCCTTCCACAATAAGAGTAGAGGACCTTGCCTTTGCCCTTCTTTTTGCTTCTCTTCGAACCTGAAGACTCCTTTGACTGCTCTTTCTTCACAGGAGACTCATCTCTTTGCTTCCCTTTGTCATTTGCTACCTCATCTCCTTTTGCAACCAGAGCTTGATCTTTGGAAGATCGAATGAACCCCATTTGGATCAATTTATCATTCTCAAAAGTGAGAGATTGGATGAAGGCATCAAGAGTGGGCATCTTCCAATTTGGAGTAGTGAGCTTTACTGTTTGGAAGGTTGATACAAAGACTGAGTAGTCTAAATTCAGCTTTGTGAGAATGGCAAGGATGAGCTGATCTTCATCCTTCTCCACTTTGCATTTCTTCAACTGATATATCAAGTTCTTGAAATTTGTGAAGAATTCATTCAGTGATTCGAAGTTGGATGGATTAAGAGTGATCAGATCATTTTCTAGATGATGAACCCTCATCTCATCCTGCTTATCAAATAAGGAGGCAAGCTTGTCCCAAATCTCCTTGGGAGTCTTGAATCCTTGGATGTGGAATTGAAGATCTCGAGAGACTGAGGAAAATAAGTATCCATGAGCTTCATCAAGTCGATTCCAGTACTTTTCTTTGTCATGATTCAAAGCTGGCACTGCCTCTATTTCTTCTGTGAGTCTGAAGAGCTTCTTGGTGCGGAGTAGTACCCCCATGTCATCCTTCCACTGGTGATAGTTGAAAGGAGTGAGAGGCTCTACTTGATGAACCATTTTGAATGCAGTAAGAAGGACTGAGCTACTATAGTGAATGCAGTGAGAAGAAAGGGATGCTTGTAGCGAATGCTGTAGAAGAGCTGATGACCTGTAACACAATCAAACATACAAAGTAAGGTCGACAGTATGCACTTTTGGAATTTCCTTCACACCCAGCATAGTTGATCAAGCAAGCTTGATCAACAATTTCCTAACTTGGGATATTAAGTGTTAAATTCTCTACTTCTGGTGCAGTACTGGAAGGAGCAATTTTGCTAAAAAAAAATGATCCAGCTGGAGATCTGAGGAGGAGAGGTGTCTTGTCTATTGAGGCTCTGATACCATATAAAATTGAGCACATAGATCTGTGGACAAACACACAACTTACAAGATAGATAACACAATTTACTTAGCAATTGAAGAATGAAACAATGCAAAAATTGCTTGCAGCTGTGAATGCTTTCATTAATAAAAAAAAGTTATTAGATAATAATTACAATGAAGTACAATGACTAAATAGCCACAAGCAATTCAAATCCACATGAGGAAATTCGAATTGATTACACTCTACTTGACTGTAGGTAACTAAGACCTTGTCTAAATCATTATCGGAGGACTCAATGGTTAATTGACCTTGTCTAAACCATCACCGGAGTTCATCGGAGTTCTAAAACACAACTCAAGTGTTACATTTAGTGTTGACTAAGGCTTACTGACTGTGGTAGGTGAGAAATGCGCCCCTCCTGCATGCAGCCATGCAAACCTAGCGCTAACTAAATGTAGAGGACTAGAACTGAATGTAACTGACTCCTAACTTAGCTTGACTAGTCATCAACTCAACTCAACTGACCTTGGTTGGTTTCGGCACTCCCAGTGGCTCCTAAATTGTAGGGATTGGTCTAGGAGGATCCTAAACTGATGCATGCAAGTGCAATCAGTGGTAGTAGGCCTTAATTAGTGTTCCCCACACTTTAGTAACTGAAACATGTGCCTCAATTAGGCCAAGTGGACCCAGTGGTTATAGTGACTAAAAATAGACTGGATGGACTCCTGATTTAGACATGACTCCTGATTTAGACATATGACCAAATTGGACGAGGTTGGATTAATAATCCTAATAATCTGGAGTCCCCTTCCCCTTGTTTAATCCACTCATTAGTCTACAATAATCTAAAACTAACCAAGAACACTTGCAACACATTTTCAATATTACAACAGCATTACAATCTTGTGACTCTATTTCAACACTAGTCTTTTACTTGTATTGTACATTTTATTACTATAAGTTTATTTACTCATATGATGTTGTATAATTCATATGTTGTTGTGTTTAAATTATATTGTTGCAATATCTTGTTCCAATATTTACTTTAATAAAAACTCCTAAACAACTTACTCATCAACAAACCACCACTAAACACTTAACCAGGCTTAGTAACTCTTAGGGTCTACCCCCCTTGGATTTGTTAGGAGTTTTCCTAAACGAAGGGGTCAAGATCAAGTGACAGTACTTGACTCGAGACTTGCCCCCAATGACGCACTTAGTGACTTGAATATTTCTGCCATGACAACCTAACCCCCCAAGGTGTGTGAAAGGAGACAACATTTTCTGGCGCTGTTGTCGGGGATACATATTTTTATTCCCGGAGTATGACTTTTGTTTCTCCTTTTTTGTTTTTTCTTTGTTTGATGAATATTTAGATTAGACCTTTAATTTTTCATTTGGCGACTCCACTAACCTTTTTCAATTTTTATTTTTTACAAAGAAAAGCAAAAAATAGATAATTTTGTGAAAGATTTATGATGCATATTTTTCTTTTCACGTGGAGACTCCATTGAAGGGATAAAACCCTTGTATCTCATAAAATTGTTGAGATTGATTGTGTAAGTTAGCCCACATTACAATAAAATTTAAAGCTCATTATTTGACAACTCCATCCTTTCAGTTCCAGACATTCCCCATTATCACTAATTCTTGATATAGATATTAGAAAGATGGAAACTGCTACTCGAATCTCCTGTAGATGTCCTCCCATTGATTTCTTTAAAATCCCAGGATTTCCCAATTATTTCGATGGGGAAAGGAAAGATATTCCCATTCCAGTTTTTCGGGGGCATGATAGTGATTACTCAGCTAGATTCCATGTTGTGACTTTCCTTTCGCATGCATGTGAATCCAGCTTACGTTACGAGGATCATATGATGCAATTGTTTGGTCATTCTCTGCAGGGGGAGGATTCAAATTGGTTTTACAATGGCCTTCCTGATAAATCTATTACTTCAATTGCAAATTTCTTCAAGATTCTGAAACGATGGCTTTATGCACTAATACATATGAGCGAATTTGCGACGGTTTTTCGTTGCTACTTCCATGTTTCGTCGTCTCAATTGCGATAATAACAGCTGCGATGTTTCGTGGCACTTATTTCGTCTCTAAAACGATGAAGTTTATAAGCCGTCAATATAGAGACGAAAACTGGCCGCCACGTGGCTTCTATACGGTGGCCTTGAAATTGATTTTTATTAATTCATATTCTATGTTTCGTCAGTCTATCGACAAAATTATCGTCCCTATAACGACGAAAATATGGCCAAAAACTACTTGGAAAAATTTTGTTTCCACGCAAAAACATGGACCCGTTTCGACAAACGTTTGTCTCTTTATCGATGAATTCTGGAATTTGAACAGAAATTTCTTCCATGCAAAACCGTGGAAAACCAATCTCTATCGACGAAATTTGCGACAGTTTTTCGTTGCTATTTCCACGTTTGGTCGTCTCAATTGTGACAATAACGGTCGCGATGTTTTGTGGCACTTATTTTGTCTCTATAACGAAGAACTTGATAAGTCGTCAATATAGAGATGAAAACTGGTCGCCAGGTGTCTTCTATACGGTGGCCTTGAAATGGATTTTTTTTATTTCATTTTCTACATTTCGTCGCTCTATCAACAAAAGTATTGTCCCTATAACGACGAAAATATGGCCAAAACTGCTGCGCAAAATTTTGGTTCCACACAAAACTGTGGAAAACCAATCTCTATCGACGAAATTTGCAAGTTGAATGGTAATTTTTCCATGAAACTACGTCGCTATAGAGACGGTATTCATGGAAAGCCACTCAGGGTTTCAACAGTTTTGTAATACCCGCGATGAAAGTTCATTGATATTGCGACTAAACCTGGAGGTTTAAGAAAAATTAAAAAACCGTGGAAAGGCACATTTGTTTCCACGGTTATGGATCTTCAATAAGTGCTTGTGATTGATGTGCAGTCTCATGGACCTTTTAATTCTATTTTAGACTGTTGATGAAATTGTCATTGATGCCAACATGGTCTTGATGTCATTGATGTCACCACTTTGTTGAAGCTCTTGAAGAAGCCCCGCTAATGATGCTGAAGACCCTAGAGATGATCCTGAAGCCTTGGTAGACAATGGAGAAGCCCATGAAGTCTTGGAACCCTTGATGAAGACCCTGATGACCTTGCAAAGGTCATGGAGCCCACTACTGGCAATTGATATGGTTAGATGGCATGATGAGCCTTGATGGAGATGATAATTCTTGAATATGGTCCTAAGTGCATATCTTGCACCCACTTATATGATGGATGGCCATGACCCTGCATGAAGCTCTTAATACCATAAAAGTTCATGAAGAAGCCATCAAGAAGAATTCAAATCATTTCATGATGGCTTGCACAAATTGAAAAAAATATGAGTAAAGGATCTTGTCAATGCAAGCGAGACCCTCACAAGATGATAGCCCTCATCATTCCCTTTCCAACGGTAGGTGGCACGTCACATGGTTCCTCATGGTTGATGAGATATTAACTTTTGAAGTCGACCCAACAAAAATTATAAGTCGGCTCAGTCAAACACAAAGTGGGCTCAGTCAAAGTTTTATTAAAAAATATATAAAATATTGTTTTTTAGTATGTCGGCCCCATTAAAAATAATAATAAAATACAAGTCGGCTCAGCAAAATATGGAGGAGAAATTAGTATAAATACCCTCTCAAAGTTTTCATTTTGGCTATCGAAATTTCGGAGGAGCTCTGTGATTTTTACTGAGGCAGCCGCAGCCTCACTGAGGAGAATTTCGGGTACTGTAGCAGCTACAGTAGACAGGAAATTTTTTTTAATTTTTTTTTAATCTCTGTAACCTCATGGGAGCAGCATCTCTGGATTTTTCAGCATTCAAGATAGTCCCGTTTTTTTGGAGATCTTACATCTTTGGAGATCTTCACTTATCTGTTCAGTGCAATTGTTGAAGACTCTTAGGCTGCTACAGCAGCACGCAAGGGTGATCTAGGGCCACTGTATGACCCTGCTGAGAGGCTGTTGATGCTGCTAGGGTATCGTGGACATTTGCTGGCCATTATTGCTATCATTTGAGAAGAGATTTCATAGTGGAGAGGGTGTGAGACACCATGGCAGTGAATATTCTATTGCTGGGCAGCGTGAAATTGTTGGGACAGTAACATATTCACTATGGAGCAACCAATAAATTGTGTGGGTCGCGTTTATGCCATTAAAGAGGTTGAAACTTGAGGGATCTGTTCCTTCATTGCTGGATGCATTAATGGTCATTTATCTCTTTGCCATGACCACAATCTTCAGTTGACAGTGGTCTGCACTATACATTACTCATCTACAGGAGTTTATTTCACTGCTATTGGGCATCTATATTGTTAACTGTCTTTCTTAAGTGACTGCCCACTATAATGAGCTGCTACAGGCAGGAAGAAAGGGTCTGCATTATATACCAGTCATCTACAGCCAGTCTGGGCACAAAGGGAGGTCGCCACAGTTAGAATCAGAGGGTATGTGACTTATACTAGTCACCTACAGGATCATTGAATAGCAGTAGAGTTCCTATCATTGGTTAAGGACGTGATCAAAGAGAAACATGATATCTTTGTTATAGAAGACGCAGAAGGAGTAAATTGTGTTACAGTATTATATGTGGTGAGACTATCTATGGCTGCTGGGCGTGTTAAGAAGACTACTCCCATGCTTATCCTGATGAAGTATACACAGTTCATGAATGAACAAGTGGAGATGATGAGGAAGGTATGCACAATTCGATGTTGAACTCTTCTTGCAAACAATCAGTGCATTCCTTTTTATTGGAGTCCATTCATAGCACAAATATACAGCTCAAGGTGCATGAACAGTCTAAGTTCTTGGGTTGTTATCAGCACTATCTTCTTGCCAACTAAATAGAGTCATCTTTAGCAACAAGAAGGCGTGATCACTTGTGAGGTCTTGGTAAGCTTGTAGAAGCATATGTCTATTTTTTAAGGTCAAATTTTTTACTGTTTTCTTTGGAAAAACACGCTGAAAGATGAGGCCTAGAAAGAATGTTTTTGGGGTTGTTTTTTAAACAGAAAATAAGGTCAAAAATAGGCTGAGTTTTTGGACTGTAATATGTCTGCAAGGAATGTATTTGCAGACTTAAGAAGAGTTTTTTAGAGCAGCCTTGTGAGGTAAATTGATAGAGACTTAAAGTCTGAGTTTGAAGTACTGTGATCAATCATGTTTGAGGGCAGAACTGAAGCATATGCTTGGTGAACATCCCTAAGGTAGAAGTCTGTACTTGTTGACAGTATTAATATGATGTTTGCACAGTATCAGGTATGCACAATAGTATGATCACAGTGGTAGATGAACTGTATTTTAGATAGCAAAATAACTTTTTCAGTAGTGGAATGTAAGCAGTGAAGTATACATTGTTGTATACAGCAGTGATGTAATCAAGGTTTTGAAGTACACAGTATATACACAATTCATTATTGTCTTGAAGTTTTCTCCTTGTTTCTACACAGTCCTAGTGTGGACATTGTTTGGGGTATTTATTAACTCATTGATCATCTAAGAACACACACAGTGGCAGATACACAATCTAAGATGGCTGTCCTGAGTTGACTGTGTGCAAGCTAATACACAGGCCAGCATGAAGATGATCATCATCCAAGTTTGAAGTGTTTGAAGAGAAGATGACTGCCCATTAAATTCATAGATCACCGTCTTCATCTACAGCATGGAGTCTGCACAGTTCAAAGACATACAAAGTCAGCCCAGTGACCTTTGGTATGTATGACAGCTTGTTTGCTCAGGAGTAATGATGTAAGTGCTAGGTTGCATACACAGCCTGAGTTAGTAACATGAAAACCACTTGAAGTGTGATCAAGACATTGTCTTGACAGTATGATGATGATAGTGATGTACACAGTAAAGGTGGAGTATGTAAAGTAATATACCTCAGCATAAATTCTAGTGACATAATGTTGATGATATGGCAGTAATGCATCTACAGTAGTATGGAATGTACTCTCAGCTAAAGACATGTTGACATGTGGCTTCTTGAGCAGCAGTGATAAGCAGATTGACCAGATTTTGGTGAGCAGGTTAACCAGAGATGATGAGCAGTGATGAGTAGACTTGATAACTCAGCAGGTATTGAGGAGCTGTGATTGATGGTTGATGTGCACAGATGTTTGAGCAGAGATTGAGACTATGACCAACAGCAGAGATGATGAGCCAAGATGATGAGCAGCATTGATGAGCAGGAAAAATGAGCAGAGATTAATGAGCAGTAGTGAGCAGTGGTACAACAAAGTTAAGAGTGATGAGCAGAACAGATTGAAGGAACAGATTGAGCTTTAATTGTAAATGCAAGCTTGACTTGCTTTTTGAGGTTAGGATACCTCAAACCCTTCTTAACAGGGTCTAAGAAAACCAGGCAGGGTCCTGGATGCAGAGTAGGTGCTCTATGTATCAGTAGGTGCTGATTTTGCTTAACGGTTGTAGCCGGACCAAAATAATATAAAAAGATTACAAATTTATATGGTGTGGTGTTCTTCTGTGTTATGATTCTTGTTGAGTTAAATTTTATGATATGTGAATGATATGAAATGATTATGAGATTGGTAGAACAATGAAATGATGAATTAGTAGTTAAGTGTGACAGGTCAAGAAAAGTTGTAAAAATTGCTTTACACTGATTCACCCCCACTCTCAGTGTCTACAATTGGTATCAGAGCACAGGCCTTCGTCTCAAGCCTAGCAAGCTTGAAGGAGATCCTTATAAACAATGGAGGAAAAGAAAGAGTCATCAAGCAATGACGTGCCTGTACTAGATATTGCAGATTATTTCAGTTGGAGAAGCAAAATGAAGGCTTATCTGAAGAAGTTTGGTGTTTGGGAAATTGTCATCAATCCACCCGCTCCATCAAACAAGAAAGGAAAATCAGCTGCACAGAAGGAAGCGAAGAAGGACAACACTACAGCCTTGAAGTTCCTCATGGATGGACTTCCCAGCTCAGTGAAGGAAAGTGTAGGAGAGTACACTTCGGCAAAAGACCTATGGTTCAAGCTGGAGAGTGAGTATCAGAAGGCAAGACCAGAACCTGAAAAGACAGATAAGAAATCAGAAGACAAGCCCCCAGAAGAGCTAAATCAAGAAGAAGATAAACAGGAAGAGGACTCTAGTAAAGGTATGAACTCTTGTGATTATGATAGCTTATGTGATGAAATTGAAAAGGTTCTTGCAGATGATGATGAAGCAATGTTGAAAGCTAAACAAAGAATTATAAACTATGTATGCAACATAGATCTCAGAGCTGATTGGTTCTTGAACAAGGTTGATCTTAATCAATCTGATTACAAGATGTTTAGGATGACAACCTTTGATTATATGGATAATCTCCAAAAGCAGAATGTTGAACTAGAGGAGTTGCTTAAGAAACTTAAGCATGAAGGAGTA
Organism: Pseudotsuga menziesii; assembly: GCA_001517045.1. Lineage (NCBI taxonomy): Eukaryota > Viridiplantae > Streptophyta > Pinopsida > Pinales > Pinaceae > Pseudotsuga > Pseudotsuga menziesii. The sequence goes on along the minus strand of LPNX010800601.1, from coordinate 58,937 downwards.
GGTTGGCTGAAATTGCTGAAGGAAAAGGAAATAGAAAAAGAAAAGCTAAAGATTGTTTGATCGATCTAACCCTAGAACAAAAGAACCATGATAAAGATTCAAAAATATTTGAAGAAGCAAGAGAGTTAAATCATGACTTGAAGACTCAGCTGGAGGAAGCCAAGAGGACAGAAGAAATATTGAAGAGACAGCTAGAAGAAAAGGATGAAACAGTCCAGAAGCTAGAAATGGAGGTAGTTGGTCTCAGGAAGAAAGGTAAGAAAAATGAAGCCTTGGTCAAGCTCCAAGACAATTCAATTGTCCTAGATAAGATCTTAGACTGCCAAAGATCTCCACTCGACAAAACTGGTCTTGGTTACAAGAAGAACAAAGAAAAACTTGAAGATGACACTTGGTCTATGAAGACTCCAAAAGCAGGTCCATCAACGTCCAAAGCTGCCCCCCAGGCACCTCCACATGACAACAAGGATTTTGGAAGTTCAAAGATGAAACAAGGAGTTAGGTCTGTTCATCAAATCAACTTCATAAAGGAAACATCTACAAGACCCAGGTATGAAAATGGCTTCAATGGTTATTGTTATTTGTGTTCTAACTTTGGTCATAAGGCTATGGATTGTAGGTTCTATGGAAGAAGAAGGGTTGGAAGCACCAATGTCTCAGTTAGATGTTGGACATGTAAACAAGTCGGACATGTTGCTGCCACATGTCACACATTGAGATGCTACACCTGCAGTGGGTTTGGACACAAAGCCCATGAATGTGCCAGTCAAAGAATTCAAGCAAGAAGAAGTACTCCATACACATCAGCAAGAAGATTTGAAGATCAGAAGACAAATGGTTACAGTCAAGGACACTCTCAAGCATGGAGAAATGAAGTTGATCGAAGAAGTGTTGGAAGCTCCAACAGTTCAGTCATATGTTGGTCATGCAACAATGTCGGTCACTTTGCTACACATTGTCGTACGATGAGGTGTTATAGCTGCAGTGGCCTTGGGCACAAAGCTCAAGATTGTTGGAGTACACAGAAGCAATCCTTGAGAAGTTACCTAGACAACTCATCAAGGAAAGCCAGTACAAATGAAGGAACAGATGCTCAAAGGATAGATGTCAAGAAGTAAGTATGGATGAGGAAGACCGAGTAGTTGCAGTTAGGAGAAGCTGATCAGAGCAGGGAGGATGGCTGCCATATGGCAAGCCAAGTGTAAGGTATCTCAAAGACCTTAGCACACCTTGAGGTCATGAGGCTGGAGAATGAACTCAAAGGAGATAGGATGGTTACTCCAGGCATACAGACAGGTCCTAGGATCGTGCATATTGACAGGGGGAGCAGTCAGCAGTAATCAGAGATCTCAGACACAGGTATGTGGGCACCCTTTTCCATTGATGCCAAAGGGGGAGAGATGAAGACAAAGGGAGAGTTGCATACAAAAGGGGATCATGCTCATAGGGGGAACATGAGTTGTTGTCATCAATGACAAAGGGGGAGATTGTTGATGAAATTGTCATTGATGCCAACATGGTCTTGATGTCATTGATGTCACCACTTTGTTGAAGCTCTTGAAGAAGCCCTGCTGATGATGCTGAAGACCCTAGAGATGATCCTGAAACCTTGGTAGACAATGGAGAAGCCCATGAAGTCTTGGAACCCTTGATGAAGACCCTTATGACCTTGCAAAGGTCATGGAGCCCACTACTGGCAATTGATATGGTTAGATGGCATGATGAGCCTTGATGGAGATGATAATTCTTGAAGATGGTCCTAAGTGCATATCTTGCACCCACTTATATGATGGATGGCCATGACCCTGCATGAAGCTCTTAATACCATAAAAGTTCGTGAAGAGGCCATCAAGAAGAATTCAAGTCATTTCATGATGGCTTGCACAAATTGAAGAAAATATGAATAAAGGATCTTTTCAATGCAAACAATACCCTCATAAGATGATAGCCCTCGTCATGCCCTTTCCAACGGTAGGTGGCATGTCATGTGGTTCCTCATGGTTGATGAGATATTAACTTTTGAAGTCGACCCAACAAAAATGATAAGTCGGCTCAGTCAAACACAAAGTCAGCTCAGTCAAAGTTTTATTAAAAATATATATAAAATATTGTTTTATAGTATGTCGGCCCCATTAAAAATAATAATAAAATACAATTCGGCTCAGCAAAATATGGAGGAGAAATTAGTATAAATACCCTCTCAAAGTTTTCATTTTGGCTATGGAAATTTTGGAGGAGCTTTGTGATTTTTACTGAGGCAGCCGCAGCCTCACTGAGGAGAATTTCGGGTACTGTAGCAGCTACAGTAGACAGGAATTTTTTTTTAAGTTTTTTTTAATCTCTGTAACCTCATGGGAGCAGCATCTCTGGATTTTTCAGCATTTAAGAAAGTCCCTTTTTTTGGAGATCTTACATCTTTAGAGATCTTCACTTATCTGTTCAGTGCAATTGTTGAAGACTCTTAGGCTGCTACAACAGCACGCAAGGGTGATATAGGGCCACTGTATGACCCCGCTGAGAGGGTATTGATGCTGCTAGGGTATCGTGGACATTTGGTGGCCATTATTGCTATCATTTGAGAAGAGATTTCATAGTGGAGAGGGTGTGAGACACCATGGCAGTGAATATTCTATTGCTGGACAGCGTGAAATTGTTGGGACAGTAACATATTCACTATGGAGCAACCAATAAATTGTGTGGGTCGAGTTTTATGCCATTAAAGAGGTTGAAACTTGAGGGATCTGTTCCTTCACTGCTGGATGCATTAATGGTCATCTATCTCTTTGCCATGACCACAATCTTCAGTTGACAATGGTCTGCACTGTACATTACTCATCTACAGGAGTTTATTTTACTGCTATTGGGCATCTATATTGTTAACTGTCTTTCTTAAGTGATTGTCCACTATAGTGAGCTGCTACAGGTAGGAAGAAAGGGTCTGCATTATATACCGGTCATCTACAGCCAGTCTAGGCACAAAGGGAGGTCGCCACAGTTAGAATCAGAGGGTCTGTGACTTATACTAGTCACCTACAGGATCATTGAACAGCAGCAGAGTTCCTATCATTGGTTAAGGACGTGGTCAAAGAGAAACATGATATCTCTGTTATAGAAGACGCAGAAGGAGTAAATTGTGTTACAGTATTATATGTGGTGAGACTATCTATGGCTGCTGGGCATGTTAAGAAGACTACTCCCATGCTTATCCTGATGAAGTCTACACAGTTCATGAATGAACAAGTGGAGATGACGAGGAAGGTATGCACAGTTCGATGTTGAACTCTTCTTGCAAAGAATCAGTCCATTCCTTTTTATTGGAGTCCATTCATAGCACAAATATACAGCTCAAGGTGCATGAACAGTCTAAGTTCTTGGGTTGTTATCAGCACTATCCTCTTGCCAACTAAATAGAGTCATCTTCAGCAACAAGAAGGCGTGATCACTTGTGAGGTCTTGGTAAGCTTGTAGAAGCATATGTCTATTTTTTAAGGTCAAATGTTTTACTGTTTTCTTTGGAAAAACACGCTGAAAGATGAGGCCTAGAAAGAATGTTTTTGGGGTTGTTTTTTAAACAGAAAATAAGGTCAAAAATAGGCTGAGTTTTTGGACTGTAATATGTCTGCAAGGAATGTATTTGCAGACTTAAGAAGAGTTTTTTAGAGCAGCCTTGTGAGGTAAATTGATAGAGACTTAAAGTCCGAGTTTGAAGTACTGTGATCAATCATGTTTGAGGGCAGAACTGAAGCATATGCTTGGTGAACATCCCTAAGGTAGAAGTCTGTACTTGTTGACAGTATTAATATGATGTTTGCACAGTATCAAGTATGCACAATAGTATGATCACAGTGGTAGATGAACTGTATTTTAGATAGCAAAATAACTTTCTCAGTAGTGGAATGTAAGCAGTGAAGTATACATTGTTGTATACAGCAGTGATGTAATCAGGGTTTTGAAGTACACAGTTCATTATTGTCTTGAAGTTTTCTCCTTGTTTCTACACAGTCCTAGTGTGGACATTGTTTGGGGTATTTCTTAACTCATTGATCATCTAAGAACACACACAGTGGTAGATACACAATCTAAGATGGCTGTCCTGAGTTGACTATGTGCAAGCTAATACACAGGCCAGCATGAAGATGATCATCATCCAAGTTTGAAGTGTTTGAAGAGAAGATGACTGCCCATTAAATTCACAGATCACCATCTTCATCTACAGCGTGGAGTCTGCACAGTTCAAAGACATACAAAGTCAGCCTAGTGACCTTTGGTATGTATGACAGCTTGTTTGCTCAGGAGTAATGATGTAAGTGCTAGGTTGCATACACAGCCTGAGTTAGTAACATGACAGCCACTTGAAGTGTGATCAAGACATTGTCTTGACAGTATGATGATGATAGTGATGTACACAGTAAAGGTGGATTATGTACAGTAATATACCTCAGCATAAATTCTAGTGACATAATGTTGATGATATGGCAGTAATGCATCTATAGCAGTATGGAATGTACTCTCAGCCAAAGACATGTTGACATGTGGCTTCTTGAGCAGCAGTGATAAGCAGATTGACCAGATTTTGGTGAGCAGGTTAACCAGAGATGATGAGCAGTGATGAGTAGACTTGATAACTCAGCAGGTATTGAGGAGCTGTGATTGATGGTTGATGTGCACAGATGTTTGAGCAGAGATTGAGACTATGACTAGCAGCAGAGATGATGAGCCAAGATGATGAGCAGCATTGATGAGCACGAAAAATGAGCAGATATTAATGAGCAGTAGTGAGCAGTGGTACAGCAGAGTTAAGAGTGATGAGCAGAACAGATTGAAGGAACAGATTGAGCTTTAATTGTAAATGCAAGCTTGACTTTCTTTTTGAGGTTAGGATACCTCAAACCCTTCTTAACAGGGTCTAAGAAAACCAGGCAGGGTCCTGGATGCAGAGTAGGTGCTCTATGTATTAGTAGGTGCTGATTTTGCCTAACGGTTGTAGCCGGACCAAAATAATATAAAAAGATTACAAATTTATATGGTGTGGTGTTCTTCTGTGTTATGATTCTTGTTGAGTTAAATGTTATGATATGTGAATGATATGAAATGATTATGAGATTGGTAGAACAATGAGATGATGAATTAGTAATTAAGTGTGACAGGTCAAGAAAAGTTGTAAAAATTGTTTTACACTGATTCACCCCCCCTCTCAGTCTCTACATAGACCAGATTTAATCAACGCTACAGAGCAGATTTCCAGAAGGTAATTCCGAGCCACAAACTGGGGCAAACCTACCATGTGATTTGATGTTTTAGGGATGAGTTTAATACATGTAAAAGAAAGAAATTTTCAGATCTTATAAAACAGAAAATGAAAGATGAATTAAGATTTAAAATGGCATAAAAGCTGTGATTTGTGCCTAACAAATCCAAGTTAGGCAGATGGGGTCAATTGAGGATCTCGTGGAGGCTTTAGTGATTAAAGAGTAGATAGGGTTGAATGGTTCAAACCCAATCTACTCCTTAATAACTAGATCCACTTCATAAATATTCAATAGGAAAATCCTAAGCTAGACATTAGATATTTGTCAAACAAGAGCCATGAGGTGGCAAAGTCACCGCAATTCCTAAAAATTATTACTACAAGACAAATGCTATAGAATGGAAATATACCTCTGTTTCAACCCCAACAACGCTTCCCATGCCAAACCAAGAAATTTATCATAATACACTTGTAATATAACTACAAATGGTAGCTTCAGAGATGGAGGATAAAGGATAATTTCTCTTAATAGGTTTTAAAACTCGAGACTCCTCTTCCCCACAAGAAGGTTGGAATAAGCTTGGACAATAGGAAAAGCACCTCCATTTCCACCCAAAAAAGGCTTCTCGTGCAATGTTTTGGTTTGGTAGAAAATAAACGGGAACAAAAACTTCCATGCTTCTGGTATAAAATGAAAAATAAAACACAATTTTGAATAGTAATTTAAAGAAACGATGAAGAGATGGAGCCAAAAGCTGAAACCAAACAGTTATGATATAGGGAAAGTGGTTAAAAAACAGAGGTGGACAATGCACAGAGAGAACATAAGAGTGATAAAAGCAGGGAATGGTACAACAAGAACACAACAAAGACAGTTAAGGCTGATATTCTTATATTTCTATACAAACATTGGATAGGAAGCATGATGAAGAGGCTAGAAATGAAAATATCAAAGTTATATTATACGACAGGTACAAGCAAGTCATATAAAATATTAATTCCTAGGGAGAATGTAGGCAATGCAAGAACCCTTACCTTATCAATCACCTTTATCCAGGTCCATTGGCCCATAGCGCTTGCAAAGAGTTGTCCTAATAAATGGAAAACCACTGTGTTGGCTGGCAATTAAATTTATAAATTAAATAAATAATCCATTCCTAGAAAATATCAAAATACTCTGAAATAAAAAAGGGCATACAATTAAATCAGCTAATGTTGTCTGGAAAGTGTGTTCTTGGGGTAATTCCACCAAGAGATGTGGTTTTGGAGTCACATTCCACATGTCTTGCGAAGGAAATCAACAATCAATCTATCTAGCACACATTTTCCACTAGAATATCAACTCGCATTTAAATGCTATATTACAATACCGTTGCCTCACTGATGTGGAAACTTGTGTTTGTATTCGACAAGATTTCTTTAACCATTATATTAAAACGAAAACAACACACAAATTTTAAAGTTTAAGACATAAATATATTAAATACACATATAAATAGGTTTTTACTAGAAATGTGTGGACACTGTTAATACCACCATCCTGTAAAACAATATAAAACAAAAAACAGAGGAAAGAGTCATGTTCTCTTACTATATGAATAAAATGTCACGAAATACTCAGGATAAATCTTTGTTATCTATGAAATGTTAAATTTCCAGTAAATAATAGCCCGCATGGGTGTGGCTCATTGGTGGTTCAGTTGTTATGAAGTCACTTGTTGTAAATTGGAGGTCACGAGATCAAATCCCACCCAGGTTTACCTGTGTCCCATGTCGTGCGAAGGGTGTGGGGCACCTAGGGGTATAGTGGTAGCGGGAATGGATCCCTAGACCCCGTGTCACGTGAGTACCAGCCCAGCTCCAGTTGTCGATTCCCCTAGTTACTAAAAAAAAAATTCCAATAAATAATATTTAGATATGGAAATATTTGTTCTAACAGAATGCACTTTGAGGAGCTCATGGAATGATTTTGTAGCACACATATTAATACATTTTTTTTACTTATAAAAAAAATAAAGAAACAGTTTAGGGGAGGAAGTTCAGGGATGAACCTACAGAGCTATGAGCACGGGCTTGTTGTGAGAATCATTGCATATGATGTTTCCATCATTATTCGTTCTCCCATTGCATCTTCCACATAGAATTGGGGACCGTAGTGGATATTTATTGACCCCTTTGCTATTATTTATTTCTCATCTTTTCTCCTAACAGTCCTTAGAAACTCAATGACCGACATCTTTTCAACGAGATCCTCCAACTGCAGAGTTAAATTCAAACCATTAAGAAGAAAAAACATGAACATGAATTTGTTCTCCTCGGGTTCAGGCTTGGGTTTTTTCTTAGGAAGAACTCCAAGGTAGCCCTCATTGCTGCTTCTTTTCTTCCTGGTATATTATTCTGCCATCTTGGACACAAGAAATGGCAAACCGCAGAGGTAATATTGTGTTCTTCTATCGCAACACTTGCCTACACTTAGAATTTGCAAGAATTGATGCATGCAACAAGATTTCGTTAATTTATACATAGAATGCTATAGATGGGGTCGATGTCTCACTAATTACTCAAAGCAATTATGCATGTACAACTCAAGACAAGCTCTAGCGTTCCACAATTGCTACAAAGCTCCACTCAGTAGCCTCAAAACCACTCTGAGCAAACAAAAACAGTTTGCTATAGAACATTCAGGCTTCAAACTCCAAAAAGTTGCCATTATCAAAGAAAAACTAACAACCGTACTTAGGGTTTAATTGAATTGCAGTACATCCAACTGACAACTATGACGTCTGATACATTGCCAACCCTGGAGGAGCCGATATCAAAACCTACATCACTGAAATATAGCCCAATCAACAATCAAATAAATAATATTAAAATAATTATATTTAATATAAATTTAAAAAAAATTAAAAAACTTTACAACCACAAAAAATTAAACAATGTATGGTTTGTTGGATTAATAGACATAACCCATCATATATATCACCGCTTGCGGTGACATAACAAGGGTTAAGAGAAACACAACCAAATTTGAGAAACATGCACACAAGGAGACCTTTGATAGTTTGGGCATTGGCACACTAGGAGACATTTGATTTACTCACAAGGAGACCTTGATAATTTGCGCATTGGAACACCAGGTGGCCCAAATGGTCCAAATGAAAGTTGTCCTTCTACTATGGAAAGCGATTAACACTGTGTCAACGAACAATAGCTTAGTGGAGCATCGGGTCTATAAAAAAAACGAATCGGCTAGTCATTGTTGACTGGACCCTCTTGTTGCAATTACTCTGGTTTAAATAAAAGGAGGGAGTTGTAGGGTTGTTAAATGCGTTCGTAAGGTACATGACCCAAATAATACAACTGTTATTTTGAGCCTCAATGTTAGTTTGTATCCCCCCAAAAAAGATGCATGCTTACCTTTTATGAATTTACGGCTAGATGATTGTTGTAGAGTATGACTAATCTCTTTAGTTTTGGATATGGTTGATAAAGAAATCCGGGCTCAATCCATGCTCAATCAATCGCAACTATAGCAAATGTGCCGAAAATGCATGAATCAGGTGGTACAATGGACAGACGATTCCATGCACATTCTCTTACGCTTTCAATGATGGAAGGATTGAGTTTTTATCCTGGAGAGTCCACAAACCCTTTGTGTGCTTGTCAGAGAGGGACTGTGAGGCAACTGATGCAGCTTGTTGATCGTTTTTATAAATAAAACACTTCTTTCAAACAGGGTACCCCTTCACCCAGATCCAACAGATTTGTAACACAAAATAAAATTTTAAATCTGAGTAGAGTTGTGAAGCTTCAGCAAAAAGAGAAGCCTGCTCTAACTAACCAAGGATAATTACCAATTCCATTACAACTCGACCCGAGCGTAAACAACCGAGAGTTATTAATGCCATTACAACTTGACCCGCGTGTAAACAGCCTTTGAAAGCTGGCATTGGTTTCGCGGGTGTGCAAAGATAGCCATATATCGTCAATATAGAGACGAAAGTTTGTTGAAAATTAAAAACGTCGATATTGCCACAGTTTTTCCGTCATGATAAAAAAAATGAAGTATTAATCCATGAATGTTCAAAACGTGGAAGTATTTCGTGGAAAAATCCGCCCAAGTGTATTAGTGATGATGAAAGATATAGTGGATTATTCAATATTGAATTATTCATGAAGAACACTTTGGCTTACTTCTTTCCTTCTCGATAATTTCACATGGAAGATATTGAGACACTTAGTATCAACATGGTATACAATACTCAACATTTGTAAATCCATGATGATCCCATTTATACCCCGAGTCTACCTTAGGATCAAACCATTACATAAGCTTATAATGAAACGTATGATGAAAATTGTAATGTGTATAATGATAAAAGTTTGGAAGGTTTACTGCCTTCTGACCTTTTTTCTAAAGAAGATGATTGTGATCAAGAGGAGGATGAGTATAGCCTAAACCATGACACAAGTGATGAAGACTTCCTTATGTCCAACAAAGAGGTTGATAAGGACTCCTGGACATTCATGGAAAATCCAATCTATGACATGTCTAAGGAGGGAAATAATGAACTAGAAAATTTTGATGGTTCTGTTAAGTCATGAATTTGTTTCCTTCAGTCTTATATTTTGCTTGCGATTTTTGTTTTAAGCTTGCTCATTTGCTTACTTCTAGAAAATTTTGGTTTAGAATGAAATTTTGATTTTTTGCCATTAGGTTTCCATCTTTTTTGTTTTTCTTATGTTCTGAAGGGTTCTATAGGATATATGTTGATTAATAGTTTCATAAATAAGCACTAAGACCAAGTTTTAGTCATGTAAACCTATGTTAAAGTTGAATTAGTGGTCAAAAAGCACAAAATTTGATTTTTAAATTTTCTTGAAGCGCAACAGTTAAAATTTTACACTGGCGTGCTACAAGAAAATCACGGGTGCAAAATATGTCAATTTTTACGCCGAATTCTCCAATGTTTTCGCTCCTGGGATGACTAATCACATGTGTAGGCAGGTTTAATACGTGTTTCATCAAAGATAATCATGCAAACAGGTGTTGGCTATGACGTGAGGGAGATCGTGGCATTCAGAAGTTAAGGCTTGGAAAATCATGACAGACAGTGGAATGAGGTGAGATTGACGGGAAAGAGGTTCTCCAATTAAGCATTACGAAGCTGGTGGAGAAGTGGAATGAAGACACATTGCTAAGAATCAGTAATTGGCAGTTGAAGAAGGAATTTAGGGTTTTCTCAGCGCGACAGTTGGAAGTAAGCTGAAGACTTGAAGACACCTGGACAGTTAAATTCGACATTCAGATAGTCCAAGAATCAACTTTTAACACCTGCAACAAGCTGGGAGTGATTTATTCCGCGTGACTTTGGTCATGGACTTTTAAATTGGGGTTTTTTCTATTAAGGCTTATAAGGTTAAATTGATTAAAGAAAGCTTAAACTCATGTATTCAACAAGCTCCCGACGGTGAGAGATCAGTCCAAAAGGTCTAAATGAACATCGTTGATATTAGTAAAGTTCAGCAGTAGCTCTGTTTAAAGACCTTTGGTGCTCTGTTTGACCTAAATTACCCAAGCTCGTTACAAAACATTCCCTGCATTGATAATAGAACTGACTGTTAAAAAATCGAGGAAAAACAGCTAGGGAAAATCCAAAGGAGAACTGACTGTCAAAACTCTGAAAACTTGAGGAAAAAAGGATGTTAGGTCACTAGCAGGTTCTGAAAATCACACAGAAGCATCATCAAGCCTTGGGAAAGCAGATGAAGAAGAGTGGGAAGACCAACAGGGCTGAGCCCACTGAGCTAAATTGGATAGACAAGTTTCCAGGGTGTGCTGAACTCTTTGAGAATGCTAGATGGTTGAACTTCTTTAAAAAGATTGATGGATATAATATCGAAGTTTCTCATAAATTTGCTCAATGTTATAACCAAGATATAGTATCATTTGATACTCTGAAATTCAAATTAACTGTAGAGTTGGTGGCTGAAGCAATAGGGGTCAAGAATGAAGGAGAACTTTGGTTCAAAAAGGTTCCATTTACCTTCAATTCCCAAAGGTATCTATTGCCTAGCATTGTTCCAGATTGGAGCAAGGGAGTGCTTATCCATAATTTCAGAGCTGAATGGGTAGAGCCTATCAAGGTTCTACAAAGATACATTACATGTGAAGGGAGGTATGCTTTTGTCTTCAAGTGTCATTTCAGGTTCCTTCAACACCTTGCTGGTGAATCAAGGATGAATCTCCCTTTCTTCCTGTTAAAGAGTTTGCAGAAAATGTCAAGTAGGATCAAAGAGCATCAGAATCACACAAGTCAATCCATCTTTCACCATGGGTTAATTAAAATTATTATTAACACTGTTCTGCAAAAAGAAGGAAAGACTTGGGACTACTTTCTCTTTTGGTTTGGGTTCCACAATAACCAGGAAGGACAGCCTACCAGAAAGCAGGTTGATAAGGGACAAACCCTAATTAGAAAATTAAGACAAAAGGTGAAGGATGAAGATGAAAAATCTGTCAAGTTAGAAGAAGTGGAAGAACCTTCAAAAGGAGATTATGAATCTCAGCAGCCTTCAGTTGAAAGTGAGAACCAAAATTTGTTGTTTATTCACAAGGAAACCCAGCTTGTTAAAAATGAAACACCAGCAGAAGCACTCGTTGATGAAAAAATTGTTTTTACAAAAGAGGTTTTAGGAGATGAAGAAAATACTAAGGTCCAACAACGAAGCCCAATTACCATCTTATCTGAAGATGAAGCTTACTCATTGGAAGGAGATGAGTTGACTGTCAGTGCTGAGACTAGGGTTGGTACACACAGGAAGTTCTACAGTCAGGAGGATAAGACAGTAATACCAAAGAAGAAGATCAAGGTTAAAGAATTTGCCTCTATCGTGCATCAAGGAAAAAGTTTAAATATGGTAGGAGAGTTTGCTCCAGGCTGGAGACCTAAAACTAGACCCAAAAACAAATTGAGGCTAAACATGAAGAAGCTATTAAACCCTAAGTTAAAGACAGAAGGGATAACTATGATTGATACTTCTTCTTCAGATGAAAAGCTAGAATCTAGCAAAGGTAAAAGCAAAGGGAAGAAACCATTGAAGACAAAAGAAGAATCTAGCTTCACTGAGACTAAATTATCTGCTGTGTTTTTACAAATATGAGGTAAACTGTTGAAGGAGCAGCAAAAAGATGAAACATAGATGTCTTATTCAGAAAATAAGTTGTTGATGGATGAAAATGCTCCTGCTGAAACAGATAATCAAGAAAACCCCAAGTGTTCATGATATTTCCACAGAGCTGCTGCCTGAGGATGAGGAAATCTTCAGAAAGCTGAACATCCCATGGCTGCCTAGTGAGCTATAGAATACAACAGGAAGCAAGGCATTTGACTCAGAAAAGGAGAATTTGCAAAGAGCCATCAAGCAGTATAAACATCAAATAGAGTATATGCAAGAAACAAACGATGGTTTAATTACAGCTAATAAAAGACTCAGGGAAGACCTAGAAGAAGTGAATGATCACTACCAAGAGCTTATTGCAGTCTCCAAAGAGGCCCTAAAAAGGAAAAGAAGTACAGATTTACAGTGTGCAGAATTGAAATAGACTGTCAGAAGCCTACAGCAACAGAATGAGGAGCTTACTAAAAGAATGACAGAGATGGAAGCTGAGCAGCAGAAAGCTAGGAAAAAGGCCCAAGCCTTAGATGGGATAGCTCTGTTAGCAGAAGCTGCTAAAGACATATGAGCATTGTTAGCTAATGCAGTCACGTGTTATGTTTTTGAGAAATACTTTATTTTTGTAATTATCATTTGATAATACCCTATCGATGAGTAGGCTAAAAACAATTAGGGTTTAGACTCTAACTAAAATTTGAAAAAGCAGTATTTAGGAAGGTCACAAAGAGAACAAATGGTTCAACTTTTGGATGGCTAGAGGAGGTCTTTTGAATTATTGATAAGCTAAGTACTTGACTCTCATGTGTATTTGATGAACAGAATTATGAAATATATGATCCATTTTACCCTTCAGTCTGTGTTTTGGCTTCATTTCTAGCTTGTTTAGCTACACAATTGATAATTTCATTGTTGGTTTATAGTCTTTATGCTTGTAGTGCTTGTCAGTTTTTTTTTTCAATGTGGTTCACGCGCCGGCTTGACCGACGGGCTACATCGACGGAATAATTTCTGGCGGACCCACCCGAAGGGGCCTCACACCCGCGGCTGCTGCGTGCCTAACCCCAAGAGAGTCGATGAGAATGGATCCCGCGACCTCACATGCTGGGAGGCCTAACTACGAGTACTCGACCGATTGAGCTAACTCTTGGGGTTGTAGTGCTTGTCAGTTGTGGATGAACTTCAATGTTATGTTCTGTTGGATACATGGTCATTATATTATGCATCTCTGTTCTTCTTTACGTGTGATTTAGTTCCTATTTGGCTTATGAATGTATTCCCTTCTGTCACCAAACTTCACAACCAAAAAAACTTTTCAAAAACCCTAAAAATATAGTTTTGTTTGATTGAATATTTGAGATTGTGTTGGCTTGTTTCTTTGTAGTCTGGAAACAATTTCTGGCACAAACATCTTTGGCGCCGTTTCCGGGGATGAAGTTGAAAACATATTTTTCCTTGGGATACTTATCATTTCACTGGTTTTAAGAGGTGAACTTAAACCAGTGTATCTTTAAGGCTACTTTTCACCAGTTTGTCACAGTGGCTACTAGGGGAGTTGGAACTAGAAACAGACCTATTTCACCATTGCAGTTGGGTGTTACAGATCCTGAACAGATATTGAAGACAACAAGAAAGATTAGAAGGTCTCAGTCATTACCATCCCTATGTGACCCTAACCAGTTGGATGGTTCATCACCTTCATCTATGCTGAGAAAAGAAGAAGAAACTTCACCTTGGTTAAAGCCTATAATTCCTGACAGTAACTTCCAAGTTTTTACTAATCCTCAATCTTTCAGAAAAGCTAAAACAGTCTCCCGTGGAAAGATACCTCTTTTTCAGTTGAAAGTAGGTAAAAACCCCTTTCAGCCAAGTTCCAGTCAAACCTCTTCATCACCAAAGTTAGTCAGCCTTAAAATGGCAGCCCAAAATCAGCCTATAGACATGATGGACCGAATGGTTGCAGCCAGATATGCACCATTGGTTTTTCCTCATCCTTTGAATGCACTGCCTGGAGGTGACTATCAGAAATATCTTCCTAGGTTTAATGGACAAGGGGAAACTACAATTGAAGAACACTGGGAAGCTTTCCTTAGTTATGCTAATAACCAAAACATTGAATCCAAGGATGTATGGATGAGAATGTTCGTGCAGAGCCTTGATGGAGATGTCAGGAAATGGTTTAGGGAGTTGCCTGCTAACTCTATCACTATCATTGAAGAGCTTTGTGACCTCTTCATGAGACAATGGGGTGACACCAAAGACCATACATACTACATAACTGAGTTTGGAGCCCTTAGGAGGAAAAATGATGAAACTATTGCAGACTTTTCAAAGAGGTTTAACAAAATGTACAGTATAATTCCTGCAAAAATAAAGCCTACAGAAACATCTGCAAAAATTACATATGCAAATGCTTTCGACCATGAATTTTCCTTACTGCTAAGAGAAAGGAGACCTATTTCTTTACTAAATATGCAAGATGCAGCATTGGAGGTAGAATCTAACATATTGGCTTCTAATAGATTGAAGAAGGAAACAACTCAACAAATCTATGACAGGAAAGGAAAGAAAGAAGCAGCCCCAGGAAGTTCAGCTTCTCATTCTGCAGAAGGGAAAATTGACGAGATGGCTAAGTTGGTGAAGATTTTGACTACAAAATTAAACAAATTAGAACTAGAGAAAAATTCCAGCAAGCCTGATCAAGAAGGTGAACGAAACCCTAACAATCAAAATCAATTTAGAAGGCAACTTGCTCCCCGTTTCATGCCTAGAGAACGAAGGAATAATGATATTCAACGGGAAAGGAGAGAAACTGAGAACTAAAGAGTACCACCACCTCTTCAAAACAATGTTGCTGATGAAGAAGAGGTTGATGATGAAGTGATATTTGAAGACACTGATCAGGATATGAACCATTTTGGAGAAAGATTGTCTGGGGTTTTGTCACTGAGGAGGAATTTATAAATGCATAATACTATGATGTAGATATGTTCGAAACAGAGGATGATTTAGGTCTGAAAATGACTGCTGTAATCACTTATGTTTGTCAAAATGAACTCAAGAAGATTGTGAATTTGAGGTCAGGTCCAAAACAGGTTGTACAAAGCCCGAAGAAGAAGGTAGTTGTCCCTGCTAAGTAGCCATCTGATCCTGTGACAGAAAAAAGACAAGTTTTAGAAAAACAAAAGAAGAACATGGAGGTTGAAGAGGTAAATAAAACTGTGCAGAATTTCAGCCTGGAAAATGAATTAGGCAAGTTAAATATTCCTGTACCTTTGACTGAATTAATGAAAAACCCTTCATATAAAGAATCAGTTCTTAAGATGATTAATTCAGCAAGCAATCAGTCCATTTCTGATATGATGAATTTACAAGAAGAAAATCCTAAGATTTTCATTGGATCAACCTTGGCTGAAAAGACTGAAAATGAAGTAGGTGCTTCACCTCCATTTTACATTACTCTGACAGTTCATGAACAAATGATACATAATTGTTTGTTAGATTCAGGAGCATCACACAATTTAATGCCAAAGGCTGTTATGGAGGCTTTAGGTCTGAGTATCACCAAACCCTATCATGATCTGTATGTATTTGATTCCCGAGCAGTGAAGTGTTTAGGGGTAATAAAGGACATGGTTGTCAGTTTGGCTCAATTACCCATGAAAAGTGTGATCATGGATGTAGTGGTAGCTGATATTACACCTAAATTTGGGTTACTTCTCTCTAGGTCTTGGGCAAAGAAAGTTGGTGGGACCTTACAAATGGATTTATCATATGCTAATATTCCTGTGTTTGGAAGAGAAAATAGAAGGCTGTACAGAGAGCTTCAGTTTGCCTATATTGTGATAGATGACAAGAACCCTACCAACCACCCACTGTATGTTGTTGATAAAGACCTGGGTACTTGCATGTTACATTTTAGTGATGATGACAATACTATTGGTTTGTTACAGGTTGAAAGGGAACAACCAGTAAAATGCAGCAGGGAACAGGAGGATGAGCTGTGGCAATTGTACTTTGATGGATCTTCTTGCAAAGAAGGTGCTGGAGCAGGGGTTCTTCTTATATCCCCTGGAGGTGAAACAGTAAAGCTGATGTATAAATTAGAGTTTATTACTACAAACAATACTGCCGAATATGAAGCTTTGCTATTAGGATTAAAAGCTGCCAAATATTTGGGCATTCAGTAGATTTCTGCATTTGGCGACTCCGAATTAGTTGTTCAGCAGGTGAAGAACAACTTTCAAGTGAAGCAGGGTTTGCTGAAAGTCTATTGAAATGAGGTATGGGACACGATTGAAAATTATTTTGTAGCTTTTAACATTACCTATATTCCGAGAGACCATCATCAGACTGCAGATTCATTGGCTGTAGCTGCTACACACTTTAGAATTCCCAAGACCACACAGTTGAGGTATCTCATCGAAGTTAGGTACAGACCATCTGTACTTGATAATGTAAAGCAATGAAGAATGTTCGAAGATGACATTGAGATTAAAAGGTTTTTAGAGCTTACTCATGAATTTTCTAATTCCCAGATTGATCAAGAGGAAGATGAAGAGGATGGACAGGTGGAAGGGATTGCTGAAAATGAAATAGCTGGACACAAAATCATTGAATTAAAAAGTAATTTCATTCCAAAGGGTTTGGTACCTTTGGAAAGGATATTTTCAAAAGATGATACACTCTTAAAACCTGTTGTATAGTCCTCAGAAGAAAATGTGGTGGATTGTAACATTGGCTCTGCAGAACGGCCTAGAATGGTAAAAATTTCTAAAGCACTTACAGCTGAACAAAGAAACAGGTACATTAAATTGTTAAAGGAACAAGTTGATGTTTTTGCATGGTCTTCTGAGGAATCGAGAACATATGACACTGGAATTATACAGCACAAATTCCCTTTAAAACCAAATGTCAAACATTTTCGTTAGAAATTAAGGAGGATTAATCCAGCCTTGTTTCCTGTTATTGAAAAAGAAGTGAAGAAGTTATTAGATGCCAAGATCATAGTGCCCCTCAGGTACTTTTCGTGGGTGGCTAATCTAGTTCCTGTTAGGAAAAATAATGGAGAAATCAGGTTGTGTGTTGACTATAGAAAATTGAATAGATCCTCACTAAAGGATAATTATCCTCTGCCTAAAATTGAGCAAATATTGCAGAAAGTGGTCGGGGCATAGAGGATCTCTATGGTTGATGGTTTCTCAGGGTACAATCAGATTTTTATGCATCTTGATGATAAGGAGAAAAAAACTTTTACCACTCCTTGGGGAACTTTCATGTATGATAAGATGCCTTTTGGTCTAATGAACGTTGGAGCCACTTTTCAGAGGGCTATGGATATTGCTTTTGTAGGAGAAAAGGACAAGTTTGTGGTAATCTACTTGGATGACATTACTGTTTTCTCACAATCAGATGATGAACATCTGAAGCATTTGAAGCAAACTTTCTTGAAATGTAGAAAATTTGGCTTGTCCTTGAATCCAAAGAAGTCACATTTTGTTGTACAGGAAGGTAAATTGCTTGGTCATTTAGTGTCTGCTGATGGTATAAGGATTGACCCTGAAAGGGTAAAAGCTATATTGAAAATAAGTTTACCAAGGAGTAAAAAGGATGTCCAATATTTCATTGGTAAAATCAACTTTCTACGTTGGTTTATACCAAACTTTGCTGAGACTATCAAACAGATTACAGTCATGCTGAAAAAGGATCAAGAAGTCAGGTGGACCACTGAAGCAAAGAATGCATTTGAGAAGATCAAGATGGATCTTATTGAAGCTCATGTATTAGTAAGCCCAGATTTTACCAGAGAATTTCTTACATTCTCATTTGCATAAGAGGATACAATAGCAGTTGTTTTGTTGCAGAAGAATAAGGAAGGACTGGAGCAACCTATTGCATTCTTCAGCAAAACTCTCAAGGATTCTGAATTAAAATACAGTATCTTAGAAAAAAAGGCCTATGCTTTGGTAAAAGCTTTAAATTTTTTCAGAATCTATGTCTTGCATTCTAAAGTTATTTCATATGTGCCTAATGCTGTTGTAAAAGATGTTTTGACACAACCTAATAGTGAGGGGAAAAGAGGCAAGTGGATTGCTAAAATCATGGAGTATGATGTAGATATCAGACCTACCAAACTAGTCAAGGGGCAGGGTTTAGCCAAGCTGCTGGTTGAATCAAATTGTCAAGCTTTGGGATTGCATGTGATGGTTGAAGAGTTAGCACAGGAAGAAGATCGAACAATTTTGGAAAAAGTGAAGATTATGGACTATTATTCAGCATCCACATGGTACGCAGACATTGTGTATTTTCTGTTGTTTTTGCAATGTCCTGAGCATTTAGATAGAAAAGCTGCCAGATCTTTAAAGCTAAAAGCTACTAAGTACTGTTTAGTAGAAGAGCCGCGTTATTCTGGAAGGACCCAGGCGGTATTCTACTCAGATGCTTGGATAAATATGAAATTGAAGGAGTAATTTCTGAATCTCATGAGGGTGCTTGTGGAGGTCACAAGTACTGGAAGGCAACAGCATACAAGATTTTAAGAGCTGGGTACTATTGGCCCTCTTTGTTTGCAAATGTATATCAGCAGGTAAGAGCATGTATGCCTTGTCAGAAGTTTGTTGGCAAACAAAAATTGTTGTCATTGCCCCTAAAACCTATTGCAGTAAGTGCTCCTTTCCAGCAATGGGGTCTGGATTTTATAGGGGAGATAAGTCCATCTTCCTCAGGACAACACAGGTGGATTCTAACTGCAACAGACTTCTTTACCAAATGGGTGGAAGCAATCCCTACTAGGAATTCCACAGACAAAGTAATCATGGAATTTATTGAAGAAAATATCCTTAGTAGGTTTGGGTGTCCTCAGAAAATAGTAACAGATAATGCAAAGGATTTCAAGTCATTTCAATGGAAACATTTTGTGAAAAGAATGGTATCCTGCTGAAGCATTCAACTCCTTACTATCCCCAAGGTAATGGTTTAGCTGAATCCTCAAATAAAAACATCATTCAGAGCATCAAAAAGTTGCTTAAGCATAATAAGAGATCATGGGATTCTATGCTGAAATATGCATTATGGGCTAATAGGATAACAGTCAAACAAGCAATTGGAACTTCTCCTTTCCAATTAGTGTATGGCACAGATGCAGTTTTTTCTGTTCAATTGGGTATCCCAGTGATGAAGTTTCTTCAGAGTTGCCAAGAAGAACCAAATGATATGCAGAGAAGGATTTATGAGATGATAGAGTTACAACAGAACAGGGAAAAAGTGGAAAAAAGGGCATAGTTATATAGATTGAAGATCAAAAGCAGATTTGACAGGAAAAAAAAAAAAAAAACACTTTCTTAGTTGGTGATATGGTTTTGAGGTGGGATGCCAGGAAAGAGCAAAAAGGGAAACATGGTAAATTTGACAACCTCTGGTTTGGCCCTTTCCTAGTGTCCAAGATTTTGGAAAATAACACTTTTGTCCTGCAATCTTTGGAAGGTGAGGAATTGTCAAGTCCGGTTAATGGACGATTCCTCAAGCATTTTTACAGTCTTTGAGGAGATTTTTACTTTTCCTTGTATATATCGGTGTGAGTAAAGCATAATAAGGACTCCATAACCCAATGGAAATTTTGCAGACTAATAGGTAGCAGAAGAGAAGGCATTGGTCTACAGGTTCTTGAAGCCTCACAGGGAGGACTTCATCCCGCAGCTGGAGCTAGATGTTAAGTCATGAATTTGTTTCCTTCAGTCTTACATTTTGCTTGTGATTTTTGTTTTAAGCTTGCTCATTTGCTAACTTCTAGGAAATTTTGGTTTAGAATGAAATTTTGACTTTTTGCCATTAGGTTTCCATCTTTTTTGTTTTTCTTATGTTCTAAAGGGTTCTATAGGATATATGTTGATTAATAGTTTCATAAATAAGCACTAAGACCAAGTTTTGGTCATGGAAACCTATGTTAAAGTTGAATTAGTGGTCAAAAAGCACAAAATTTGATTTTTAAACTTTCTTGTAGCGCAACGGTTAAAATTTTACACTGGCGCGCTACAAAAAAATTGCGGGTGCAAAATTTGTCGGCTTTTACATCGAATTCTCCAATGTTTTCGCTCCTGGGATGACTAATCACATGTGTAGGCAGGTTTAATACATGTTTCATCAAAGATAATCATGCAAACAGGTGTTGGCTATGACGTGAGGGAGATCGTGGCATTCAGAAGTTAAGGCTTGACAAATCATGACAGACAGTGGAATGAGGCGAGATTGATGGGAAAGAGGTTCTCCAATTAAGCATTACGAAGCTGGTGGAGAAGTGGAATGAATACACATTGCTAAGAATCAGGAATTGGCAGTTGAAGAAGGAATTTAGGGTTTTCTCAACACGACAGTTGGAAGTAAGCTGAAGACTTGAAGACACCTGGACGATTAAATTTGACATTCAGATAGTCCAAGAATCAACTTTTAACACCTGCAGCAAGCTGGGAGTGAGGTATTCCGCGTGACCTTGGTCATGGCCTTTTAAATTGGGGGTTTTTCTATTAAGGCTTATAAGGTTAAATTGATTAAATAAAACATAAACTCATGTATTCAACAAGCTCCTAATGGTGAGAGATCAGTCCAAAAGGTCTAAGTGAACATATTTGATATTAGTAAAGTTCAGCAGCAGCTCTGTTTAAAGACCTTTGGTGCTCTGTTTGACCTAAATTACCCAAGCTCGTTACAAAACATTCCCTGCATTGATAATAGAACTGACTGTTAAAAAATCAAGGAAAAACAGCCAGGGAAAATCCAAAGGAGAACTGACTATCAAAACTCTGAAAACTTGAGGAAAAAAGGTTGTTAGGTCACTAACAAGTTTTGAAAATCACACAAAAGCATCATCAAGCCTTGGGAAAGCAGATGAAGAAGAGTGGGAAGACCAACAGGGCTGAGCCCACTGAGCTGAATTGGATAGACCAGTTTCCAGGGTGTGCTGAACTCTTTGAGAATGCTGGATGGTTGAACTTCTTTAAAAAGATCGATGGATATAATACCGAAGTTTCTCATAAATTTGCTCAATGTTATAACCAAGATATAGTATCATTTGATACTCTGAAATTCAAATTAACTGTAGAGTTGGTGGCTGAAGCAATAGGGGTCAAGAATGAAGGAGAACTTTGGTTCAAAAAGGTGCCATTTACCTTCAATGCCAAAGGTATCTATTGCCTGGCATTGTTCCAGATTGGAGCAAGGGAGTGCTTATCCATAATTTCAGAGTTGAATGGGTAGAGCCTATCAAGGTTCTACAAAGCTACATTACATGTGAAGGGAGGTATGCTTTTGTCTTCAAGTATCATTTCAGGTTCCTTCAGCACCTTGTTGGTGAATCAAGCATGAATCTCCCTTTCTTCCTGTTAAAGAGTTTGCAGAAAATGTCAAGCAGGATCAAAGAGCATCAGAATCACACAAGTCAATCCATCTTTGACCATGGGTTAATTAAACTTATTATTAACATTGTTATGCAAAAAGAAGGAAAGACTTAGGACTACTTTCTCTTTTGGTCTGGGTTCCACAATAACCAGGAAGGACAGCCTACCAGAAAGCAGGTTGATAAGGGACAAACCCTAATTAGAAAATTAAGACAAAAGGTGAAGGCTGGAGATGAAAAACCTGTCAAGTTAGAAGAAGTGGAAGAACCTTCAAAAGGAGATTATGAATCTCAGTAGCCTTTAGTTGACAGTGAGAACCAAAATTTGCTATTTATTCACAAGGAAACCCAGCTTGTTAAAAATGAAACACCAACAGAAGCACTCATTGATGAAAAAATTGTTTTTATAGAAGAGGTTTTAGGAGATGAAGAAAATACTAAGGTCCAACAACGAAGCACAATTACCATCTTATCTGAAGATGAAGCTTACTGGTTGGAAGGAGATGAGTTGACTATCAGTGCTGAGACTAGGGTTGGGACACACAGGAAGTTCTACAGTCAGGAGGATAAGACAGTAATACCAAAGAAAAAGAAGATCAAGGTTAAAGAATTTGCCTCTATCATGCATCAAGGAAAAAGTTTAAATATGGTAGGAGAGTTTGCTCTAGGATGGAGACCTAAAACTAGACCCAAAAACAAATTGAGGATAAACATGAAGAAGCTATTAAACCCTAAGTTAAAGACTGAAGGGATAACTATGATCGATACTTCTTCTTCAGATGAAAAGCTAGAATCTAGCAAAGGTAACAACAAAGGGAAGAAACCATTGAAGACAGAAGAAGAATCTAGCTTCACTGAGACTAAATTATCTGTTGTGTTTTTAGAGATACGAGTTAAACTGTTGAAGGAGCAGGAAAAAGATGAAACATAGATGTCTTATTCAGAAAATAAGTTGTTGATGGATGAAAATGCTCATGCTGAAACAGATAATTAGGAAAACCCAAGTGTTCATGATATTTCCACAGAGTTGCTGCCTGAGGATGAGGAATCTTCAGAAAGTTGAACATCCCATGGCTGCCTACTGAGCTACAGAATACAACAGGAAGCAAGGCATTTGACTCAAAAAATGAGAATTTGCAAAGAGCCATCAAGCAGTATAAACATCAAATAGAGTATATGCAAGAAACAAATGATGGTTTAATTACAGCTAATAAAAGACTCAGGGAAGACCTAGAAGAAGTGAATTATCACTACCAAGAGCTTATTGCAGTCTCCAAAGAGGCCCTAAAAAGGAAAAGAAGTACAGATTTACAGTGTGCAGAATTGAAACAGACTGTCAGAAGCCTACAGCAACAGAATGAGGAGCTTACTAGAAGAATGACAGAGATGGAAGCTGAGCAGTAGAAATCTAGGAAAAAGGCCCAAGCCTTAGATGGGATAGCTTTGTTAGCAGAAGCTGCTAAAGACCTATGAGCATTGTTAGCTAATGCAGTTACTTGTTATGTTTTTGAGAAATACTTTATTTTGTAATTATCATTTTGATAATACCCTATCTATAAGTAGGCTAAAAACAGTTAGGGTTTAGACTCTAACTGAATTTTGAAAAAGCAGTATTTAGGAAGGTCACAAAGAGAACAAATGGTTCGACTTTTGGATGGCTAGAGGAGGTCTCTTGACT
This sequence comes from Pseudotsuga menziesii, assembly GCA_001517045.1. NCBI lineage: Eukaryota > Viridiplantae > Streptophyta > Pinopsida > Pinales > Pinaceae > Pseudotsuga > Pseudotsuga menziesii. The sequence continues at coordinate 35,447 of LPNX010800601.1, read as the reverse complement.
TATTGATAAGCTAAGTACTTGACTCTCATGTGTATTTGATGAACATAATTATGAAATATATGTTCCATTTTACCCTTCAGTCTGTGTTTTGGATTCATTTCTAGCTTGTTTAGCTACACAATTGATAATTTCATTGCTGGTTTATAGTCTTTATGCTTCTAGCGCTTGTCAATTGTGGATGAACTTCAATGTTATGTTCTGTTGGATACATGGTCATTATATTATGCATATCTGTTCTTCTTTACTTTTGATTTAGTTCCTATTTTGCTTATGAATGTATTCCCTTCTGTCACCAAAATTCACAACCAGAAAAACATTTCAAAAACCCTAAAAATCTAGTTTTGTTTGATTGAATATTTGAGATTGTGTTGGCTTGTTTCTTTGTAGTCTGGAAACAATTTCTGGCACAAACAGGTTCTATTGATAATCATTTCTATGACATATCTAATGGAGGGAGTTTGAGTCTTTTGATGGTTTTATTGAAGATCCTATATATGAAGTTTTTAAAGAAGAAATCATGGATCTAGTGGCCTTGGAAAATTTTTATATGGAGGAGGAACATGCAGCTTATCCATATGATCAGTCTGAGCCATATATTAGTATCAGTAATGAATACATATCGAAGAAATGTAGTGAAGAGTCATATATGATGCATCGGTTTCACACCAGTTTCAACTATCATCTTCACACCCAGAGATTCCTTATGATATGTAGTAGCTTGGGGATCATACAATGAGTTATCATTCAGTAAGCCTTGATGATCAGTATGATGGTGTGGATGATCTACCTCATCATGCCATTTTTATATTAGTCATGTTGCCACCTAAAACACACCTGGCTGTGGAAAAATATTCCATCCACTAGGTGTGTTCCTGAGGGCAACTATGAGCTTAGAACCCAATGTCACCTCAATTCCTAACTCTTCCGTTTAAACCAAACTCCTAAAAAGGTCAAGGGAGGTGGTCCCTATTTACTATGTTTCAAAGGTTGTATTTTAGGAGTTAAAATATGATTAGATTAAATTAAGATTTATGACATTCAATCATGCAAAAATGCAATAATTTCAAATGACAGACAAACTTTGGTTTGAAATTTTAACTAAATAGAACTATAAGAAAAAATAATGATCAATTACTTGCTAAACTAGTGCCTATTTCGCAAGGGCTACAGAGTCACAAATAAACTAAATTAAACTTGATAAAATTACTAGATACATAAATCGATTTATACTATTCATAATCTACAATAATCGATCATTAAATAAAATTGTTGAAAATACACTAAGCAAATAAACCAATGGTAAATGAAACTTGCTTGCAACTATGCCGAATCAAATAAAGAACTTGGAATAAAAAATGCTTTGAATAGAGAATTTGTAATGGAGTGCTATTAAAGTAAATGATGCAATGTTTTGTGAATGGTACTGAATGTTTTAATTAATTTTAGGTCTCACTTGTGCTTAGGGGGATTAGAGTGTTGTACAAAAAAATACAAACTAAGAGGTCTACCTCCAACTCTTATACCTCAATTGAGAGAAACAGTTGGGTGCTCAACAAGAGAGCACAAGGATTTCTCCTAGATCCACAAACCAGTCCCAATGAAAAGTGGGGTGCTCAACAGGAGGACACAGAGTGCCACAAGGCCCCTAACGACCTCTACCCCTCTAGCTCCACAAACTAATCCTATTTTCTCAATCTTGCAAAAATTGATTGAAATGGCTATTATTCTAGCCAACGCAAATCTTATCTATTTCTTGTCACCCAAGGTTGGACCAACTGGAAAGAGGAGTGAATATGGAGTGAAGATTGGGTAAAGGTTTATTTTGCTTTAAACGAGATAAATAATTAACAATTATTAACAATGCAAGTGAACGCGATATTGCAAGGGTGGCTTAGCCAACTCACTTGCAAGGTGTGGGCAATTGGAAAAAAATGAATGTTTAGCTGACATGATTTTGCAAGGATGACATAGCCAAGTCACTTGCAAAGTGTGGGAAAAATGAAATTGAAATAAAACGAAATTCTAGCCGGCACAATTTAGCAAGGTGTGGACAAAATAAAAAAAAATAAAATGAAACTCTAACTAAGCTAAACCTAAGCCAATCTACAATTACTTATTGAAAGGTGTGACAATCCCGACTTCTTTTGCATGCAAGGATGACAAACAAGGGAAACTTCAATTTGACTTAAAAGCAAAATAAGAAATCAAGTCCAAAAGACTCTCTTGGACTTGTTACAATGGTTGAAATTTCAGCATAAAGAATAAGAGGAAAAAAGTGGGGAAAACTGTGTTTTCACCTCTTTCTTGTGATGACCTTGAAGCTCTTCCTTTGGGGTGGCATTTGCACCATTCTTGGCTGAAATTTAACAGAGTTTTGCCTTGTTTTGTCACCAACCTGTTAAAAACCAGCAAACAAAAAATGATAAAATGTGCCCAAAATCACTTTGGGGAAGTTAGTATGTTAGTGCAATATATATACAAAATTTACACAAAGTTTCCAAATGAATAATTTTGAAAGAACTTGAGTATATAAGGGTTAGAATCAGATTTGAAACACCCAACAAAATAAAACTAAAATGCAGAAATTTGTATGTAAAGAAAGAGAAAATTAGTCATTTGTTCTTCAAGAAGTGAAGCAATGGAGCATCCGACTGAGGAATCCCACTCTTCAATCTAAATAACTTCCAACTTATAATATTTTCACTACACAACTACTAGAAACTGATAATCAAATAATGAGCAAAGAAATCATAAACTTCAAACTATAAAATATATGAACTTCTTTTGCTACAAGAATGAAAACTCACAAAATTTATGGAATGGAAATACCATAAATCTTACTAAAGAAAATAAATATGCTTCCTTTACCAACCAAACTTGTGTAGCTCCTTGAGCATGGAAGCAAATCATCAATGAGAACAATGGACACAATATTCTTCCAAAGATTTTGATTAACAAAGCCAAATGATTGAAAATTATAATGGCCCAAGCAAGAGCAAGGGAATGAGAGCAAGAGCATGAAAAATTGTGTGTAACCCAAATGAGGAGGGGAATCCTCCTTAAATAGGAAATGAGTGAGAGAGCCCAAGTGCATGCAATCCACTTGTTAAAAGGAGAGATTGAGAGCTCAAAGAGGGGAACCACTTCTCTTGGGGGCACCTCCTAGGGTGAGAAATCAAATAGAAATGGGGGCAAACCCCCCTCTAATATTTTTAATTTTCATTCTAGGCCCAAATGGGGGGACCACCAAAGTGAGACCCCTTACTTTGGCTTATTTTTAATTATCTCAATTTCCATTGTAAAGAGGGTGCCCTCCCTTTGCCGACATTTTCATTCTTGTGAAACACTTGCATGGCGAGGGGGGGATTTTTTCTTCTAAAGTCACTTTAGAAACATAACATAACACTTAGAAACTTAATTTTCCCCTTCTAAGTGACTTTAGGCACTTTTCCAAAATTTGGCTTGCTAATTAATTGTCAATTTTCCTGATTTCTTTGACTGACTTTGACAAACATGACCAAAACCTTAGCAAGGCATGTCCAAATGACTTCAAACTTTGCCCAAGGGTGAAGGGAGACTCATTCCATTGATTTCAAGTACCCATACCCCAATTCATGGGCATGAAAGACTATTTAACCCTATTTTTATTACAACATTTTTATGCCGAGGAACATTTTTTAATCACCAAAAATAAAAAAAAATCCTAGGTAAAACCTAATGAAATTCTGAAAAACTATCGATAGTGTCTAGCATGGTTAAATAGAACATTTCTATGCCTTAATCTCGCCATGGAATTGATCATTATAACACATTTCACCACTTTGGAGGTATTTTTCAGTGAAAAACTCAGATAATTATAATCAGTAAAAATGAATTTTAATTATTGATCCGTAGGACCTCAACTTTAGTGCATTAAAAGTTTGTTGTAAAAGAATGCGTGCAACAGGTTAATTAATGGACAGTAGCAGCAGAATTTAAATGCTCAGAACAGGAATGAAAACAAGACTGATAAACAGATACAAGGAAGAAAACACAGAAACAGAGTCATAAACAGAGTTGATAACGGAGTTCACCCCCTCCACTGGGCTACGTCTCCGGGCCCCTCTCCAATAGGAACCGATCCAATTAATCTCTTAAAATGGTACAAAAATGGTTCTGGAACAACTTCAGCAACTGTAAAACAGAATGCTGGACAGAAAGTCTTTAAGACTCCTCTCTGAAAGCTACAAACTGGACTTCAACAGACACAAGAATCCAAGTTATAACTGAGGATAGTCGACTTCAAAAAGGAACATCACATGTACGGTTTTCACAGCAAAATGCTCTCTCCAAGTTTCTCATCATAGAGAAACGTTGCACTGCCATTCTCCAAAAACTCCTCTAATCGTTCCACTGCGTCCCAAACTCCCTTCCCTACTGAACGGATTCCTCCTTTAATACTCATCTTGGCCATTACAAATGAGCCAAAACGTCCAAGAAAACGCGACTGTTCACATCCCATGCAGTGTGGCCACAAGACTTTTCACCTTCTTCTCTCAAATGCCAACAGGCTGTTCATCTCCTGGCATTACAATCACGCGGCATCAAGATTCTGCAAATCCGTTTCCAAAATGCGCCCCACGCGAACCATTGCAATGTTTGAGTCGAAAGGTTTTGTTATCTGCTCGTCTGCCGTTGCGAAAGGAAGATAAGCAACTAGCTCCGACAGTCTCAATCGGCTATCGGCTGGCTTTCAAGTTGAAAGTCTTAGTTACTTTGGCTTCAGCCATTGCGGATGGCGCACCACTTCTTCTTCCGATCCCGTCGAGCGATTTCACCGATCTTTTAAGTTTTGGGGTTTCCGCCGTTGCGGCTGCAAAAGCGTTCCGACTTTCGATCCGCCTGAACGTCTGTTAGGCTTCCGCCGTTGCGGAAGAGGAAAGGCTTCCGAGCCCCGCTGTTGCGAAAGGGGCAAAGCTTGGAAGCTTCCACCGTTGCGGAAGGGAAATACTTCCGAACTCTGATCTGTGGAAGGAGAAAAGCTTCGAAGCTTCTGCCGTTGCAGAAGGGAAATGCTTCCGACCTCCGATGTTGCGGAAGAGAAAAGGCTCCGATTTTTTTTTCGCCATCTGTCTGTTTTCACGCACAGCTTCTTTGTATTTTCTTTCCCGCGCAGCTTTTGAACCATGTACCATATTGGATCTTTCAGAGGAATAATCCGCCGGATCAATCCTCCCCATTGGAGAGCTTTTGGACCACCAAAAGCCTGAATTATTCTGCAAGTAAGTGAGGGTAATGTTCCCTCACTTTACCAATCTCCATCCATCTTGCTTTGCTAGGATGCATCCCTTTCAGCCCCACTCAAAGGTACTCAGCATTTCCCCTTCATGAAGTCCTTACATTTCTGTCAAGAATAACATCATCTTGCAACTCTCCCATATATTCAGGTGCCAAATCATCAACTGAAGGAATCTGTACATTAATTTCCTCATCCATGATCATAGGAGGCTCATACAATTTAAGATTATCAACATTGATAACTGAATAAATTTGCATGTGTGGAGGTAAATTCAAGCGAAAATCATTAGTGCCGATCTTTTCCAAGATCTCAAAAGGACCATACCTGATAGGTTTAAGCTTTTTACCTTCACCTTTCATCCTTTCTTTGGTGATATGTAACCAAACTCTGTCACCTACCTGAAATTAATGATCAATTCGATGCTTATCATGCTTGTCCTTGTACTTTGCCTGGCTCTTCTCCAACTATTCTTGAAATGCCTGCTGCACTGCTTGGATCCTCTGAATGAAATTTAACGCTTTTTCTGCATCATGATGTCTATCCACTACATCTTTGCCAAAAGAGAAGTCCATCGGTGTTTTTGGCAGATAACCAAAACAAGTTTCAAAAGGAGATCTTTTCGTGGAAGAATGAACTGCCTGATTGTAAGCATGCTGTATATATTGCAACTGCTCATCCCAAAGTTTAGGATTCTTACTACAATATCCCCTGAGTAGCTGAACCACTGTTCTGTTCACTACCTCTGTTTTCCCATCGGTCTGTGGATGAAAAGCGGTACTTTTCTTCAGTTTAGTGTCCATAAGCTCCCATAAAGTTGACCAGAATTTTCCCAAGAACCAGGAATCCCAATCAGATACAATAGACGTGGGTAGCTCGAAATGTACCCAAACATTTTGAAAGAATAAATTGAGCTGTTTGTTCAGCAATGATCTGCTTGTTACATGACATTAAGATACACATTTTGCTGAACCTATCCACAACAACATATAGGTAATCATGCCCTTTTCTAGACATAGGTAGCCCCCCTACAAAGTCCATAGAAATACTTTCCCAAGGACGAGAAGAAACTGGGAGAGGAGTGTACAACCCCAATTTCCTATTGCTAGGCTTACTTGTTGCACAGATAACACAACCCCTTATATATTTAGCTCCAGTTTCTTGCATTTGAGGCCAATAACAATGATTCTGCAATACAAACAATGTTTTGCTTACACCAAAATGTCCTACAATCAATGAACTATGTGCCTCTTGGATCACATGCACTCTTTCTTTTTCTGGAATACAGAGTTTACCGAGATGATACAAGAGCTGTTCATGCACAAAATAGTTCTCTTCCTGTTTACCATGTATTAGTGATGCATATACTTCCTTAAAATCTTTATCTATTGCATACTGTTCAATATAACTTTCATGTGTTAATGAACTGTTCTGAAGAATGATTGAAGCATTTGTAGGTGGCCTTGATAACATGTCTGCTACTTTATTATGAATTCCCTTTTTGTACTTAATTACGAGATGAAACTGTTGTAAGAACCCCATCCATCTTAAATGCCTACTTTGTTGTATTTTAGTTTGAGATTGTAAATATTGAAGTGGTTGATGATCAGTATGTATGACTGTCTCTTTTCCCATGATATAATGTTTCTACTTCTTCACACTCTATACTAAAGCATACAATGCTTTGTCATAGGTCGGATAGTTACTTACCGCAGTAGAGAATGTTTCTGAATGGTAGCAAACTGGCTTCCTTCCTTGCATCAAAACTGCTCCCATGGCAAACCCACTAGCATCGGTTTCGATCTCAAATGGCTGCTGCAAATCTGGCAATGTCAGAAATGGTACGGAGCTAATTTTTTCCTTCAAAGTGTCAAAGGCTCTCTGATGCTTGCCTCCCCACTGGAAAATTTCTTTAATACTTGTCAATGCATGTAAAGGAGCAACAATGGAAGAAAACCCAGAAATGAATTTCCTCCAATACTAAACTACACCCAGAAAACTTCTAATTTCAATAACGGTGTTAGGTCGTGGCTAGTTTACAATGAAAACAACCTTGGCTGGGTCCACTCGCAGGTGGCCTCCACCAATGATATGACCTATATATACTAAAGAAGTTTTAGCAAATTCACATTTAGACATTTTTACATAAAGCTTTTCCTTTCTCAGTACATCTAAATTTTTTTTCACATGTACAACATGCTCTTCCCAGGTGTTACTAAACACAAGGATATCATCTAGATACACAATTACAAAATCATCAATGAATGAACGAAAGACATCATTCATGACCCGCATAAAAGTAGCAGGTGCATTACACAGCCCAAAAGGCATCACAAGCCATTCATACAAACCCTGTTTCGTCTTAAAAGTTGTTTTCCAAGCATCATGCTCAACAACACGGATTTGATGATACCCACTATGCAGATCCAATTTTGTAAAGTAAGTTGCATGTTTCAATTGATCAAGCAAATCATCAATACGAGGAAGAGGATACCTGTTTTTAATGGTGATTTTGTTAAGGGCCCTGTAGTCGATACACATCCTCCAAGACCCATCCTCCTTTGGAACCAAGACTATAGGAGAGCCACAAGGAGAAGTGCTGGGCCGAATGACCCCCTTCTCAATCAGCTTCTGAACCTGCTTCTTGATCTCCTCATTCTACATTACAGACATTCGGTACATGGCTATGTTCGGGAGTGGCACATCCTGCTGCAAATGTATCTCATGCTGAATCTCTCTCTTCGGTGGTAACCCCTTCGGATCTTGAAACAAATCATCAGACTCAGAAATGATGTCAATCAGTTTAGATTTATGCTTAGGGTCACATTCTTCAAAATATTTAGAGACTTCGTCATTTTTCATCTTAACCATCATCAACACAAAGTTCTTACTAGCATTTACCAACCTCTTCATTTGTCCTGCAAAGACTATTGCTAGATTGGTTTTTATCTTATGTGCTCGTACAATATATTCCATACCTTATTTAAAAAGATGATACTTTTCTTCTCTCTATAAAAGACTGCTTTCCGGTCATACAAATATGGACTCCCAAGTACAATTCCACAAATGTCAAGTGGCACTACATCCAATTCTACCTCATCCCTAAACTTTTCAGTAATTGCAAATTTTAATACACATTTCCTTGTAACTTGCAATCGTGTATCATTAGTAACCCAACCTAGAGGATAGGGCTTTTCATGAGGCACAGTAACTAAATGCAATTTCTTAACCACTTCTTCTGATATCAGATTTACTTGTGAACCACTATCAAACAATGTATCAATCTTTGTGTGATTTGTAATGACATGAACATGAAACAATGCACTTCTATCTTTATCATTTTGCTTAGAAGTAGATGGCAGACTTGTACTTGCACTAGAACTTGATGGTGTATCAATGGGAAGTGAGATACTGTTATCCTTACCTTGGATTCTGACAGCTGTAACCTTTGTTTCATCACCTGAGTCGGATCCCAAGTCTTGAATAGCTGCTACAGTAGCTTTTGCTTTTCCTTTATCTTTGTTTCCTCCGTACTTCTTTGGCCTTAACTCTGGATGAAGTTTCCAACACTTAGAGACATCATGTCCCTTCTGGCAATGCGAACATGTAGGCTTTTCACCCTCTTTCTTAACAGTAGCCATCTTCTTTTTCCCCTTATCTTTACCTTTCTATTTGCTGTCAAATTTAAATGACTTCTTCACGAAAGTATCATTATCATGCTTACCCCTGGCTTCTAAATGGGTAGCTTGAACACATGCATCATCCAAATTACTGGGATTAAATATCAACAAAGTATGCTTCAAATAAGAATGCATGCCACCAATGTACTTAAGAAGAGTTTCCTGTGTATCTAATGAAACATTCAATGCGATAGCTCTCTTTCTGAATTCATGAGTATAATCTTGAATGCTTTGTCCTTTAGCTTTTCTAAACATTTGCCAATTCATGGTTAATTGTTGCATGTGACCTAAAGGATAAAATTGCTTCCTCAATACTTCAATGAATTCATTCCAAACTGAAATAATTTTACCATTCTTTCGAAGATCTTGCTGAATCTTGCTCTCCCACCAAGTAAGAGCCATTCCATTCATTCTCAAAGTGGCCAATTTAATCCTGGAAGGGTCATCATTAATGCCCTGCACCCTGCAATATACTTCAAGCTGCTTGATCCAATTGTCTAATTTTTCAGCATCTACATCTCCATTATAAATAGGTAATTCAAATTTTACATCCAATTTGAAATAAGGCATATTAGGACTTGCATTATGAGAAGAAGAAAAATTCTGTTTAGTATCAAGAGGATCACCATCACCTCCTACTCCTTTACCCTTTTCTTCCGGCTTCACTTCTGCATCTCTGGATGAAGATCCTTCTTCTTTCTTTTTCCTTTCTGCTCGCTTATCGAGTAGAATTTCCATCATGTATTTCATGCTCATAAAAGCCTCCAGAAACTCAGTTTCAGACATAACAGGTTTTTCCCGTTCGGTATGTCCTTCTTCTTCACCTCGTGGAGAAGACATGGTTCTTGAGAATGTTCTCCTGGAGCCAATCTCAGGATCTCCTTCAACTAATTCTCCTTCACCAAACTTTAACCTGGACCTGGTAAGAATTCACAAACTTGCACAATAGTCAACCAACTCTGATACCAAATATGATCTGTAGGACCTCAACTTTAGTGCATTAAAAGTTTGTTGTAAAAGAATGCGTGCAACAGGTTAATTAATGGACAGTAGCAGCAGAATTTGAATGCTCATAACAGGAATGAAAACAAGACTGATAAACAGATACAAGGAAGAAAACACAGAAACAGAGTCATAAACATAGTTGATAACGGAGTTCACCCCCTCCACTGGGCTACGTCTCCAGGCCCCTCTCCAATAGGAACCGATCCAATTAATCTCTTAAAATGGTACAAAAATGGTTCTAGAACAACTTCAGCAACTGTAAAATAGAATGCTGGACAGAAAGTCTTTAAGACTCCTCTCTGAAAGCTACAAATTGGACTTCAACAGACACAAGAAGCCAAGTTATATTTGAGGATAGTTGACTTCAAAAAGGAACATCACATGTACGGTTTTCAGAGCAAAATGCTCTCTCCAAGTTTCTCATCACAGAGAAACGTTGCACTGTCGTTCTCCAAAAACTCCTCTAATCGTTCCACTGCGTCCCGAACTCCCTTCCCTACTGAATGGATTCCTCCTTTAATACTCATCTTGGCCGTTACAAATGAGCCAAAATGTCCAAGAAAACGCGACTGTTCACATCCCATGCAGTGCGGCCACAAGACTGTTCAACTTCTTCTCTCAAATGCCAACAGGTTGTTCATCTCCTGGCGTTACAATCACGCAGCATCAAGATTCTGCAAATCCGTTTCCAAAATGCGCCCCGCACGAACCATTGCAATTTTTGAGTTAAAAGGTTTTGTTATCTGCTTGTTCGCCATTGCGGAAGGAAGATAAGCAACTGGCTCTGACGGTCTCAATCGGTTGTCGGCTGGCTTTCAAGTCGAAAGTCTTAGTTACTTTGGCTTCCGCCGTTGCGGATGGCGCACCACTTCTTCTTCCGATCCCGTCGAGCGATTTCACCGATATTTTAAGTTTTTGGGCTTCCGCCGTTGCGGCTGCGGAAGCGTTCCGACTTCTAATCCGCCTGAACGTCTGTTAGGTTTCCGCCGTTGCGGAAGAGGAAAGGATTCCGAGCCCCGCTGTTGCGGAAGGGGCAAATCTTGGAAGCTTCCGCCGTTGCGGAAGGGAAATGCTTCCGACCTCCAATCTGCGGAAGGAGAAAATCTTCGAAGCTTCCGTCGTTGCGGAAGGGAAATGCTTCCGACCTCCGATGTTGCGGAAGAGAAATGGCTCCAATTTTTTTTTTGCCATCCGTCTGTTTTCACGTGTGGCTTCTTTGTATTTTCTTTCCCGCGCAGCTTCTGAACCATGTACCATATTGGATCTTTCAGAGGAATAATCCGTCGGATAAATTATCCAAGTAAAAAACAACTCAATGAAAGGACTTCCCTAATGATAAAATACTAGGTAACCAACTTATACAAAAACTAGACCGTTATTTTGACATATCATTACAATACCACCGCAGGGGTGCATAAATTTCATAGAGAAAAGATAAGAAGAAGAGATGTTGTGCTTGAAAAAAAATTTATTTGCTACTTCTTTCTCATCTTCAATGCACATGGTACATGGGTGTCCACCTAGTTGGTTAGGTGGTCAACAAGTCCTATCCAGTCATGGATAGAAGCATCCTGCGCGAGCACCTACCAATTTGGGAAGAAGTTTGACGACATTATTCATGCCTATGATTTCACATCCTCCCTATCCTTTCTGGATTATCAGGCAGGTTTACATTTTCTGAATAATATATTTTTTCTTTGATTGGTAACCAAAGATAAGGCAATTTTTTTTTATGTTAATATGATGCTTAGGTAGTTACATTGGATTTTTTATTACACCTAACCTTTTTTATATCATGCTTAGAGTAGGAAAATAAGTTGCTTAAAGCGAACATTTACTTTTTGCATTTCTGTTATGTATTTAGGTATAATAAAACTTTTCTTTCATTAGTTAGATGCATTTATTTTGTTTGAATAGAGCACATTAATGGTTCACTTGTATTTTATATAAAGCTTGTAGTACTAATGTTTTCTTGTCAAGTAGAGATGTTTTTTCAGGTTATATAAACCAGAGATTCTAGTGTTCTCATATCCTCTCCTTGCCTTAAGACCAAATCAAGCACACGTCCCACAGTTGGATCTAGATGTTACCAACTAAGTTGAACCTAGTTGGACTTTCAGGCGAGCCGATAAAGTTTGAACAAGCACAGTTGTTCATTCTTTAGAGTCCAAAAGTCCACCAAACTTTTTCTGGGATATTTTTCAATTTGTTTTTGTAACACATGTTCATACCCCCTTGGAGTAATTGTAAAAAATGTGCTAACATGGTCAATTTTTTAAAATACTCGGCTTCATAGACTTAGAAATCAAGTCGACTAGCCCATAGGGTTTTTTCCCTCGGTAATTATTTGTTGTTGAACAAATGACTAATAATTTCTGAGTTTATCACTCACACCTCCAAAGTTTGGGTAGTCATCTAGGTGGTTAGGCATTAGGGGGTTATTAGATCCTCTATGTTAATGTTTATAAACATGCTAGGGATTCAAATTGAGTCGTATGGACATGTTCTAGGTCTCCCTAGGTTTTTTTTCAATTCCGAGAATTCCCCCCCCCCCCACACCTTGGAAAAATTAGGCCATTTTTTTAATGGTTTAATTAAAAAGTTTGTAAAGGGAATAAAATATTGATCCAGAGTTTTTTTTTGGCACAAGGATGCTCGTTTTCACACTCAGAGCATCCTATTTACCCCAGATGCCACTTTTCTTATGTTTCGGGCGACTAAATCATCCTGTTAAACATTATTTCTCTAAAGGTGCGTCAAAACAACAATTTAATGCTAATCATGCAACAAATTGACACAAAAGTCAAAGTTTGAAAAGTAAAAAAAGACTTGTTTAATAGGTGGGGTGACATGTCAAGCCCCCCCCCATGGTTTGTGACCTCTTCCAAAAACTAAAACGTCAAACTTTGGATTAAATTTTTGAGTTAAGAATCATGGAAGTTAATGAGGTGACGCTAACCTCATGGACTTGTGTGGGTAGTTGTAAATGCCAGTTAATTATGTGGAATTTGAAAAAAATGTTATATATCATCAAGTAAAACAATGGGTGAGTTTTTTCCCCATAATGGCATCATGATTGAGTGGAGTGTGTAGATGTTGCGAGTAGATGTACCTCCTCTTGTGCGCGCCTGTTGTTTCTGCAACCTACGTACGACTCCTGAAAATGTCAAAAAAATATGTATTTTGAAATTCGGGTAGTTTGGGTGGTTATGCAACTGACTCCTTCAGTTGTAACTACTTTGTCTTCGACCCTAACTCTTCATTAAGCATATAAATAGAGGTAGGGAGGTCCATGAGAGGAGACTTGAATCTTTGCATTGTTATGTTGAAGGAATTGGGACTCTCTTTTCCCACACCTTTGCCCTAGTGATCATCCCCTTGTGTTGCAGATCTTGGACGCTGAGTTCCTTGGAGAACAGAAGCAGCAGAACCAGATCAAGGTTTCGTGAGGTGCTGAACTTGAAGAGAAGGTACACTTGTACTTGTTTTCAAGATTAATAAAGATGTGATGTCCTTCTTCTTCCCAAATCATTGTTCAATGTATGATTGAATCTCTATTTATGATCAGATGTTGATGTTAATCATATTATTATTTCATGTTTATTTGATTATCATTGCTTTATATGTGGTCATATTGGTTTGAGGAAGGCATAATTTGTTTTGCAGGTCCTTTGTGAGCCTTCCTTTAAAGAGAGATTGATATCCAACTTTAGGGAAACCCAGGTTTTGTTTGTGGGGTGTAGAGTAGTTGTCTATTTTCTTTGCTTACAGTACTTGCTTGCATTAGTTGATAGGCTATTTTTTCTTTTGCATTTATAAAAGAAAAATAAAAAACACATGTTTGCTTTATATTCATGTAGATTAGGTTTTTAGTCTAGATTGCATGGCATATCATTGTTTTTGAAAAAAATAAAAAGAATTTGTTCTTTTGTGTCTTTCAAGTTTTTATTTGAAAAAGAAGAAGAGAATAGTTTTTGCTTTTTGCATTTCATTTCTCTTTGTTTAGTCATTTTGTTTCAGCTTTGAGTCAAAACACCACATAATTTTCACACCATTTACCCTCTGATTAAAAACAACCCTTAAAATAAACGATATAATTTAAAAATTATGAGTAAGTTTTATTTTATAGGGTCATACACTAACTAGCTCAGGCTAGACTTGTGGATTAGGGAGTTTCAACTCTCCACAAGTGTTTAAATTCAGACGTAGTTGGCCAATCACTAGGTAAATCATTTTCTATGTTGATTGTATCTGGGAAGCTCCTCTCAAACGGGAGTTAAGCACGAGGCCACATGGAGGCTTGGACTGAGGAGATAACCCTCTGATTCCTTATCAAAGCATAGACCAATGTTTTTGCGCATCTAGGGATTCTGTCTTAGACAGGGTTTCGGGCTTTGCTACCCTACCCATGCGTACAAACCAGGCTTGCGACTATCCCCCTAGACTGTCAATATATTTAAGGTAACCTTTAGTCTCTTTGACATCTAGGGTTCATACACAGGTACATCGGAAGGCTATTTCTGATTGACCTTGGACGGGCTTGGAAGGTAACCTCGGTAGACAGTGTGGGAGGGCGGTGGGTGATTCCTCCTCTTGTGCCTAAGAACATCTATAGGGATGCCAAGTAACTGTCTATCAGCTTTCTTTTGGAAAGCATATCTTATACCTGTTTGTCTATTTGGCTTTAGGAATTTTTAGTGAGTGCTGTGTGGTTTCTATGTACTTAGTTTGCCTTTAGGTGTGTGCTTCCTAATTTTGGTTGCCTGTCAACCTCAGAATTTGCCTCCTAGTTTGAAACTATGTCTAACACACCTTTGAACACCAACCAAGAGATCCCCATGCTAGGAACTCCTTGTACTATTCCTCTCACGGGGAATGCTGGTGTTCCCTTGATGGCCACCCTAAATCTACCTAGATTCACCCTAGGGCTACCGATGTGGTTGTTTTACACTCCAACTGTCCTGAATGCTCTTGATGCTTCTCAAGTAAGCTCCTTATATCAAGGGCATCAAACACTACTTCCCCTTCACATGTAGTTGATTCTCCTCCTCCTTCTACCTCATGTGGTGAAAGTACTGATACTAGTAATCGACAGTCTAAAAGGAGTAAAAGAAGAAGGAATAGGAAGAAGGCACATAAGAAAGTGGGCACCCATTCAACCTCTAAAGGTCAAGTTCAACCTCACCACCTAGCCTCTGCAATTCATACTGGGGGCACACACTCAATTGCTGCAAAGCATGTTGATCCTAACCATTCAGCCTCTGTTGTTCACGCTGGTGGTGCTCGTCCAACTTTTGCAAGTCATGTTGGACCCAGTCTCTCAGCCTATGCAAGTCATGTTGGGGACAGTCTTTCAGCCTCTGTTGTTCATGCTGGAGACAATTCGTCAGCCACTGCGAGTCATGTTGACACTGTTGAAAAGACTACTTGTTCAAAACACAAGCCCAAGTTTCCTTGTAATATTTGTGACGGATACCACCTTACTTATAAATTCCATTAGATGAATTTTTGGGTCTAAAATGGGCCTCCTAAGGAAAATAATTAAATAATAGTTAAAATAATAAAATAATATTGATTAATTTTGGAGGAAGAAAGAAAAAAACTACTTTTTGTGTTCGTATTTTCGACATATCTCCCAGTGTTTTTACTCAAATTTCGATTGGGAGAGCTCGTTGGATGCGGAATTTGATTCCGCATCCAAGGAGTACCCACACTGCATACTTTTGACGGACCCCGCTACCCCAAAAACAAGAAATACCTAAAAAACGTGATGATGACATCAAATTCCGCATCCAACGAGCTCTCCCAATCGAAATTTGAGTAAAAACACTGGGAGATATGTCAAAAATACGAACAAAAAAAGTAGTTTTTTTTAATGGCAAATATGTCAATTCAACCATTATGGTTGACTTATTTTATTGAAATTCTATTGGTTCTTGAATTCCAACTCACAAAAACTTATTTTGGCACGTTTTCTTATAAGGCTCATTTTAGACCCCAAATTTCCTCTAATGCCTTCTATCGCGGAGGTGTGAAGAGTTAGGTTTCATGGTCATCCCATTTTTGAACATCCTGAAGTTTTTCAGCAACCAACCTCTCTTAGTCAGGTTGGACCCAGTCACCCAGCCTCTGGTGGTCATGCTGGGGGCAAACTTTCATCCTTTGTAGGTCATGCTGAGAGCAAACAATCAGCCACTACTAGTCATGTTGACACCGTTGAGAAAACTGGTCATTCGAAGTGCAAACTTAAGTTCCCTTGTAAGCTATGTGAAGGAGATCATCTTACTCACCAGTGCCTTGCTATCGTAGAGGTGCGAAGAGTGTGGTCCAAGACTCAAGAATTTCCTTCTCCTGAACAACCTATATTTTCTCAACAAACTACTCAACCTTTGGTTGATCAAGTGGTCGAACCAATCTCAGCTTTGGTCGATCCCACTCTTCTTTCGGAGAGTGATCCTGATGTGATTGAACCAATGTCATCGTTGGTCAATCCCACTCTCCCTTTGGAGAGTGACTTTCACGAAGCGGTTGAATCGATTCCATTGTCGATCAATCCCACTCTTCCTTTGGAGAGTGAAGTGTCTGCTAGTCACATTTTCTTCACTACCAGTTCAAAAGTTACTGAACAAGGGGGCACTGAACTCGCTTCAGATCAACCCCCACCAAGCTCTCAGATTGCTTCCTTTGATTGGGATAGCCTAGTTGAGCTACGCCTTCCTTCTGATGCCCCTTTCCAAATAAAGGTCAAAGTTGAACAATACGCGATTGCTCAGTGTATTGTTGATGAAGGAGCCTCAGTGAGTATCTTTTCTGCTCATGCTTGGCAAGGCATGGGATCTCCCAGCCTTGTGTCGACATCTAGTCAGTTACTGGCGTTTGATAGAAAAACTTGTATAGCCTTGGGAATTCTTACTCAAACAATTGTTACTTTGGGTGGGAAGACCTTCTTAGTTGACTTCATGGTAATAGAAGACCCCTTGGACTTCAATATGCTCCTTGGATGTGATTATGTCTATGCCATGCAAGCTTTGGTGTTAGCATTCTTTCGTGTGATGTACTTTAATCATGGCGAAGAAATTGTCACTATCGATCAGTTGGATTTTTTTGATCCGTCTCTTGAACCAACTAGAGACCAGGTCTTTCCTTTCTTGATTCCCAGTGTTCCTATAGACACTACCCCACCACAGGTGAGCTATGTGGCCTCATGTCCTTTGCGTTCAATTGCTACTGAGAAGCAGCCTCTATTTTCATGCTTACCTTCTCGAGACTTGGTCCCAGAAGTTGACCGGGTGAGTCATCCTATACATACTGTGGAGCCTTCTCTCCACTCTGTCGATCCATTTGAAAGTTTAGACATGTTTCCTATCTCGGATGATTTCCTTCCTTCGGATGGAGTCTTCTTAGAGTCTTTGATACAGTCTGATCTTCTATTGGATGTTGGTTCAGTTGTGACTAAGTCTAACCCTGATTTTCCTAGTAAGCATGACCTTTCTTCTTATGTTGGTCTTGTTGAGTCTTTCGACTCTTCCTTTGAACAGAAAGTCAGTGATCCTGATGAGTTTGATTTTTCTTATGAATTTTTTCAACTCTCGTGATACTGAGATTGTTCCTGCAGACTCTATATCCCTTATTGATTTTTTCTCTCCTTCTGAGGTTGATCTTTCTGATTATAAACCATCGAGCCTTGGTGCTATATAATTTTATTCAGTTGATTCTACCTTGACTTTACCTTTTATAGAAGATAGCAAAGTCACACGTGTTTCTGCCAAAGTGACCCGCATCGGATCGTTTCTTCTGAATATGATCTTGATGTTGTTGTTTCCTGGAGACAGGATTCTTAGTTGGATTCACAACTGTTTACTGGGCTCGTCTTGTTGTTCAAGTTGTAAATCCATTTGCATGTGCCCTGCTCGCGCTTATGAGCCTGATGTCGGCTTCCACGCTTTTAGCTCATTGTATAAGCCCTCATCTTTGTTCTCATTATCGCCCAGCCTTGTATCATTTTTCCTTTGCAACTTGACACCTTTTACCTTGAGGAGACGTTCCCCGAGTGTCTTTATCCTGCTTATTTTCCTTGCATTATGCATAGGTTTTTTCCATGCGCTTGGAACTAGTTTCTCTTGCCTATGACATTCATCTCCTCTCATTTAGAGCATTCTTTTTGCTCTCCTTTGAGCTCGTTAAAAACAGTAAGGAGGCCACGAGTTGACTTTTCCAGACTCGTTAAAACTTCACGGGAAATATATTGAGTTTCTTTATGCCCAGGTCTGACTCCTCAAAATAGATTTGACTACCGAGTAAACTTGTCCATTCAGGCTCGTTAAGAATATGTGAATGGGAATCCACATTGGTGGTAGGTTATCGCTTTCTCGGAGCATGTGGAATAATATGAGAAATGAACACTCTCTTTTATTTGGAATTGAGAAGAGTATTCTCAGGCATAGGTTTATCGCTTTTCTGGACCTAAAGGACTAAACTTGTGGAAAATGAGCCCCTGGTATGAGCTTAGTTTTCTCTTTTTCGTGCTCTGGACCAAAAAATGAAAAATATTCCGAGTGTACTTTATGTTTTTTGTCATGCTCGTTAAACCCTAAAGAACAAAGCATCAAGTTTATTGTTGTAAGCCCCATTTATAATCAAATGGATCTTTTCGAGTGATCTTGCCTTCCTTCACACTCGTAAAACTAAGGCTATATGCTACTTTTGAAGGAGCGTTGGGTAGGTGGTAATTTAACCTTTTTCGGACCTTCCTGACTAAGTACGAAAAATGTACGCCTTAGTTCTTCGGAAGCTAAGAGAGTTATTCTTTAGTATGTTTTATACTTTTTCGGCCTCAGGAGACTAAATTGTATGAAAAATCACCCCCTTGGAGTCCTCTTTGGAGTTTTCAGACTCTCTAAACTCTGAAAACACCATCGAGAATGTACTAGTTCGGGATCGTAAAATCCAATAATAAGTTCTTTATCAAGCATTCTTCTGTATTTTCTTCGAGCTTGCCAAAAATGAAGATGGTCCCAAGTTTTCTTTCTTGGACTCGTTAAACCTTTACAAGAAAGAGGGGAAGGGAAGTTCATTCACATGTTTTTACATCATGGCAACAAGTCTTGTTTCCTTGAACAAAGCACCAGTTTTGAGTCTATCAAAAGTTGGGTCCTAGTGTTTTGACCTTAACCTGATTCAGAGTTTTTTACTCCTCCCATTGGTTTCTTTTCCAATTATTTGGGGAATCTGTCAATGTCTCCTACATTGTAGATTTGTTTCGTTGGTCCTTTTGTGTCAAAAACTGCCTAAGTCACTTTAGTGTCGTGCTCACTATTCAAGGATTAAACCTTTGTTGGCCATTTTGCAGTTTCCTTAACCTTTTGTGTCGGTCATTCCCTGGTATCAGTTCATTACATCATGTCTTCGGTGGTCCTTTTTGTGAAATTTTGTACCAATTATAGATCCAATTAGTCTTTGACTTACCTCATGTTGGATGATGAAAGATGCCTTAATGCCTTCCTTCCAACGGATCTCTTCCTATCGACTGCAACACATCTTGCTCTGGGGATGAGATTTAGAGTTTTATGACAGTACCTTGGGGATTTTAGTCATCAGTGGCAATTTCCCTCGCTATTGGGTAGTGGGAATACCTTAATGTCTCCTACTCAATGGATTCTTCAAGTGTTCTACTTCAAGTCCTTGTATTCACACTTGCTAGAATGTACTAGGTGCCTTGGGGACCATTTTCATTAATGGTGGTTTCCCTTGTGTTTGTTAACGGTTCTCATCATTGACCGGTAATCAAACGGTTTCCTCCATGTTCGACTTCAGCCCCTTTATTCGCATGGTTAGGATTCGTACCTTTTGGGAAATTTGAATTGAAGACCTTGGGTCGACAGTAGCATCATCATTTTTTGCTATTTCCAAAGCTACGCAAGACCTTGTTGCACTTTATATGACATTTTGTTGAGACATAGATCCACCTTGTATTTTTGTGGCTATTGAGTATGGATCCACCTTGTTCATTTGTGGCCATGACTCCTTTAGATTTGATATGGCGCCTTTTTGCATATTGAGCGACCATGATAGTTTCATAAGTTATACATATGTTGGATCCGCCTATATCTTTATGGCGATGTTTTGTATATGGACTTGTATGTCCCAGAGATCAGTTTTTTATCTCTTTTTTAGGTACCTTTGTTCAAGCCTTTTGATCTTGGATTCTCTGCTCTCTCCATACTCAACTGTTTCTTTTATAATGTATTTCGGCTATCATCTTCCCCTCTAACCTCATACATTAGGGGGCATCTGTTATAGCTCAAAATGACACATCTCTGCCTGTGACCACTTTCCTATGTTTTCGTCGCATGACGACACTTAAGAAAGTCACTGAAAAACACCTAACTTGGAGGACCCATATATTGAGTTTTGTAACTCCATTTGACCTCATCTCTGCACTGTTGGAAAGGTATTTCCGTTAGCTAAAGCTTTATAGAAGACACCAAAGTCTGAAAATTCCCAGAAATACCCTAAAAATGAGTTTTTGATGTGTACGCGACTTTCCTTAAGGAACCTGCGTACATACGCGAGTTTCTATATATAATAGTCACATACGCCTTAAATATGCGACTTTTTGCATTGCAACCCACGTATACCTCCTCGTGTACGCGATTGTTGTTTCTGCAACCCACATACGCCTCCTAAAAATGTCAAAAAAATACGTATTTTGAAATTCGGGTAGTTTGGGTAGTTATGCAACTGACTCCTTCAGTTGTAACTACTTTGTCTTCGACCCTAACTCTTCATTAAGCATATAAATAGAGGTAGGGAGGTCCATGAGAGGAGACTTGAATCTTTGCATTGTTATGCTGAAGGAATTGGAACTCTCTTTACCCACACCTTTGCCCTAGTGATCATCCCCTTGTGTTGCAGAGCTTGGAGGCTGAGTTCCTTGGAGAAGAGAAGTAGTAGAACCAGATCAAGGTTTCATGAGGTGCCAAACTTGAAGAGAAGGTATACTTGTACTTGTTTTCAATATTAATAAAGATGTGATGTCCTTCTTCTTCCCAAATCATTATTCAATGTATGATTGAATCTCTGTTTATGATCAGATGTTGATGTTAATTAGATTATTATTTCATGTTTATTTGATTATCATTGCTTTATATGTGGTCATATTGGTTTGAGGAAGGTATAATTCGTTTTGCAGGTCTCTTGGAGTAAGAGGAGCAAGAGGAGCAAGAAGAGGATTGAAGGGCTGCTTGGATCAACCTTCGTTTTTCAAGGTATGAACCATTCTAATCTCTCAAACTTGCTTATATATGCTTGCTGAACATTATACATCCACCTTTCAACCCCGGTACATTGATGGCCTCTTAAACCCTAGCCATCGGATACTTTCCTTTACAACAAACGTGAACTTTGAATTCATCTCAAGTGGTGGATTCCTCCCCCTCTCTCATTTGAATATTTAAGCGGGAATCCTTTCCTCATTTTCTCATGGTCAGAGGGCTGAAGGTATGCTCTCCTTGTATTGTACTGCATTATTGTTTGGAATAATAAAAGGATTTGGACGTCTCATGTGGTGCATGGATCAAGTGTTGGATGATCATTGTCTCATGTTGTTGTTGAGGTAATCTGTAGAATTTCTTTTATGCATTTGTTATTCCTTTTCAAAGATAGCCTCATTAAATGATTAGTACTAATAAGTAGGAGTGAGTAAAGTAGCTTCTTTGCTCTCTTAATTAATTTATGTTCAATATTTAGAATTTTGCATGTTGATTTTCTTATGGGTATGCTCTTCTTGTTTTTAGCACGAATTTTTACTAGATTTGACAAGTCTCTTGGCAAGGGTGAAGGTGTTTTACATGTGATTTTATTGGATTTGTGTGAGATTTTGCTTGCTTCTCTCACTCTCCAAGAACTCATTGTTGAAGAGGCATAGTCCCTCCGCTCTCCACCAATAGACTCCATAGCCTAAGCATTCCCAAGCTTGAGCTCTTTCCTTCTCTCCCTCTCTCCTTCAAATTTAAATCGAACTTTCTCCTTTGTTTATGGTTACTCACATGCTTAAGTAGTTTAGTTTATTTTTCAAAAGAATATATAAAGGATGATATGTTTAAGCATGTATCTAGATCTAGAATCGTAAAGTAATATTTCGAAGGTAGATTTAGTTTTATTAAGTACTTGTGCATATTTCCAATTATTCAGTACTTAAATATTTTATGTTTATATCGTTATATTTATCACATTTGGTGCATGATAGGTGGCTGGTTTTTGTCTTTTATTGACAGGGCAAGGATAATTGTTGCTGAAAATTTGAAGATTTAGGCCATCCAAGGATTTCCGGAGCAACATTCCTCTTTCTTACTTCATTTCTAAAAACCTTGTAAGCCTTTGGATCCAGATCTGTAAGGACCATTGGAATCCATCTCAAGCATTGTAAATACCGTAGTAAAATATTTTGAGTAGGATCCTAAGAGCCCACTCCCCATTCCCCCTGGGGATTTCCGTCGGTGCAACTTTTCATGGTTTTTCTTTTGTTAGTGTAGTTTTTCTTTATAGATCAGTATACTTTGCAAAGTAATAAAAGCACTAACCCAACAACTTCCTGGGTTAAAAGGGGAAAGAGATGCCTGGTAGGATTAATTAAATAATATTTGTTTGTTTATTATGTATTGCTTTTACTTTTCCATTAGAGACTCTTGAGGACTTAATAAACAAACAAACACTGTTAAAAAAATCTCTAAAAATTAACAAGACTTTTGTTGTGTATGCTTTGCACTGCTGCAGTTCGACTGATCAGTTGGATGCATCAAAGCAACGTGAGTGACTAGTTTAAATTGGTATCACTTTCAAATTAACCTCTCAAAGGGAAAATCCAATGCCTCAATTTAATCCATTGTGGAGAAATTTCACAGAGGAAGCATGGACCACTGGATAGTGACCTCGAGGTACCATCGAGCTACACCCTCATTGGTGTAATGTTAGACACGTCTCATAGAATCCGATCGAGCCCACATATTATTTGCATGGAACCACATCGGATAAGGGTTTTGGACATACTCGTCGTACCATCAGGTATATCTTGAGTTCCATTCCCCCTGTTTAATCCACTCATTAATATGCAATAATCTAAAAATAACCAAGAACACTTACAACACGTTTCTAGTATTACAACAACATTACAATGTTGTGACTCCATTTCAACACTGGTCTTTTACTTGTATCATACATTTTATTTCTATAACTTCATTTACTCATCTGGTGTTGTATAATTCATATGCTATTGTGTTTAAATTATATTGTTACAATATCTTGTTCTAGTATTTACTTTCATAAAAAACTCCTAAACAACTTACTCATTCGCAAACCACCACTAAAGGCTTAATTAAACTTAGTAACTCTTAGGGTCTACTCCCCTTGGTTTCGTTAGGAGTTTTCCTAAACAAAGGAGTCAAGATAAAGTGTCAGTACTCGACTCGATACTTGCCCCCAAGGACGCACTTAGTGGCTTGAATATTTATGCAACGACAACCTAACCCCCCAGGTGCGTGAAAGGAGACAACATGCATCATAACTAGATGGTTGTTAGGTATGTTTAGGACTTAGATTAGGGTTAGTCTAACAATTCCCCCCTTAATTGTAAGTTTGTACAAGTCTTCAACCTAAAACTCATAAGAAAACTTTATGAGTTTTGATGAATATTTGCTTGAAAAACTGCCACTAAAATCGCGTGACAATCAATGTATCAAGCAAAATGTAGAGAGATAAAATTTAGCAAGTGAACAACTGAAAAATTCTGAACATTTCTTACTTGAAAATGTGTTCATTCGCCAAGTAATTTAGCTATATGCTAGTGTCTTCTATTAATGGAGGATGCTCTCTAAATTTGTTGGTTTTGGGATGACCACAAACCAAATTGGAACTTGGCTCTAAGTATGAGATGCTCTTGAAACATTATGAAGGCTAGTAGAAGTTGAAATTATTCTTCTAAATGGATGGTTTTAGGTTGACCATAAACCAAAAAGGTGGTTTTAGGATGGCCACAAACTGATTCGAAACTTGGCTTGGACTTTGGTTTTGGGTCAGCGGTTCTTGCTTGCTTGTTCTTGCTCATTTTTTTTACTGTAAATCATTCTCCCCTTTCAGGAACAAGATGAAAAGGAAGAAAACTTTCTTTGGTGTGATATAAAAATGCATGGTTGTGCCTCCAATGTCAAAATATATCAAAGAAGCAGATTTGGATGTCAGAACTAGAAACAAAACCTGTTAAAAAATATCAGTGGTTTTGAGTTTCAAAACTAGACACAGAAGACCACAATCTGAACTATGAATTATTGAAAATATATGAAGTTCTTAGTACAAAGACCTACAAGGGCTTCTTGCAACTTCACGCTTCAATCAAATTCAATAATTTAAATTCAAACTTAGCAAATGGAGGGTGTCGACTTCTCTGAAATTGTTCTCTCTTGCTTAAGAATCTATGCATACACTCATACCAACTGATCTAAAACAAGTCAGATCACTATTGTGTACTAGGGCATTATCTTCATATTATGTTTAGACTGTTTATATTATCATCATCATCAAGGATTGTCAAGAAGTATACATTATCAATAGATGTCTGACCAAGATCATCAATAAGGTCTCATTGATTGTGTATACTTGCGCCAATTCACTGTATATGTAACATCTTCATGAAATGTATGGAGTGTTCATCTTACACATACAAATGTGTCACTATTTATCACTTTCCTTCGATATTCTTGGTCGAGTATAACTCCTCCTGTAGATGGCTTCAATCTCTGTCAAATCCAAGCAAGTTCAATATTTGATCTTGATTGTTGCTTCAAATGTTGATCAATGGGATATTAGGGCATCATTCCTTTCCTAACTTGGATAAGATATCAACCACTGTCAATGTTGAGATTAAACAACCCTAAATCGTGAATGTGTATCTTGGGATTGTTTGCAAACTATCATCGAAGATTGAACCAAGATGACTTCAACTTGAATGTATCAATGATTCCTTCACCTTTGGAGATACCTTGGTGGATTGTTCTTTAACTTAATAACACTTGATTTGCAATATACTAGAGCTACCTCAGGTATGTACAAACTCAGAGGTTTGATCTTTCATTCTTCCTTCTCAAGACTTGAACCGTGGGAGCCCAAATTCACCAAAAAGAAAAACTTTCAATTTTTTTTTGCTGCCACTACATCTTCATCCAATATTTCCTCAGTAAAGTCAAATTTCCTCAAAGCAAGTCATTATTTCAGAGCTCTCACAATTTTTTTTGAATGAAAATGTCAATGCACAATAGAATTTGAGCCCATGATCCGATGGCTTCCATGTCTGAAATTTGATAGAAGCCTATCAGTAATTCGACAACAACAATTTTTTTTTGTTGGTGGCATATCATTGGATATTCGACCACATGCCACACACCGTCAAATTTCCAACTCCCATATAGTCAAAAATCCGACTCCTCTTTCCTGATGACATAAGGAATGCTTTGTTAGATTTCCGATGGAGACGTGTCGAATGTCTGATGAATCTTTAGTTGTTGCTCCGATGGTGTATTCTGAATTTCCCAAATTCACCTTGCCATTTGTGTGACTCTTAAGTCATCGGATTTTCGACGGGTTCTAGTCGGTTTTTTGACGGGTTCTGGTCGGTTTTTTGATGGGTTCTAGTCGGATTTTCGACGGGTTCTAGTCAGTTTTTCGACGATGTCCGACGAAACACTCTTGTCGGACTCATGGAAACCACGTCGGACTAGGGTCATAGCTTGTCGGTTTTTCGACGGAGTCCAACAGATTGCTCTTGTCGGACTCATGGCAACCACGTCGGACTAAGGCCACAACTCGTCGGATAACCGACAGGATTTTGTATAGTTTAAAAAAAATTATACATGTGGAATATGGTCAACCCCAAGCATAGAATATGGTCAACCTGTAGCTTAACATGGGAACCTGTACCATGACTTGAAGAAATTCAGGCTCATAGAAATCACAGTATTTGAAATGGTCAAAGATTTGTTCAATTTCACCTTCAAAAACCATTAGTGTTCAACACCTTAGTTCAATCTTTAATTAAGATTAGAAGTCAAAAAAATGCACCTAAAGAATATTTAACAATAACATACCTCATGAACCAGCATTGTTTTCATCTCTTTCTTCTCGACTCCGCATAAGGGAAAGCTTTCTGGAATCAAATTGATCAGTAGCCACAGAGTTGGATCCTCCATTGCCATCAACATTCTTAGGACAAGCTCGGATGTTGGGATTTATGTTATCTAGCCTAGTTGACTGCAATTTTTTCATTTAAAGGGGATGGAGGCGCAAGCTTTGGAGAAGACAAACTGGGAGATACTGGAGGTGGTGTTGATATAGGGACACTAGATGGTGTCCTACCTGCAACTGCATTTTTTTCCATATATAGAAGAAAAAACGAACAAATAAGTCTACAGCATTTGATGATGTAAACACAGCAAGCAAATATCAAAGAATGAAAATAGAACCTGTGCTAGTCCATCTCTGATGCATGTGCAAAATGCTTCACTTGCATTTTGGATTTGAGAGAATATGTCTACCTGCATTAGAAATAATCTTGTTTGAAACAATATATAAAGAAATTATTGGTTGAACAATCCTGCAACCACTCTTTCATAATGTTAGTGGAGGTGAATCCATCTCATTAATATATGAATGGCATAAAATCCTCTGAGAAACTTACTTGTGGATATATTTGTGTGATGCAATAGAGTTCATATAAACCAATTGTACATGTTATTTATCTCCAATATTTTTTAAAACTGCGCCAATATCTTGCTGGAGACACATAAGGTAACATATACAAATACATAAGAAAACAATTAATTATACACTAGAAGAATACAGAATATAAACAAATTCTGAAATTCCAAGACAATAAAGTATCCTATTAGCCACTTGAATCAATTTGGCATGGCACACATGTTTATCCCCTTTGTTGAAGGAAAACCAACTACAATAGGTCAGACACCTTCCCTCATACACACAATGCACAATGCACATTACTTATGTGGCTCATCTTATCCAACCGGATTCTCTCTTGGGATCGCTTGCAGCTAATGAACTAGGTTGGGCCTAGATACTATGTCTTATGCAAACATTTGGAGTAATAAAATGATCATTTATTTTGGGGATGCGACTTTTCCAAAACTTTATCGATGAATATGGAATCCATTTATCATAAACAAGGTATGTGAGATGGAAACACTCTAGAATCTTATTTTTAGCTATTCTATCATTCAAAATATTTGAAGGAGTACAAGGCATTACCCTTTCTGATAAATTGGGGAATTTGGTTGTCGTAAAAAAAATTACTTTTCACAAACAAATTTCCCCATACTGTGCCCCTAGTTGGAAAAATTCAAGCTCTATTTGAATATGACAAGAAATTCAACAAAAAATCTAGAATCCATCAGATGAGACATTTCAATCCCCCAGATTCCTTTCCTTGGGCAAGTTTTGATGGAGAATCTTAATCCACGAGATCTAGAAGTAGTTGTGGCTTTGTTTTATACTATTTTGAAAATCAACACTTTTAAGGTGCAGGACCCACTGGTCCAAGATCCAACAACTAGGACAAATTTCAAGCTCTACTCCATTCCTCAAGTTTACAGTTAAACACAAACATTCAAGAAATTCGGATTATGGGAAACTCTCAAACAGTTTTCAAATACATGAACAACACGAACAATATTCAAGATCTCTATCTTGGAAATATTGTTGATGCCCTTAAATGAAATTACCCATAATTTTCAATCCATCTCTTTTGATCATATATACAGAGCATAATCCACTGGCAAATTCACTGTCAAAAAAAGTCTTGGATATGAATTCCAATACTTGACTCATAAAATAATTTCAAGATGACATCTCTATTTCCCTCAATCAGAGAGGCATGGTAATCCAAAGACATTTTATGTGGACATTTGGTATTTTTGGACTGTTTTCAATTATATTCTCGGAGTGTTTATATTTTTATGTCATAGCATATGTTGAATTAATGTAACAGATGTGATACAAGTTACTATTCAAATATTTATTACTATACTCAACTTAGGGAAAGATGTACAGTTTGGTAAGGTAATTGTTGTGTCCAATTGTGACCCTTTTTATAGAATTGTAAATGTTATAATATTAAAACCAAAGGACCTAACAAGGGATATTTGTAGAATCCTAAGTATGTAGAAAACCAAGAAAGATACATGGAAGTCTGAGTATGAATTAGTTCATTCACAAAGCCTTCAAACCCACAAGAATTCACGTCCTAGATTGTAGGTGCAGAGCATTTTGTAGCATCTATGAACAACACTCCTGAAGAATGTATTTCTCTTTTGAATGAAAAATACATGTTTTTCTCCTGGAAATACACATTCAATAGGATACCTACAAAGCATATAAGCACCTCTCGTTGATGTTAGTACCAAAGTGAACGAGGAATTTTATCACAATGCTACAAATCACCTAATCATGACCCCTATTATTGAGCATTTGAAAAAGATTCAAAAAAGAACACCCTTAAAAGGTAAGAATTCCACCACATGAAATTTTATTACACCTATCAAGTCAACCCAAAAATGCCAATCGACAAGATTGGGAAAACATCAAGGAAGTTTGAAGGAATTCCTAATGCATCATTCAAAATGAGTAAAATGGAAAATCTGTGAATTTCAGAACTATTAGTTTAAAGATAAAACAACACAAACTAAAGCCTTGTTTTAGGAAATTGTCTAGTTAATTTGTTTAGAGCTATGATATGAATAGAAATGCAATCCACTTGCACTTGGAGCCCCAAGGATCAATTTGTTATTAGAAACCACGTCATCAATAATGGCCCTCTATGAATAAAAAATATAAAGAAAAATTGCACATGGAGATTCTTAGAATTATGTGATGCATTTGTTATTTCCCTAGTGGAAGAATTTGTGGTTAGGATAAAAACAAACCAAAACACCATGCTTTTCCAGCCATTTTCTAAGCAAATCTAGCCAAAATCATGTCTAAAAATTACAGTTTTTGTAAATATGCAATTTCAGAAATCACAGTGATCATTCAGAATAAATGCCACATTTTAAAACTACCCAAATCGTCGAAATCACGATTTGGGCAAAATAAACTGCAATTTCATCAAATTTTTTTCTGTCAGATTCCGACGAATGGGGGCATTTTGTTTGTCTCCTACACTGCTCCAATAATTTGAAGGTATCATTCATTGCAGTGGCGAAGGACCATTTACATTGGAAATTTTGGAGAATGTCATTAGTACAAAGCTTTTACTGTTTCATGGATGGTTGGTTATTCAAGATAAAACAGCACTACTGCTCAAGAAAACTATTAATCGTGGAGGGGACACTTGCATAAAATAAGATTCCATTAGGATTGTTTATTGATTCCAAATTGCTCGTCCAAAATTATGTTGAAAGTTTTTAAAGATTTTGATTTCTGTAGCTTCTCCAAAATTCTGTCAACATTTCTAAATATTTTAATTTATATTGAATGGTCAAACCAAAATTACCCAATGGCAGTCCTATAGGTTTTTTCTAAACCAAATAAAAAATTCAAACCCTTTCTTCAATCGATTGCCTTTAAAAGTTCTTGGCTCTCCTTGGCATGGGTCTAGGGTTCTAACGCCCAGCACTTGACCTGTTTGATTCACCTTGGCTTAGCTCTCACTCCCTTGATGATAGCTCCTTGGTATTAATTCTCTAAGTTGATGGCTTTCAATGATTATCCTATTTCTTTTCTCAATGTCTACGACTTAGTTCTCTACATCCTTCTCTTGACGACTAGGAATATTTGTCTTACCAAGCACAAAGCTTTGCTCAACAAAGAAACCCCTTTAGTGGACCAGCAAGTTAGCTCAACATTTATTCTTGTCGGTAATACCTTTGCCTCTAGTCATTTAGCACTTGGTCTTATCCCCAATCCCCAAGTATTCGATGAATTTTGGACTAAACGCTTCACCATTTTACAAGCCAAATACATACATGATTAATCCGTAATTCTTGCATATACATTTGGACAATAGGAATGACTTGCATTGCTTTAAGATTGTATTTACAGCTTTAATTCTTGAATATACATTTGGACAATGAGCACAACTTGCTTTGTCATGGGAACACATTTACAACTTGAGAATAATGTCACCGAGATGAAGAGAAGAAAAGGTATCCACAATTCTTGTAGATACATTTAGACAATGGGTATGGCTTGCATCGCTTTAGGAATGTGTTTACAAGTTGAGAACTCTTGGAGTTACATTTGGACAATGAGCACGACTTGCAATGATGTGGGAACATGTTTACAAGTTGAGAACTCTTGGAGTTACATTTGGACAATGAGCACGACTTGCAATGCTGTGGGAACACGTTTACAACTTGAGAATAATATCTACGAGAAGCAAAGGTGTTTCTTCTCAAAATATCACTTCTTTGTGATTTGGGAAAATGTTGAGCCATGTTATCTAATGAAAAGGTTAATATCACACATTATAATGTTTGCAGGTTATTTTAACAACATGGGAAAAGAACAAACTGATAATACAAAAACTACAAAATTTGTTGTAAGGCTCCAGCTTTAATATGTGATTGTTGAGTTTGGTTGACTACGAGAGCTCACAAGTGATAAGATAATGCTCGGTTAAAAAGTTGGTTATACTTGCAACAAGAACTCCTTGTAGAGTATACTGGAAAATCCTCGACTGTATAATGCATAATATTCCCTTTCAATTGGAGTACAATAAAAAGGAAAATAATCTCATGAAGTTTGGGGTTCCATCTACAAGGATAGCAATATTACAATGTTGGGGTGATATTACATTGAATCAAATGCTCAAGTAGAGACAATGTTATTATAACAAATATTGATTCCCAATTTTTACTTGACTGCTACTATATAGGGAATCATGATCAACAAGTAAAACCTATTCAATTTAAATATGGTCATTTGTTCCTATCATCCAATTAGTTGGTAAGAAGACAACCTTAAAATTTTGAAACTCCAATCGAATGAACCTTATTCAAGTCAAAATTTCAACCTATTCTAGTGAAAATGGACCTTTAGTTCTAACTTCTACCATTCAATACCTGGCAAGAAAACAACACTAGAAAATCAAAAAATCAGATGGAATAATAGTGGTCTTGAGGACACTAACTAAAAATGAACCAATAGACCTTATCCGACGAACTCATGAAGAATCATGTAAATCTTCCACAATCTACAAGATTTCATTAAGTTCTTGTGGTATACAATGTACACGCCGTGTATAATATGGAACAAGGTGCAAATTGATCCAGACAAAGTCAAAGAATTGGAATGATGATGCACAACAAAAAGACAAACCCTAATGTAGTCTCTATATGTAATTTCTGAGGTAGTAAACTTATTTAAGGCTTATATAGAAACCCAGCAAACAAACAAAACACAAGTTGAGAGATTGACAATACACTTAAATCCATAGTTTCCAAACTCCACTCTGCAAACAACTCAACAAGGTCAGAGTGTAAGAGCACAAACTTGAACTAGAGAAAATTTGCTCATTTGAATGACCCATTTTGTTGTTTTTATAGTATAATGCCCAATGAGGCTTTACCTCAGGCTTGTTGAGTCAAATTACTCATTAGTCAGATCACGAATCACAAATTACTTATAAGTCAAATCTTGAATCACAAGTACGCATGAGCTGAATTCAGTCAAGTCTGGTTTGCTAGAGGCTATAAATATTTTGTTTAATTATTAAAAATTATTAAAATATATAAACATATATTTTAGAACATAGGACCATATACAACTTAATAAAAGTAGCTATTCTTAAATAAAAGGTCCAAGGAATATTGTTTCCATGGATATTAAAACCCTAAAAAAAGGTGTAGATATAGAGTACATGAACCTATAAAACATGGCTGAATGTAAAGCATCCAGGGAGGTCTCCCAGAACTCCCAATATCGGCAGGAAAAGAACAAAGGGATGTGGAGGTCCCACGCATCACTGGGGACATCCCTCTCCAAAGGGAGTCTTCTCCCCACAGTCCCCAAGTCCTCGAGGATATGGAAACACAGGTCACATCCCCTAGGGGTAGATATGGGCTCTTGTGCAACATTTTTGTGAGGCCATCAATTTGCAAACAATGGGACAATATGTTGTCAGTAAGTGTGACATATTTAAAGATTAAAATAATTTCAAAAGGGAAATTCTAGAGGAAAATAAATATCTAGTACAAATGCATGATGTGC
Source organism: Pseudotsuga menziesii (assembly GCA_001517045.1). NCBI lineage: Eukaryota > Viridiplantae > Streptophyta > Pinopsida > Pinales > Pinaceae > Pseudotsuga > Pseudotsuga menziesii. The sequence goes on along the minus strand of LPNX010800601.1, from coordinate 3,218 downwards.
TCACCATTTGAAGAAAGAAAGTGTTGATGTAGGGGAGTCTTGAAAAAAGTGTACCATAACCTTAACCAGACATAAGTTATAGATTACTCGCATTCTATCTTATGGTTCTCTGATTTCTTTATGACAAATGGATTATACTTAAAATGGCATATGTTTGTCATGAATCTTGTTAAGTATGATTTGAAAGTCATGTCCTTCTGAGTTCTGTATTTATTCACGCATAATACAAAAATAAGCCACAAGACTACTGGCTTAAGCATACCAAGTCACCATAAAAATAAAAAATAAAACAGTAACTCTAGAAAAATGAGTGGAGAATACTAAAGATATATATGTCAAAGTTTGAAAAAAATCTACATATATAGTCTTGTATCATCCCAAGGGTAATAATATCATACATTTAATATATCTGCATGTGATAATTTTCCATCTCTGTAAACTCCATCTACTACATCAAGTGATGATGATGTTTTATGATGTTGTTTCATAAAACTGGCTATAAACTATATAAAAAAGAGAAACATAGTATTCCTAAATAGCAGGAAAAAACAATAAACAATTTATCATCCATGTCTAGAAAGATCAACCAAAATATTTACTAGTATCAAGACTCAAAATATACCGTTTAGGATGTGCTTTACAAATTACTAAATTTCGATCCAGAAGTGCATTTTCCCAAGTAACCACAGTCTATGAAATACAAAAATATATTCCCTGAATATTTTCTAGTTTCTAGGTTTTAAAGAAGGAAGCCAATACAGATACAAACATTGGTGATGCATAGGTAAACTACCCTTCAAAAGTAGAATCTAATGCAGGTGTAATCAAACACAATAAGAGGTCACAACTCACACCACAAATCCTTTATATCTGAGAGCTGAGTTGGCATTGGATCTGGTTTATTATGCATGCTCAAAGGATTCCAGATATTCCACAAGCATTCTGTAAAAAATCAAAGAACTTTAAATTCAAGAAATCCAACTAATCCTCGGTCTCCCTACTAGACTGCTCATAAGGTTGAACTTGAGGCGAGGGACGATGAATTTCTGCAATAATGTCAAAATGTTTCATTACTATATTTTTATTTTTATAAATACAAGTAATTCATTTAAAAAAACATTACAAAGGTGCTTTTTTACCTGGCATGGGCACATCAACATGTTCATCATTATCCTGTACAAGCTCAACCTGTTCAGTGTTATCTGCATCTACATGCTCTGCAGTTGAATTGTGTAGAATTTGAATTAATATTCAACATCTGCAGTTATCTATACAAAACAGTAGCATATTAATACATTCATTACTAGGAATCGAAGCATGATCTTCATCTGGTTGGTGTACATCCTCGACATGAATGGGATCATTACTTTCCTGCTAAAAAATGAATAAATAATTTATGTTAATTTTTTATAACGAATAAATTGCATGAGAATTAATAAATTATCATTAAACTATATAGTTTTTATATATATATGCACACCAGATGGATCAGCAGAAGATCGTGCAGTATGCCCAGACAAGCTTCTCCAGCGTTCAACAACGACGTCAAAGCCCTGTTCGAAGCCAAGCTTCATGTCTACCTGAGTGGGCAAATCTTTAAACCAGTCGGCCTGCATATTTTCATGATGTCATTAATTTTACATTTTTTGCAAGAATAAAACGAAAATAATTTTCTGTATATTATTTGGATGCGGTTTCGGGTTTTTGATACTTACATATCGAGCCGCCAAGTTCGAATAACCACCAGGCCCAAGCTTATGTTGACCAATTTTGTCCATTATTTCCTTGGTGGCCTTAGATGTGTCCGACAGCCTAATCAAGTGTTGAATTACGTTATTCAATGTTCCAAATTTGATATAAAAACTGATAATAATAAGGCTTACCATTACATTTTGGAATGTATTGCATACCTCCCTGTTCCTAGTGGTATCTTTCCTACTTTTCTCAGACCCTTCTCTTTTCCATCTTCCACCATGTATTTCCACTCCCTAGATGGAATCATTAGAGGGCGTTCATAACTAGGGTTCTTTTCAAGGTGAACCCTATACTGGTCTTGGACAATCTTCAGATGTTGTCCAGCCTTATGTAGGACCTTCGATGTATCGAAGGGCTATTTTCCGAACAGAACAACCAAGTGATTAGTCAACGCATCCTTTAAAGATTTTTCTTGCTTATCCCACCTTGTGCGAATGGTGGGCCTGAAGATATCCAAAGACAAATCATTCAGACGTCTATAAAATATATCATTTCCTGCAAAACATTAATGCCATCATTAGTCAACATTAAAAAATATTATTGGTATATTAGACACAAATTATAAAAACTAAATTGAACAATCTATAATCACCTGGAATCTTCTCTATCTTTATTGGAACCAGTTCTTCATTCACCAAAAATGTTGTCACTACTGAACCAATGCTAGTGACACAAGAAGATCCAGGAAATGCTTCCACCTCTCTATCAAACCCTGCATCCACCCCTTCTTCTGCAGCATCTNTTCATTCACCAAAAATGTTGTCACTACTGAACCAATGCTAGTGACACAAGAAGATCCAGGAAATGCTTCCACCTCTCTATCAAACCCTGCATCCACCCCTTCTTCTGCAACATCTGTTGTGGGTCGGTCAGCATCAGCTGCATCCTCTGCTGGCCTCAGGGGTGTCGTAGAGCGTGTTTTCAACTGTTTAGTGGACAATAAGGGAGTAGTATGTGGTGTACATGGAGTGGTTTGGTCACTAGGACCAACAACACCTTGACCACCACTGTAAAGTTGCATAACTTCCTGTAAATACAAACCATTGTATTATAAGTCCAATAGCATATAAAATTAAATATTATAAAGTTCTAAATGAATTTACATTATTATTCGGGAACTTACTTTCAATTGTCCACATCTCTGTAACAACAATTGAATCTTTGATTTGATCTCTTCTGTTTGTGGAACTGTCAATGTCAGAATAATTGGTTCCTCATTTTGTTTTTCCATGGTCTTCTGTAGCACCCTCGACGGGTCTGTAGACCTACTAATTTCAATATCTTTCATCAATTGGGAGACCTGAAACTGTAATGAGTGTTGAGATGGTGTTTCATAAACAAAATCCCCTGTTTGAAACAAAAATATATAAAACATTCCTTAGTCTTTGAAGCAATAATGTGCGCAAAAAAATATATTAACAAAAATTTTCTATCATGATAGATTCATAGGATTACATCTAGGT
>LPNX010800599.1:294816-364861 GCA_001517045.1 Pseudotsuga menziesii | reverse complement strand
TATATCATTGATTACATATACAATCGTGTATCCTTTAAAAAATGGGAAAAAATTTAAAAACAATTTTTGAGCCCATTTGAAGGACCTGCAACTTTCTTGGTTGCTTGTACAGGCCCACAAAAGGAAGAATTAATCCCGAGGCCCGAAATGCCACCCACACGAGCCAAAACACCACCAAAACTTCGATGACTGTACCGTACAACATTTCATAATTGCGAAACGCCCTACGATATGGCCGTCGACCTTTTGTACTGGTTTCGATGCTTCGAGAAGTTTTCGATACTGGTATGCCTGTTACCTAGGCGTTTCCTTCAACATAGGTTGAGAGCGCTTCCCATGGCTTCCTTACTGCAACTCATAGACTCATAAGTCTTCTGCTTTGATACCAAATTGATCTCCTCTAACCAATGGGTGAGTCAAAATCTCCCAATGGCACTCTAAATCAGATTCGATTAAAATCTACAATATGACTTTTGTGATTATTCTGGCCTGGATTCCTTTCCTTATCAAGCATTTAACCTAATAAGAAATAGACAATCACATGCAGAACATTCATAGACAATACAACAATGTATACAAGGAGAACCGTCATGGGGAAGAAACTCTAATTTATTCTTTTGTCTAAAGTATTCTGACTAAAAAGTGATTACACACATATTCTTGCATGACCTTTGGGATTCCACATCCATGAGGCTGCATTTGCAACTACTTAACACTCGTAGTCACTTCAAAACTTGCTTGACCATCAACTGTTTACCATTTGCAAATCCGTCATTCTCATTGTGGATCTTGGCAATGGAAGGCAATGTTTACATTGTCTAACTATTCCAGCGACGAGTTGAAGCCTACCTTTCCTCAAGGCTCTCTTCTTCTCCACAATAAATCCTGTTGTTAGTTATGATCCTTTAATCGACTTTCTTTGTGAGATAGTCAATGAAATCAATGGCTTTTATGTTGGATCCCTCTTGGATTAGATAGGCTCACCATTTTAAACGAGATATTAATCACCTCAGTAGTCTATTGGCCTTTACGTTTGGTTCTCTATCTTCTAAATTTTTTACTAGTGATCAATTACTAGCTAAAACAAAAGGTTAGTAGGTCTAGCTTCTAGTAGCTTACAACTTTTGTCTGATCACCTTCAATGACTGATCTATGTGTGTCCCAATGACTACAAAGATTCAATGCTTCTTAGATCTCCATCTTTGCCACAATAATTTGAGTTTGTGTTTCTATACGACTGTAATGTTTCGTTTTTGACAAGCTGAGTAATTAACTAATGACTGATGCCACATGGGGATAAAAACACATTATTAGTAGTGATATGAATCCATCAGTGGAAAATGGGGCCAATTAAGCAGTATCAAGTGACATGCGCAACGTGCACTGCATAATTCAAAATGCATGTGGCATGCATAATTGAAATTGTATGGATGCGTAAGTAAAGTTGCATGCGGCATGCAAAGGTAAAAAATAGAAATAAAAGAAGAAAAAGTGAATTGCTAGGTATCCATTGTTATTATTCATCATTGAGAATCGATTGGAGAGCTCTCTAAGCTTCTTTGGTGTTGAGGACAAAAACCCTTGACCAAATTGGATTTGATGGCGAAATCTATCCATCTTAGCCAATCCAAAGAATAGATCACCCAGGTTTATCGATTGTGCTTCATTGTGAAGAAGTTATTGAGTTGTGAGTAAGAGTTTGAGTTGTTAGGATTAGAGATCAAGTTCAAGGCAACTGGGAAAATTACTATACTGTATTATTGAAGAAACCTGACAGGGAGGGTGCATTCTCCTTGGAAGTCTGATTACAAGAGGCGCATCAAAGAGAGGTATCATATTTAGTAAGCAAGGGCACATTCATCCATTGTCTGGGCAATGATCTCTTTCCCAACTATAGCAAGGAGTTTCTTTTGAAGTCGTGGTTACATTTGAAAGTCAGACCCCAGTGGAGAGGGTAGCGATCTATTGCATCCATTGTAGACTAGTGTTTTAAAACTCGACCGACTTGGACTCAGACTCAGTCTCGTACTTGGACTTTGTTGAGTTGACCGAGTTGATACTAAGCAGAGTCGAGTCGGCCTATAACTCGAATTGGGTGACCGGTTTGGTACTGAAACGGCTGAGTCGATGCCCAATTCGGTTGGTTCAGTGCCAAACTGGCCTAATCGACCGAGTTATGGGCTGACTCACAGAGTTGATACGTAGGTTAAAAAACAATAAATTAAAACATGCACACCGTCATGTGCGGCGTGCCTGGGCCTGTGCGTCTATAGTGAACTCTGACACAGTCATGCATTGTGGAGTCTGAACTTGTAGATTGTGGACTGTGACTGGCTTGTGGCTGCTACTACTGGCAATGTGTTGAATTTTGAGTCGTTGACAGCTGATTGCCTGAACAATGAAGGCTGAGTCATGTGACTATAGTTGTAAATTTGCTTACAAGCCAGTCTTGAGCTACACAATATATATATATATATATATATATATATATATATATATATATATTATTACTGTTAACCACAAATAAGTTTCTTCACAAATAATGCAACGGAAAATAAATACTGAGAATCATATAACAACAATCACACCAATAGAGACACCGATACTTTTGGGTATGGAAACTCAGGAAAAACCCAAGATGGAAAAATCGGTGCAACAGTCTGAGAAGATATTTTATTAGCAAGATATAGAACAATATAGTCCAGAAATCGATTTCACCCAACCTGGCAAAATCGTACAACTAAAACTTGCCGAGGAAAAACCCCACAAAGATAGCATGAGCCCCCTGCATCACTGCTTGCGTCACCCTCACGCGTCTGCATCAGCTTTACGACCTCTGCGTCATTGTACAGACGATGACGTCACCCGTACGACTGCCTGCATCACTCCTACGGTCGCTTGTGTCACCCGTATGGTCGCCTGTGTCATCGGTATGACCGCGTACGGTTTGCTGGCATCACGTGGGCTGCTCATGTGTTAGGACTTGCGTCACAGTACGACCTCCCTGCGTCATAGTATGACCTCCGGCGATTTGCCTGTGCTGCTCTGTCGATCTCCGGGGAAATGTAATGTCCTCTTCTGCCTAGGCATTGAGGACCAACCTGCTAACCTATGTGATTCCTATGGGTTCGAGCGGGTACTGACAGTCAGGGAATCAGCTGAAGACTGATGCCATCTATAGAAGATTTAGGGCATCAATATTATATCACCATTGGGTCGAAGAGGGCCACCAGAGCCAAAGGCCACCTGCATGCATGACATCTGAGAATTATTTAATGATGCATGCACTCGATTAAGTCTCCATGCGCATGCATGCAAGTCAACTGCAAATTAGAAGTTAAAGTGACCTAATTAGGTCAAAAGTTAGGGTTTTCGCAGTTGAAAGTTATAAAAGAAAGATAAAGTGAATGGAGAAGACACTTTTGGATTATTATTATTTTGGAGCTCTTGAGAAGCAGCGCAGCATGCGGCCACAACAGTTGGGGTTGGAGACGACGTCTTCAGCTAATGGGATTTCAGTAGTGAGACATCTGGCCTAGTCTCCTTCAGGATAAACCATCCAGGTTTGTCACCGTATCTATTGCATTCATCATTATCCAGTATTCCAGTACAAGTCCAAAGGTTATTGCAGATTCATCCGTACAGTTGGGGGCATTTAGCTGGGAAACCCTAGTCGTTCACCAGGACTCTGGATCACCATATTTCTTCTGCATGCAGCCTGCATCCTCACTGATAGGATCACTCTACTGCATTGGGTGATTATCAGCTACCAGATTGTCCATCCGGGGCAGCTAGCAGCAGTTTACAGGGTTGTGGGGGCGTGAATAGCAGACTGGGAGATCAATTCGCTAGGGCATCTGGAGAGGTCAAAACTCTTGCATGCTCCGACCATCCTCTTCGGCATGGGCACACCTTCCTTCCGACTTATTTCCAGCTGAAACTGACCATCCCTTCAGCAAAAAAACGTCACACTTGTTTGATTCAGCCTTTCGGGGTATTGCAGCAGAAAACAAGGTCATTTCTTCATCAGTTCAACTCATCTTGCATGCGTATTCTCTCTGGAGCATATTCAGCCGGCTTATCCGTGGTAAGTGTTCATTCTATCCTGCAAACCCTAACCCAAATTTCAGCTATAAAATAGGGAAATTTTGCATGGCAGTTTGCATGGCCGGTTGTTTCAGTAAATTTGCATAGAAATAGAAAATATCAGGATTTGGGATATTATAGGAAAGTTCTTCTATCTCACTCTCTGAAAATTCTTTTGCAAATTTCTCTCTCACTCTCCAGCTGAAAAGCTATGAGCAAGAAATCTCTCTCTGGCAATGTGTGTGCCAAAGCAACTGTGTGTGTGTCCTCTCCACTAAATCAATCTCCTTTTAACTCAATGGCCAAGCGAAAACCCTAATCTCTCACTATGGATCAATAGATGAGATCCTCCAGTGAGATCAATGGGCAATATTAGTTTACCCATCACTTAAATTATATTTCACCCGAACTTTATAAAAGTGCCTCCATTAAGTCAAATTAAAATTAGATCACATAATGCACTTTTCCTAAGTCTAAACTTTGGATAAAGGCAATGATCAATTTGGCTTCCTGTTTTATATCTTCCATCAAGCACGAACAGATGCCAATGATAGAAGACCTTCCTTGTTGCCACTTTTTAACCGTCCCTCACAACGAGGAAGGGATTCGGTAGCAACCCCACCTTATCTCTGAACTTCACAAAATTGTGCCTGCAAAGTGCCTTGGTGAAAATGTCTGAATGTACTCCAACCGAATGGTGTTCCTTTTTGTACACAGTCTCTCAGGAAGTGATACCGGAAGTCTCTTCGGTCATGAAACATTGGATTTTCAGATAGCCTGATACCATTCTGATTGTCACAACGAACCACTGTAGCCTCTAGCTCACACTCGAATAACCCTAAAAGCAACTTTTTCAACCACATTCCCTCACATTCATCCATACTGGTTGCCATGTACTCAAGCTTTGCCGAGCTCAATGCAATTGACTTCTGCTTCCTCTTGAACCAAGAGATAACCCCTGACCCAATGCTGAAGCAACAACCTGAAGTGCTCTTTCGGTCTTCTACACATCTTTCCCAGTCGGCATCTGCGAATCCTGCTAACTGTATACTCCCACTGCGCTCATAAACTAACCCATACTCTACTGTACCTATTATGTAGTGAAGCACATCCTTCGCAGCTGTCCAATGTACTTTCCGAGGGTCCACCATAAACTGACTCAAAGAGTTGAGTGTAAAGCTAATGTCTAGCTGTGTGTTGACTAGATACATGAGCGATCCGATAAGTTGGCGATACAATGTAGGATCAAACTCCTCCGACCCCGATGCATCAATCTTCCTCTAGTTGGAAACTAGAGGTATACATGGGCTTGCAATCCTCCATCTTGCATCTCCTCAAGATCTCTACTGCATGCTTCCCTTGACCAATGAAGAAACACCCATCTCTTTGCCAAACCTCTAGATCTAGGAAGTAATGCATCAACCCAAGGTCTTTCATATCAAACTCAACTGCAAGGTTAGATTTGTAGTCGTCGATCAACCTCTCATCTCCTGTAAGAAAGAGATCATCTACATACAAAACCAGTATGAGAGGCACCTCACTTGGCAAGAAGTACAGGTTGTGGTCAGCCTCACTCCGCCTGTAGATAGCTGCCAATCCTCGAGTACCTTTCCCGAAGCGCCTGCTTGAGCCCATAAAGAGCTTTCTGCAACTTGCATACATTCTACTCCATGTTCTCCACCTCGAACCCTTCAGGCTGCTCAATGAATACCTCCTCTATAACTCCATTGAGGAAGGCTGTCTTTACGTCCATTTGGAACGCGCCAACCCATCTTCGCTGCTAAAGAGATAATAGTCCGAATAGAAGAATATATGGCGACAAGGGTGAAGGTCTCCTCATAGTCAATACCTTCCTTCTGTGAATACCCCTTTGCCACGAAACGTGCCTAGTACTTCTCCACGCTTTCGTCTGCTGCATGGTTTACCTTGTAGATCCATCTGGATCCAACCACCCATTTTCCTTCTGGCCTTAGCACAACCTCCAATACTTGATTTTCATAATGGAGTCATACTCTTCAACCATAGCCTCTTTCCACACATCATGTTGTGCGACCTCCTCGAAACTGGAAGGCTCGGAGGCAATCAACTTCGTCATCAATGCCATATAGCTATGTTTATCTGGTGGTTTGCTCTGCCTCATGGAGCTCCGAGGAAGAGTCACCTACCTGGAATCCTGAACTATGGACCTAAACCACTTAGCCCGTGGCTTAGTGTCTACCTGCTGCTGTTGGATATCCTCCTCCTACTGCGGCTCATCCTCTAAGTCAATGACCAAAGGATCCTGTCCACCTGACTCCCTCTGAATACTAGAACCTGTATCCTGTGTCTGTACCTGTGGCTCCTCCAACTTGACCCTCGAGTCTTGTGTTGGCTGCTCCTGTGCTGGTAAGTCCATAGATCTTTTTAAGGATCCGTCCTCATCAAACTAGACATCCCTTCTCACATTGACCCTCTTGCGAGATGGAATATATACCCTGTTTACCTTAGAAGTCTCGCTGTAGAGAACAAGTAACCCCTTCTCACCAGATCGGTCCAACTTCTTCCTAGTGTCAGCATGAATGTGACAATAACGGACATTGCCAAATATGCGTAGATGGCTCACATCCGGTCTAGTGCTTGTGAATACCTCCTCGGGTGTTTTCCTCCCCAAAGCTTTGTGGGGACACCTGTTCTAAATGTAAACTGCTACCTTGTATGCCTCGACCCATAGAAATAGTGGCAATCCCTGATCAAATAGCATGGCCTTCTGCTCCTACCAATGTCTTGTTCTTCCTCTCCACCACTCCATTCTGCTGCGGGGTATGAGGAATAGTGTGCTCTTTCTTGATCCCCTCCGATGAACAAAACTCCAAGAACTCCTTGGACGTGTACTCACCTTGTTGTCCGTCCTCAATACCCGAATCTTCCTCTCGATCTGTTTTTCCACGAGAGTCTTGAACTCCCGAAATCGTTCGAAGACCTTTGACTTGGCCTTCAGGAAATAGATCCAGGTTTTCCTGGAATATTCATCAATGAACGGGATGCAATGATTGTAGCCATTGAAGTATTGGGCAGTCATGGGTCCACAAACATCCGACTGCACCAAGTCCAAGGTCCCCTTAGACTTGTGCTCACTCTGTGGGAAAGGCTTGTTGATGTTCTTCCCTAATGCATAACCCTTGCAGTGGTTATGCTTCTCCTCCTGTACCTGAGGAACTCAAATAACTGCCTGTCTCAAATGCCTCAGTGCTCCATGGTGTAAGTGTGTGTAATATCCCAAATCTCGATATTTTCTAATTCTATGCAAATATACTGAAACAACCGGGCATGCAAACTGCCATGCAAAATTCCCTATTTTATAGCAAAATTAGGGTTAGGGTTTGTAGGATAGAATGAACACTTACCACTGATAAGCTGGCTGGAATGCTCCTGAGAGAATATGCATGCATCAAGAGCTGAATCGGAGATGACCTGGTATCTTCTGCTCACGTCTCTGCGTCAACCGTACGACCTCTGACGTCATTCGTACGGTTGGCTACGTCACCCGTACGACCGCACACGGTCTGCTGACGTTACGTGGGCTGCTCTTGCGTCATGGCCTGCATCACTGTACGACCTCCCTGCGTTATTGTATGGCATCCTGTGATTTGCCTATGCTGCTTTGTCGATCTCCGGGGAAAGTTCGTCTATCTCATTCTCTGAAAATTCTTCTGCAAACTTCTCTCTCACTTTCCGGTTGAAAAGCTATGAGTAAGAAATCTTTCTCTCGCAATGTGTGTGCCAAAGCAACTGTGGGTGTGTCCTCTCTACCAAATCAATCTCTTTTTAATTCAATGGCCAAATGAAAACCCTAATCTCTCACTATGGATCAATGGATGAGATCCTCCGGTGAGATCAATGGCCAGGATTAGATTAGCCATCACTTAAATTATATTTCACCTGAACTTTATAAAAGTGCCTCCATTAAGTCAAATTAAAATTAGATCACATAATGCACTTTTCCTAAGTCTAAACTTTGGATAAAGGCAATGATCAATTTGGCTTCCTGTTTTATATCTTCCATCAATCAAAGACACATGCCAATGATAGAAGACCGTACTTGTTACTACTTTATAACAGTAGTGTGTGACGGTGTGAAGTGTGAAGTTGAAGACTGAATAGTGAGAGTTAGGCCGCCCCCTGTGGCCTGAGATAACTTTTAATTTTAATTTTTACTGCTGAGTCTGCTCACTGCTAGTGAAGGCATCAATGCATTTTGTTTTTTTGCTCTCTGTCACTCTGCAGGCCATTGAGGCCTCTTTGATTATGTATTTTCATTTTGTTCCAGTCTTCCAGATATGTATTGCAAAGTACACTTCATGCCATTTTGATATGTTCACCCTTATTTGGTATATATATGAGCAGCCTTTGGATATTTTGTCTCCAATGCTTTGGAATCATGGATTAGAATCTTTAAAATATATTTTTTTTCCTTAAAATTTTAATATTTTGTGTTTTTTTAGTAAATTGAGTCATTAAATTCAAATTGGCCGAGTCATTACGGAGTCATTGCCAATTCCGTCTCCAAGTCTGAGCCCGAGTTTTAAAACATTGTTGTAGACATCAATGCGAATTTAAGAAGGGAGATCAGATCTGATTGGAGAAGTATCGACCTGCTATTAGGGAGCGGAGTTCAACTGTGGGCTGTGTTTCTTATTGTGAGGCATATTCTGCTCAAATTTTCATCCTGAGCACATTTACTATAATTCTGGGCGTGATATCTACCGTGGGCAGTGATTGCCATATCCTGAGAGTCATCTCCAGCTAGGGCATCTCTGCATTCAATCCAAAAAAAGCATGCAATCTGAGTCTGTTTATGATAACCAGTTGGAGGGCGTTACTACATATAGAGGGCTGCGTCGAATATTATGGTGGATGCATGACATAATCAAGGCTGCTACAACACCATTTCTCGAATTGTCAAACTCCCAGGTGTGCCTATTGTATGCATGTCTGTTTTAAAATAGTTACTTAATGCTGCTATGAATTCTACAGTACACAGTGCATCATGTGCTGGCTGTAGAGAAGTTTAATACACTGAGTTCCTGATTAGTATATCTGATATATTATGTTGCTGCCTATATAACCATTAATTATAAACTCAACTAATCAGCAGTTGATATCTGAAGTTCTTAACACATACATTTAACCAAACTATTCAGTAAACACAATCCAGAAGAGGAAACATTAAGATCAGATTTAAGGCAGTATATTTCAGTTGTAGAGCATGATCCTTGCCAGCTGTGGGCACATAGCAGATGGAATAAAGGTGCATGCCAATTCTGGTGCACTTCATGGAAGTGCGTGTTGATGCATGGCAGTGCATGTGAGTGCATGCCAGTGCATGTTGATGCATGTCAAAATGGATGGATTTAAAAGCAGGGAGATGATTCCAGTGACAAGGGGAGCATGATCTTCAGGTAACAGATTCAAGGATTCAGAGGGGACATGGAGGATCCAACAGAGTTTGGAGGAGACCATTGGACAACTCGCAGCCATCAGTGCCAAACCCCATCTCAGTAAAACTTTAGGGAGAATTTTTTTGGAAGAATTCAAGTCAGTAAAGGTTGATGAACTTGGTATGGGAATTCAACATACAAAGCCAAAGCAAAAACAGTGGAAACAAGGGAAGTAGAAAATAGAGGATTTCATGAACAAAGAACGAGTTTCAATGGGTTCACAAGTTTCAGAATCTTTCAAAAAGAGCAAGAACCAAATGAGAAGAGAGCAGATTTGTTTAACATGTCAAGATAGTTGGACATGTAGTCATGCATGTGGCAGCCCTAAAGATGACTACAAGATTGAAGAAAAGTCACTTATCAAAACTACAATTGAGGAGCATGAAGGACAGGTAGAGGTAGCCTTAGAGTTCTCCCGTGAGATTAGTGACACCAACACTTCTGAGGGAAAGATAGATTGACAAAAAGATAGCACATGTGATGTATCTTTCCGATCAGCCAATGTTGAGGATTCATCATCTCACCTCAATAGTGGTGCTTGTGAGGAATCCGGGTGTGTTAGCACCTAGATATGACGAGGATGGGATGTTGGGTGATTTGTCTTTGGATGTTGAGCGAATCTCTAGGGAGTTGTGCATACATGACATTGAAGAGGAAATGGAGGAGCCCACCTATGAGCCTATGGTTACTAGAGATTCCTTGAACAACACTCAAATGGCTCTTCAAAAATCGAATATGCATGTGGACAGGCTCGGTGGCGAGGTACACTTGTCATCATCTACAATAGGAGTCCAGACATTTATGATAGACGAGATACATGAGGAGGATAATAGTATTTGTGATGCCATGGAGGAGCCTCATTTAAATTTACAGGTAGGAGAGGGAAGACATGACTTGGAGATGGTTGATTCTATACATGCTGGGTAGTATGGAGGTTATGAGTCACTTCTTGTGGAGGGGCCATTAATGGCTTCGATTGTAGTTGCATATGTGTTGATGGGAGACTTACTCCAAGGACGAACCGATAGTTACATGGACGCATCCCTTATTTTTCGGAGTGGGTATGGTACAAATGTGTGGGACCTTGGCTCAAATGATACTAGTAGAGTGAGTGCATAGGAGGATACCACAACGCACACAGGGTACATGATAACTGTGACACATGCCGACATGAGTGGCACTCATGGTTTGAGGGGAGAGCCTCCGGTGACGATTTTGCACGAGGAGCACTCAGAGTTGCAGGTGATTGGGAAGAGATTTGACATAGAGGGTTTGGATTAGGCATGGGTTCATGAGCCACCTTTGTTGGAGAGAGGTTTAGCCATGGAGGTTAGGGAGAGTTTATACAAGCGTGAGACATGATACTTCAGATATGGACGGGTGGACGGATGTTACAATTGATGAACATGTGATCAACTTGCAGGATGGATGGTCACAGCAAGACAACACAACCATCAATAAAATACAAATAGATATGAAGACATCCATCGAGGGTACAAAGGTCCTAGATGATAGACATCGAAAGAAGATTGAACGTCTTAATGAAGGCATTCTAGTAATAAAGGAGAGGACCAAGATACTTTGAGATACCATATTACGGCGAGATGTTGAGCTTAAAGTCCTTTGAGTTATATATGCTAAGTGAACTGCTAAGCTTTATAGTGTTGAAGAGTAGTTAGATTGCTTGATGGGGTGTAATGTTCCCAAAAGTGACATGCATGCAAACCCTAAAAGTGAGATGCATGCAAAGCCTAAAAGTGAGATGCATGCAAAGCCTAAAAATGACATGCATGCAAACCGTAAAATGATATGCATGCAAACCCTAAAAGTGAGATGCATGCAAACCCTAAAAATGACATGCATGCANCTGCAAATTAGAAGTTAAAGTGACCTAATCAGGTCAAAAGTTAGGGTTTTCGCAGTTGAAAGTTATAAAAGAAAGATAAAGTGAATGGAGACTTTACTTTTGGATTGTTATTATTATGGAGCTCTTTAGAAGCAGCACAGCATGCGGCCACAGCAGTTGGGGTTGGAGACGACATCTTCAGCTAACGGGATTTCGGCTGTGAGACATCTGCCCTAGTCTCCTTTAGGATAAACCATCTAGGTTTGTTACCGTATCTATTGCATTCATCATTATCCGGTATTCCAGTATCAGTCTGAAGGTTATTGCAAATTCATTCGTACAGCTGGGGGCAGTTAGCTGGGAAAACCCTAGTCATTCTCCAGTACTCTGGATCACCATATTTCTTCCGCATGCGGCTTGCATCCTCACTGATAGGACCACTCTGTCGCATTGGGTGATTATCAGCTATCAGATTGTCCATCCGAGGCAGCTAGCAACAATTTACATGGTTGTGGGGGCGTGAGCAGCAGACTGGGAGATCAATTTGCTAGGGCACCTAAAGAGGTCAAAACCCTTGCATGCTCCGACCATCCTCTCCGGCACGGGCACACCTTCCTTTCGACTTATTTCCAGTTGAAACTGACCATCTCTTCAGCAAAAACGTCACACTTGTTTGATTCAGCTATCCGAGGTATTGCAGCAGAAAACAAGGTCATTTCCTCATCAGCTCAGTTCATCTTGCATGCGTATTCTCTTTGGAGCATATTCAGCCGGCTTATTAGTGGTAAGTGTTCATTCTATCCTGCAAACCCTAACCCTATTTTCAGCTATAAAATAGGGAAATTTTGCACGGCAGTTTGCATGCCTAGCTGTTTCAGTAAATTTGCATAGAAATAGAAAATATTAGGATTTGGGATATTACATGGGGCAACAAAATAAGCATACTATTGCATTTCAGAGTAGTCCTCTTCAGGAGTACACAGATAAGGCTTGCAGTACCTTGAGCCCCCATTTGCATAGTGGAGAGGAAGTTTGACATGAGGGAGAAGGAGTGAAGTCTTCTAGATGGTTGTTATAGGTTGGCCAGGCTTGAAAGATAGGGAGGCAGTATACGAGCATTTCGGTTGAAATTAGAAGGGTGTAGTGTCAGCGTGGTGGGATTATTCCTTGTGATATTGCTTATGCAAAAGGTTATTTTTCAGGAGTTGAATTGGATATAGATTAAGAGTTGGTGTCTTATTGAGTGGGCGATTCTCGGGAAGACATTCTTAGCCAAGGGTATAGTACATCAGGAGCCCTTGGATATTTGGGATGAAAGATGCTCAAGTTGGCATTGGGATCGAGGTGGGACTTTTCATCATACGTTAGAGCTTGACAATGTGAATGGAGCACACAATGGGGGAAGAGGAAGGCCTTGGTACGACACAAGGTCAGGCGTTGTATGGCGACAATGCTCTTCCAGCGGTGTATCTGGTATTGAGGCAGAAGAAGAATGGGGGAGCCTTCTTTAGAATCTTATGGGATCTTGGTATTTGTGCAGGCATACATGTGCATATGACAGCAGGGACACACATAGATGGCAGGTGGTTGGTATAGAGTTGTGGATTGCTCGAGGGATAGCGATCTTTGAAGCTGATTTGCAGGATTGACAGATTACTTTACAGGGTATACAGGGAGATAGATTTGTTGGTTTCTGTTGTATCAAAGTGATGCAATGTCAACGTGGTGGTTCCTTTATGAGACTAACCTAGAACCCCAAAATTACAGTGATTGGTGGTACATTAGTACCATTGGTTGCTAGAGGTGAGAGGATTAGTATTTATTTCTAGGCACATGGGATTGAGAGCTTAGTACAACAATTCTTTGAGGGCTTGACCGGGTTTACACTGTGGTTGATTACTCTACTTACAGGATGCTACCATGAGATATCTTCTGATGGTACCGCGTAGTGCAGTGCTTTTAGCAGAGGGTGCTACAGATCTCCTAGGATGATTTGGGACCCTGGAGGCTGGGACCATCCCTGGATTTAGTTGGTTTAGTTTGATTGATTGTGGAGTTGCATTGGCATTACTTGAGGACAAGAAATCCTTGGCAAGGGAGGACTTGTTATATCCTGTTTTTGACAAGCTGAGGAATTAACTAACGATTATTGCCACATGGGGATAAAAGCTCATTATTAGCAGTGATATGAAGTCATTAGTGGAAAAGGGGGCCAATTAAACAGTATCAAGTGACATGCGCAACATGTACTGCGCAATTCAAAATGCATGTTGCATGCGTAATTAAAATTGCATGCATGTGTAAAAGGGGGCCAATTAAGCAGTATCAAGTGACATGCGCAACATGTAGTGCGTAATTCAAATTGCATGTTGCATGCGTAATTAAAATTGCATGCATATGTAAGTAAAAGTTGCATGCAGCATGCAAAGGTAAAAAAAGAGCAATAAAAGAAGATGGAGACCCTTGACTAGATTGGATTTGATGGCGAAACCTATCCATACTAGCCGATCCAAAGGATAGATCACCCAGGTCTATCAATTGTGCTTCATTGCGAAGAAGTTGTCGAGTTGTGAGTAAGAGTTTGAGCTTGTTAGAGTTGTTAGGATCAAAGATCAAGTTCAAGGCAGCTGGGTGAATCATTATACTGTGGCTGGTTATTGAAGAAGCTTGACAGAGAGGGTGCATTCTCCTTGAAAGTCTGAGTACAAGTGGTGCATCATAGAGAGGTATCATATTTATTAAGCAAGGGCACATTCATTCATTGTGTGGGCAATGATCTCTTTCCCAACTACAGCTGGAGTTTCTTTTGAAGTCGTGGGCACATTCGACAGTCAAACCTAGTGGAGAGGGTAGCGATCTATTGCATCCATTGTAGACATCAATGCGAATTTAAGAAGGGAGATCAGATCTGATTGTAAAAGTATTGACCATCTATTAGGGAGCTGAGGTCAACTGTGGGTCGTGTTTCTTATTGTGAGGACTCATTCTGCATGAATCTTCATCCTGAGCACATTTACTATAATTCTGGGCATGATATCTACTGTGGGCAGTGATTGCCATATCCTGAGAGTCGTCTCCAGCTAGGGCATCTCTCCATTCAATCCAAAAAAAGCATGCAGCATCTCTCCATTCAATCCAAAAAAAGCATGCAATCTGAGATCTGTTTATGGTAACCAGGTGGAGGGCATTACTACATATAGAGGGCTGCGTTGAATATTATGGTGGATGCATGACATAATCAAGGCTGCTACAACACCATTTCTCGAATTGTCAAACTCCCAGGTGTGGCCATTGTATGCATGTCTGTTTTAAAATAATTATTTAATGCTGCTATGAATTCTACAGTACACTGTCGATTGTTGGATGGTTGTAGACAAGTTTAATACACTGAAGTCCTAATTAGTATATTTGATATATTATATCGCTGCCTATTTTGCAATACTACGAGGAAACCATAAATTATAAACTCAACAAATCGGTAGTTGATATTTGAAGTTCTTGACACATACATTTAACCAAAGTAGTCAGTACACACATTCCAGAAGAGGAAAAATTGAAATCAGATTTAAGGCAGTATATTACAATGACTCTAAAGCTAGACTCCTTTACAATCACATCCTTTTTAGCTAACCTTTCCCAATCCTTCTTCAACCTATAACCCACCTTGTTATGGGCCATCTCCAAGTATTAATTACAACGTATCAACTTCCTTGTCCTTGTAGTTATGCAATGATTTGGGTTCCTTAGGTAATCGATGCCAAATGCCTAAATGACGAGACAAATAGTTCAACGATTATTGTTGATGTGGCATATAGATGATGCTTTGGATCAAGCCTATCCTCTTGGTCATTCTTATGAGGTTCTGTCACAAATCCCCAATGAAATCCTTACAATCGACAAAACTCCATGGTAACTGTCAGTGATGTGCTATTTAACGAATGACTCTTCACCTTAATTCTTAGTCTACTGGCTAATCGTTGACCACTCTCTTTTCAACTGACAACAACTGATCATTAAACATCGACTATAACCCTTTAGGTATCTGTCAACATGCTCTAATAATGTGCATCCACTGTTGCGTTTGTCTGAACATCAATTTGCTCTTCCCGTTGATCCTGCTTAGTTTTGTATTTTTGGCTGGTTCTTCCTTTATGTGGTTGTTTACTTGGTCAATTTATTCAATCACTCATTTAGTCAACCATTTGAGTACTTAGCCAATGCCTTACCCCTAGATAGAGTACACTTTCCCGATTTAATATATCTTCAATATCTATATTTGGTTTTGGATCAATAAGTCTTACCAAGATTCATTGAATTCATTGGGCTTAAAAATGAATTGAATAAGAATAAACCATTTTATACCAATGTTCCCCCAAGTTTCCTGGACGCTGGAGCGTGGGAGTGGGGAAACACACATTGGGGATGTGTGGAGACCACCGCCAGCAATAACTATTCATCCTGTGTAAATACGGTTTAAGCTGCTCCCTGTAAATACAATTTAATTCTTCAATCATTCAACACACTTCAACATTGTGTTAATCCATGGCATAAATGTTGTAATGGGGAAATGTGACCTGAGGACCCTATTTCTTCATGATTCCAGAGGGCATCACATTATTTGAGGCTTTCAAGTCCATCATACAATTATGCAAGTGAACTATTAATCCTATGTTGGGATCCTATTCATTAATAGCACCCTGTGCCCCCCTCCTCTAGGCTTTTAGCCCTTGCCTCTACCTTGAATCTCGAAGTTTATCCTCGAAGGACATTACTCAACACCCTACAATTTTGATGAAACTTCCTAAACCAAGCATTAAAGTAAGGTAGAGTTAGAAGAAATTTCCCTTGCTTAATAAGTGATTTTGCTTGACTAACGAGTACATTTTAATTAAGGTCATGATAGAGGAGTTCAACAATCAGCACCACCAACATCAAGGTACATAGAGAGGTTGATGTGCTTGATTAAATGACAAACCCTTAAGCTCATGCATGATAAAATCCAGTGGAAACATTGCTATCCGGAAATCTTGAAAATTGTTAACTCTACTGAATTTTGAATGGGATCTAAAATTCTACTTTTTGCATATGAACTCCGATGAGTTTGCAACCACTCTCAAACATTCTGAAACAATTAATGGTAATGTTAAAAGTTTAAGTAAAATGATGGAGAATGAAAGATAAGGAAAATACAAATTTAATATTACCATTACTACTGGAGCGCCTAAGAGCCCCCCACTTCACCAGTGCACTCTTGAAAACATGACGATGAGCTCCCCCCTGCGTTTCCTCAAGTTTCTCCAAATTGGGGACAAGGAGAAATGTTTTGCCAAGAGTCCCGGGTGTTGCATCCCTGACCCTGGGGAATGCGTCCTCGTATAACTCTGTTTTATACCACAAGGGTTTGGTTTTAGACCAAATTTAAAAGTTTATGGATCAAGTTTTTATCAACTCGGCTTAAATAAGTTGACTAAAATGGACATTAATAACAAACCTGTGATATGACATTGGCAATTAATCAGTTAGTTTGTCAGTTTGTCATTTGAAAGTAGAAATGTGCATTACAAAGAGAGAGCAAAACAGATCATGCATGTGCTTTTACAATTCATCCTTGTGTCTATCTTATTTGTCTTAGATCTTGTGCTTTTTGCTTGTATCATAGCCAGTGTCCTGCACTTTCTCATGGTATCTTCTATAATTAGTGGTCACATGGTTTGAGATTTCCACTTTGGAATTTCAGAGTCTACTGACATTGTCTTAGGTTTAATGTGGGTCATTCCATTATCAGGGTCAAAATATTTGCAGAAT
Organism: Pseudotsuga menziesii; assembly: GCA_001517045.1. Lineage (NCBI taxonomy): Eukaryota > Viridiplantae > Streptophyta > Pinopsida > Pinales > Pinaceae > Pseudotsuga > Pseudotsuga menziesii. The sequence continues at coordinate 347,647 of LPNX010800599.1, read as the reverse complement.
AATCAGTGGTCACATAGTTTAGGGTTTCTGCTTGGTCATTTCAGGGTCTACAGACATTATCTTAGAGTCAATATAGTTCATTCCATTCTTAGGGTCTATCCAAAGTCACAAGGTTCGGGTTCGACGACCTTCAGGTTCGATTCGCGTTCAAATTTTCGGATGAAGTTCGATATAAGATTCATCTATATACATTTTTCAATATATATATATATATATATATATATATATATATATATATATATAAACTGTATTACAAATTATAATATAAAACATTTAAAAACAAACGATAATATAAAACATTAAAAAATAAACTATAATATACAACATTAAAAAATAAACTATATTTAAAAATTATTACATAAAACATTTAAAAATTATAATATAAGAACATTTAAAAATAAACTATAACTAAAAATTATAATATAAACATTAAAAATAAACTACATTTAAAAATTATATTATAAAACATTAAAACACAATGGTCACTCCTCAAACCTTCAACCTATGCCGTGGAAAATGGAACTTCCGCCGTGGATTATGGAGAGTCGTGGGCTGTAGTTGTCTGGCAGAGTCGTGGAAGAGCAGCCTTTTCCTCATGCATCCGCGCAGCCGGAGCAACCTTTTCGTCACGCAGCTACCTCTATCTCTTGTCGAGTCACGATTACAGTAGCTCGAGTCGTGGACTACACTAGCACAAACAAAACTGAGGGAGTGGCAGAACATTTGCTCTGCCTGAAAGCGCCCGAACCTAGACGAACCTGAACGAATTTCCCAAATTTTTTTAGGTTCGGCGAACTTCGAACCTAAAGGTTTAGGTTCGGCGAACCCTGTGACATTGTGTCTATCTATTTGCAGAGTATGTCCATTTGAGGTAGAAATTGAGGCTTTTTGTACTCCATTATATTATGAGCTAAGTTGCACGAAACGGGGAACGGGGAAACGTGGAAACACAATTCCCCCAAATTTTGGAAACGGGGAAACGTGATATATATATGAGCAAGTATAGAATTATTATAAAACATAAACCTTAAATTATTAATTGCATTTAGCTGTAAGCAACATTGCCAATGATAAATGCTAAATGCTACAGATAAAATTAAATCATACATGTAACATTACATTTTACTCACGGACCCAAGTCTATATCATTTCATTCATGCAACTAGTAATATCCAAAAACAACCTTTGTAAACTAAGCTATATAGTATATATCCAAAATTAGCCTTTATGTATGAGGCTACAAATACAATGTATCAAACTATGAACAATGAACATACTAACATAGAAATAAAAGTAAAACATTAGATCAGACTAATTGTCATCCTCATCTTCATAGTCTTCCTTAAAAATAGAACAAGAAGCACGCTCAACAACAAAATGTAAAGTGCAAGAAGTATTTCTAATTCCACTTCTAGGTTCCTCAATACTTAGTGCTACAAGACAGAGGCCCAAGTCAGTAAATTCTGGCTCGACATCCCAATCAGCACAAGGCCCACTACTATATTTTGGGCTCTGAGTGCTCAAGTCGCTTGTGTGAGGAGACAATGAACTTATGAAGTGATGTTCTCCTTTATAATTTTTGTTCAATCTAATTAGAAACATCTAGAATTAAATTTTATTTTAAAATTTAATGTATTAACCGTTAATTACTGAAATTCGTGGGCAGAAAGAGACTTTACTGGCCAATTTTTAAAGTGACAGGCTTTTATTTGATGGGAAACGCCTCATACATGAGAGGAAACACGATGGAAACACGCTTCCGTCCGTATGGACCAGTTTCTCGTACAGGAAACGCGTTTCGTATAGACGGAAACGAGTTTCTGTCAGGTACCATACGCGTTTCTGAGTTTCCGCGAGTTTCCGAGGGTGAAACGGGTGCCAGACCCAAGTTTCCTGCAACTTAGATTATAAGACATGAAGCATGTATTCCTGCGCTTTTAGTAGGACAGCTGATCTGCTTTCTACCTCCACTAGGTCTGAGGACAAGTAGTGCTATCCCAAATCATTAGATGTTTAGAGGTGTACTTGACAAGCAGAATTCATGTATGGTCCACTTGTTTTCTCCTTCTTCCAGCCAGATGAGAACAATTATGGGGAAAAATGTGACCTTGAAACTTGAGGTGCCTCAAATGATGTATTTCTAAGAGACTGTCTCTCGTTCCTGTCAGTGGATAGAAGTCCTTGTAAAATTTGAGGCTCACTTAGTGATTAATAGATCACATATTAGATCTTATACTCAGGGCTAGTGCACCAGATTATTTGTGACCCGGGAACTAGACTCAACCTGGATTTTAGTTGAAGCTTTACAGTATCTCCCATCTAATTTATCTCTAATCAGTGCTCACTCTGTCCCTGGACACTTTTGGGTACTTCGCTGGAGTTTTATCAGCCTGGGCTTGGGTTTATTCTATTTGTCATGGATAACATTGGCATCTGGCTAGCAAGTTGCTATTCTTAACAACTATTTCATATTTTCTATTGTCTGAGTCCTGACATTAAATGGCTGTATCTTCTAGTCCCATTGATCTATTATTTTGTCCTTTATAGATATTATACGAAAACTGGGTCTGTGAAAGCGGGGTAGTGTTATAGCCTCCATCAAGGTTTGATTCCTCAAAAAAGTGGCCACCATACTCCCAAAAGGGACCTGTTGATAAGCAGTTGAGATGTCGTGGTCATCATGTTAGGTGGCGTGGTCACTGGTCCGACCTTTTGATTGTTGGGGGATACTCAACACTTAAAACAGTCAAAGAAAACTTTTTCGAGTTTCCATTTATGGACATCAATACATTGATCCGTATCATATCTTGCCTTTGATTTGTTCAGTTTTGACATACCTTATGCACTCTTGGACACCAATATATTCCTTTCTTTGTTTATTTCTTCTTTCTAAATAAAATTGCTTTATGTTTTAAGAAATTCTTGCCATCTAAGTATTACTGCCTACAATTTTCCATTGAATTGTTATTGTCAGTATTGTTTGAGTGATTACTTGCAACTCTCAGTGAAGTTTATTCCTTTTGTTCAGTATGATGAAATTATTCAAGTTATTATGAATTTATGAGCTCCCTGATTTTCGTAATTCTGCATGTAAAGGAAACTAACTGGATTGCTTTTAAGGAGAGTAACATGATAAAGTTTTAATGTGTACTTTGCATTTAATTTATTGGTCATATGATGCGGATTCTCAATTCATTCTTTATATTATCTGTTATATGCAGCTGCGAGATTGGTTGGATCTATCTCTGAACCATTCTGTGCCTTCGTCCCTGCTTATTCTCTCCAGGTAATTATCTACTTGTTCATTGTTTAACATGATGTAATTGTGTTCAATCTTTTGTGTTTATTTGCTCTAATATTGTGAACTGTTCTTTGAACTGTGATTGTTTGCAGAGCTTTCGCCGTCTCAGGAAAGATGAAGCCAGAAGAGGCAGTTCAAGCCACACTTTCTTCTCTTCCAGATGAGGTAGTGGACACAGTAGGTGTCACTGCACTACCCAGTGAAGATACTGTTGCAGAGCGTAGAAGGAAGCTGGAGTACTTGGAAATGCAAGAAGAACTCATTAAGGTTACATTTAGTTTGGACCTTCTTGTATCACACTTCTGCAATGGCCCTTGGACCTCAATTACACATTTTTCATATTGCTAATTTTGTCTGCATGTCTATATGTTGTGAAAAATGATTATGACTAGCGATCCTTTAGATGTTGTTTTAATGGTACCCTACTGGAATAAAATGTGGACACAGATGCCAATTGATGTGCTGTGTATTATTTCTGTGATCATGTCCATACAGCTTTAGTTAGCTTTATGTGCCTGAACATTTTATTAATGCTAGTAACATTTTCTCTTGGATAAATATATGTTTTGTAAAAGAAAGATCTAACTTTCAATTTGTGTTAAATTTAGTATTTGCTATAATGGTGATTTGAATGAATGTGTGTGCACATACCAGCTTAGGAGCTTTTGGGAAAATAAAGAGGAAAGTGAGCAAGCATGGCTAATGAAGGCATATGATATTTAAATATTTTTTGGGGCTATAGTGACATATAATAGCATTGAAAAGATTGTTTGTGGCCAAAATGGGTGTTAGTCTCATTGTAATTACTAATTACATTGCAATCAACTCGTTTAATGTTCTAAGTCAGAATTTCATTTATAGGAGGAGGAAGAGAACGAGGAGGAGCAGCAGGCACGGCTAAAGGAGACTCCAGTCAGTCAAGAAGATATTGCTTTGCAGGAGATGACCACTGCAACTGCTAGGGAAGCACAAGAGTTGGCAAAGTCTAAAGCAATTGATAAAGAAGATCAACTTTGTAAACTTAGTCGTGCTTTAGCTGTGCTAGCCTCAGCTTCTGTAAGATTTGATTTCACATACTTTTTTGGTGTCTTATTGGGTTGCAGGAAACTTGTTTTAAGTGTTTATTTTCATCTTCACACATCCTATTTGCATGTGTGAATTTTAATCCTGCAGCTTATACACTTTGTTATGTTCTTTCTGCAGTCAGTTAGCACAGAGCGTGCAGAATTTTTGGACCTTGTCAACAAAGAGGTGTGTATTTTTCTTAACGAGAGTTATTTATTTTCTTTTATTTGTCTGAATAGTTCCTATTTGTAAATGCTGTTACAGTTGCCAATAACTTGTTTGTTCTGTCAGTTTTATACTATTTACAGTTTTTTTTTCACTTTCATAGTCTACGTGAAAGTCCCGTGTAAGTGTATTTGGATCAGATTAATCCATCTTGAAAAAGGCATGCATTTGTCCGCATGCACAAGTCCATGTTTTGAAAAACAGAGTTATTTTGAGGTTTTCTGAAAGAAGTCAAACAACAAATTGAACTGAGACCATAATATCATTTTGCTGACTGTGGTGTTGCTTTTTTTACCCCCTCTTTCATCTGATTCTTCACACAAGAATAAACTTGTCTTCTATAGAAATTTCCGTGACTGTGATTGCCATGTTGAGTGATGGATAAAGGGGTAAAAAGAGAGCCTTCCATAGCTGTTAGAGTTAGCATATCATAATGGTCATATGATAAAGTTATTGTACTTTAGGTTAGTTAATTAAGTGACCTAAGTTGCATGTCATAAATAGAGACTTGTAACTGTGACTAAGGCCTTATTTTATTACATTTATTGTAAAGTAGGTTTATGGCTAGGGACGATCTAGTCAAACTTGATATATAGGCTCAATAACGCTCTAGGATGTGTGCCCATAACTTCCTCTTAAAGGGACACCTCTTTTGAGTTGTAAACTGAAAAATAGAAAGTCTGTTTCTTACTTGAATACCCAGTGCAGATAAGATAAATAATCCATGTATGGATATAATAAAAATATATTTTGATAAAAGCTGAGATGATTTTACATTTCACAATGTTTTGGACTTTAATAAGCCCCTTTGTACGTTTTCACGTAAAAACATGACTCTTGACTTTTAATTAATTATTAATTGTGTATTATTAACAATTAATATTAATATTAATTGTTATATTATTATTATAATGTTATATATATATATTATATAACATTGCCTTCCCCTTAGAGAAGCTTTGTCCTCAAAGTTTAGAGAAGACAAGGCTTATGTTTGATTCTTTTCTCTTGAACCATCATTTCTAGATCCTTTTTTTTAGTATTTTGCGACACTTAATGAAATGAGACGATACGAGTTACAGATTCCAAAGAAGAAACGTCGCATCGTCGCTGATGTGGTCCATCCGAGATCTATTTCAATCGGAGCTATTTGATGGCTTTGTGGGTTGGTTCTTCTCGTTTGTTGCTTAGTATGTTGATTTTGTGTTCTTACTTGTTTGACAACATAACTCTTCTGTGTATGTTTAGTTTGACTCTATCGTTGGTCAAAATGACGTTTATAATTGGGGTGTCGATAAGGAGTTTTTGTTGTTTGTTTTTCTGCTAGATTCACTTCTTTTTGAACTGTGACAAAGACTGAATTTGTGTATATTCCTTCTTTCTCAACTTGAATTTTTTTTTCGGAAAGTATGGATGCTTCCTTCTGGATTTGCACTACTTTGTTCTCTAGTAGATTGTTATTACTTTGAATCTTCTCGAACTTGTCGTCTTGCGACTTTTTGTCCTCTTTTAACTTCTCGATTTGTTCCTCTATTTCTTGTTTAAGATTTCTCAAGTGCTAGTTTTCTTCCTCCTTTTCTAATATTTTTCCTTCGAGGTTGTCATTGGAAAGTTCTGTCTTCCGACTATGTTTTAGCTTCTTGATTTTCATAAGTAATGTCTTGTTATGAATTCTTAGTCGAAATAGTTCTTCGGTATTTCTTGCTAAATTGTCATTGATTTTCTTAATTCCAGTTGGTATGTTTTCTTAATATTGTCATACTTCTCCTGGAGTTTTTCTTGCTGTTGTTGATGTTGACATATCTTTGAATCTGGATCTTCTAGTGGCTTGCGCCAATTCTCTATCTTTGTCCTTGATGAGATTGTTTAAGTGCTTTATGTCTTCTTCGAAATCTTTATTGCTTTGATACGGTGACTTTTCGTCATTTTTTGACTTTTTGATATGGTCTTCCAAGTTTTGATTGTGACTTTTCAAATGTGATATTTGCTCATCCTTATCTGATAACATTTTTCTGAAATCTTCATTATTTTTTTCCAATATTTGATTTTGGATTTCTAAGGTATGATTTGTTTGCTCTTGAATTATTTTAACCAATTTCTACTTATCAATCTCGTACTGTAGATAATTATTGGTCGCTTTGTAATGTTCTGACTGAGCCAATACTGCTTGTAACTGCATCTGCAATTCTGATTTTGTAAGTGTCATAATTTGATGTTTGGACGATAACTTGGTTGTCATGTCCCCAATTAAATAATTTTCAAATAAAACTATTTGCAAATAATGTTTCACCAACCTACTAGTTCCCTAGGTTGAGATGGAGACATAAATTTTGTAATAAGGGGCTATGGGACCCAAAAGGACTTTAGTTTACCATATTCACATTTAAATGGGTCACATAAATGATAAATGCTAAGAAAATAAGGTGGCATGGGTTCATGAAGACACTTGGAAGCTTGTGGAGCCTTTGGGTGACTAGATTCCCCGCACACTTGGCAAGGTATTCATCTAATTTTGAACACATGGGTAATGTAACATTATTGGATGGTGATGTCGTGTCAAATATCATATAATGAGCCAAGGAATGTGAATTGGTAAAGGAGGGTAACTCCCATGGAAGAGGAAGAGACTAGAAGACAAGGTGTGGCACTTGGAAGGAGATTCTATGTACTCTATGACAATAAATGATGGAAGATTTCATGACAAGTATGACAAATCAGTCATGATTGCTGATGTATGACAAATTTGACATGACAGGGCTAAAAATAGCCACCAAGAGGTCGAATTTGGGAGTTAGAGACAACCATTCAAATTGGGGAAAGAATTAGAGCATGAAGAGGAAGCCAAGTGTCATGAGAGTTACTTAACCACTAAGATGAGTTGGAGGAATCTCATGGAGGGAAATTTGACTTTAGGAGGCCTTATGAAGTTAATGAAAGGATGTCATGAGGAAGGAGAATAGATTTTGATCATTTGTTAATTGGCCTTTGGCCTTTTGGAGAGCTTTTGCTTGTCCATTGTACGGTGAGTGTTCACTCTCCTTGCTTGTGAACCAAGTTCGAGGGAGTTAGATTCCTTTCCAAGTTGGTTGATGGAGAGGCCATTCAGGCCTCTCATGGGAGCTTAATGAAGTAGTTTTATTTGCAGGTTGAAGGTCCATACAGTCGAGTTCTCATCTATCTCCCCATTCTCACATTCCTTCTTCTCCATTCCCCCACACATTCATTTGATGGTGCACTTGTTGGAGTGGTGCTTGTGCTTTGCTGAGTATAGTTGATGCCCAAGATTTGATACATGATTCATGGCTCTGTAATCTCATATCCATATTCTCTGTAAGTCGAAATATCAGAAATACATGTATGAAAGGCTTGCATTCCCATGCTCTTGAATAACTAGTTTTCATGGATTTGTCTTCAATTTCAAAGTAGCTTTATATGAGATTTGTATGAGTACTTTTCCGTGAGTTTGATGATGTTGGGGAAGCCATATATTATGTAATACTCTGCACTTTCATGCCCATATGCTATTCAATTNTGTGTGAAAAGCTTGCATTCTCATGCCATTGTATCACTAGTTTTCATGGATTTTGGCTTCAATCTTGAAGTAGTTTTATACCAGATTTGTATGAGTGCTCTTCTATGAGTTGGATGATGTTGGGAAAGCCATATATGATGTATTACTCTGTAATTTCATGTCCTTATGCTCCATGGCTCGAAATCCAGTAAACTCATGTGTGAAAAGCTTGCATTCCCATGCCATTGAGTCACTAGTTTGCATGACTCTGGCTTCAATCTTGAAGGAGTCTTGTATCAGATTTGTATGAGGTATGTTCCCTTAGTTTGATGATGTTTTGACAGCCATATATGATGTGTTACTCTGTAATTTCATGTCCCTATGCTTAGTGGGTCGAAATCCAAGAAATCCATATGTGAAACTCTTGCAATTTCATGCTACTAATTCACTAGTTTTCATGTATTTGACTCCTATACTGAATGAGCTGTATTTGGGGCATCAATTTTTATGTTGTATATGATCTCTATATGTCACATCCTGATCTGAGCCTTTAACTCTACCTTTCATATGTCAAAATCGAGCTAGTTATGCAATTTCCCCATAAGCAATTTCACTGAAAGTTATCAATCAAATGTGGAACTCTATAACTAGTTTGCAGAACTAATAACCATGTGTAATGACAGTCCATGAGGTCTTATATCAGTTGCCATACTTGCTTACAAATTTGGGAGGTTCGTTCATGAATTGGGAAGCCCAGTTGGCCTACACCCTAGGGGGAGTTTGATCACAATTTCCTAGAAATTTTGGCATTTTTTTCATCGGCCCCAATCAAGGTTGCAGAGGTCTAAAGTCTGATACAAAGTATCCGTAAACCACCTTGGAATGTTTTAATAGTAACCATACCATTTCCTTTCAAATTCAGGACCATTTGGTGGAAGTTGGAACCCCCTAGAGTCATGACTAGTTAAGCTCGAATTTTGCCCAAATTGCACTTTTCTCCAAAATTCCAAAAAAGGGACATTACATTGGTCTTCCTTTTCTTTTGACGTCTTCGTTAATAAATGGTCTTTGGCTTCCTTTGACGATAAATGGCCTTTTTTTTCAATAATTGTAATAATTTATACAATTATTAATTGTTATAACAATTATTACTATTAAAAATAATAGTAATTTTTTTTTGAAAAATTATATATATATATTTTAATAATAATATTATTATATTTTAATTCCTCTTTTTTTTGAAAATTGTTTAAATGTAACCCCTAAATCGTGGGGATAATGCAGGTCGATCGAGAGACAGAGATGGGCACTTGTAGGCGGATGGAAACGATGGGAGTAGGAACTTGTGCAGTGGATATGGTGTAGTTGGAGGGAAGAGCAAAGGGGAGGCGGAGGCTGGGTTGATGCAGGCGAGAGATGGGGGAGCGTGGCCGAGGAGGAGGCGTTGGTGGGTCAGGTGGGAGAGGGCGAGGGAGCGGCCAGAGAGGAGGGTATGTCAAGTGTGAGGGGCGGGTGACAACACAGGCAGAAAGGGAGAGAGAGACTACACGAAGTAACGTGGGGCAGAAGGCATAGGATGGAGGGTTGACCGAGAGAGGAACGTTGACCTTCGGGTGCAAAGAGGAGCACTAGCAGGTTTTTGCAGGTGCAAAGAAGATGGAGGGAGGGCAGGGCAGGGGAATGATGTTGTGGACGCAATGTGTATGAGCAGAGGAATAGAGGATGGACCGTGTGGATTAGTGGGGGGAATGTGAAGGGTGAGAGTCCCAATGCAGTGAAGGATGCAGGTTGAGAGTGCTCGCATGGGGATGTGGAGAAAAGGGGCACGTAGGAGCGATGAAAAGGGGGAGAAGTTGCGAGGAAAAGAAGGCGCGAGAGAGTTGAGGGCGTAGGAGTAGAGCCTGCCGTAGGGGAAAGAACTAGAAGGGCGCGAGAACTGGACAAGGGGCACGTAGGATTGCAGAGAATTGCGTGGGTTCTGGGAAGTCGCAAGAGATTTGGGAGTGTGGGTGATGGAAAACTGCGTGGGACCAAGTATGATGTGCAAGTGCGAATGGTGTGTGAGAGTTGGTGGGATGAATTAAAAGACTAGCTGAAAAATTCTGAATTTGTCAGACAAGGTCTGAAATTTTTGGCCGTGGGCCCGAATCAGATGAAGCCCAAGGAGGGGGTTGGCTCTAATACCATTGAAACAGAGAAAGTCTGTTTCTTACTTGAATACCCAGTGCAGATAAGATAAATAATCCATGTATGGATATAAAAAAAAATATATATTTTGATAAAGGCTGAGATGATTTTACATTTCACAATGTTTTGGACTTTTATAAGCCCCTTTGTACCTTGTCACGTCAAAGCATGACTCTTGACTTTTCATTAATTACTAATTGTGTATTATTAACAATTAATATTAATAATACTAATATTAATTGTTATATTATTATTATAATGTTATATATATATATATATATATATATATATTTTATATAACATAAACTTGTATATATATTTTATATTCACAACTCAAGTTCTGATTTTTGTATCATTTCATCCTGTGATCTTCTTGATCTCAAATACAAAGTGTTATAAGTAAGGGCATTTAGTTTTGGCACCTTTTTCTTGTGATTAGCATTTTTCTCTTGGGTGCACTTGTATTTATGTTTTCAACATTTGTGCTTGGCTTCTACACCCTCTCTCTAGGGCACTAGACCTATCTTTCTTTAGTGCACTTGTGAGGCGACTATTTTAGTATTTGGGTGAGATTTGGTCTCATCAACATGGTTTCAAAGCGATTGTGAAACTTACTCCCTCAATTCTTTTGGCTGATTCGGAAATTATTGGCTAGTGGCATCTTTGATATAGTGTGGAATTAAGGTTTTCTTGGATCATATCTTCTGGGGGTTCTAGATACATAAGCCATAACCTAGGGCAATGCCTTCCTTCTAGGGTGTTCACCCTTCATTCTTAGGGTTACCTAGGGTTTGTACCATTTGGATCTATAAAGGTGAATTTCTGAATTATTCATTCCAAGGTAGCCTTCATTCAATTGTTGTTGAGCCTATGGATTCAAGCAATGAGAGAGCGACTAGGGTTTGTAATCTCGCTACCCTAGCCCTTTCTAATCATTCCTTTAAGCCTCATATGAGCCTTGTTTGACTCCATTTTTCGCAATGGATAAGATAAGACACTAGTCTTTGGTCCATTCATCCTTATTCTTTAAAATACTAAAGTATATCATTTTGCTAGAACCATCTCTTCATTTCATCTTGGACCTTATTGTGAGATCTAGTAATCCTAATATAGGGAAGCCTCCCATGAGTTAGAGAAGAGCCAACCTAAAGAGCAAAAGTGGGTTTGGTTTGGTAACATTGGCCTTCCTCTTAGTTTCATCAAAACCATTCCTTGAGCTTTAGGACTTCATCTCCATGGGTGTGAGTTTGGGTGATAACATAGACCAAATGTGGTTGCGCTTATTGAAAGAAAGGGTTAAGATTCAAAAGTCCCCATTAGACAATGAAGTTCCTTAGAAATGACTATAGGTATATTCAAGATTTTGGAGGAGGTTAACAAAAATGCCATTCTTAATTTTTCCACCATATACGGTCATATATGTGGATTTATTGAAGTTACCCATCCTTCTTAGATGAAGAGTCTCACGAGGAAATGAAATTCTCATAGTATAAGAGTTGGTACTACACTAACAGGTTGTATGTGGCAAGATCAATTTTGTCCTTGTAGGTACTTCTGAGCTTGTTCTTTTGAACCATTTTTCAAGACACATTTACGCTTTGGTCAACATGGCGACATTGCTAGCCGCTATGACCTTCTTCGTAACAGAGTTCCATAGATCTACAATTCATGCTTTGGTCAACAACGACATTGCTAGTTGTTGTGACCTTATCAACATAGTTCCATGGATTTGTGTCCTCAAAGAGCATCTGTAGTTGATTCTTCAAGTGTGTAAAGTTTGGATTGTCATGTAGTCTGTCTCACTCTCTAACACTGAGAGATGTGATCCCACAACTAAAATAATCAAACTCAATTAAGTGATACTTGATTGAATAGAGAGCGATTTGCTTTTCCTACATTGCTTTCTTATTATTCTCTATTGTGACGTTCTTCTCAACGAAGTCCCATAGAATGCCTTCCTACAAGACCATCTGCAGTTGGCATTTCAAGCGTGTAAAGTTTGGAGCACCATCTAATCTATCACACTCGTTAAAATTGAGAGATGTCATCGTGCAACTAAAAAATAGATCAATGGGAATTAAATCAGAACTGCAACCTCTCATGAGTCACATGGATAGGTTGCCTTTGTTAGGCACATAAAACACACTTCAATCTCTAGAGAAAACATAAGCATCACACCCTCAACCTAAAACACACACCCATGCTAATCTTTAGAACAAATTTGCTTCTATCACTAAATCTTGGGCATCACATTTGTTGAAACCCTTTGTCAACACCCTCTTAGAGGCATTACCACTAACATACACGCATATCAAGGATTTTAGAAAACATGCTTTGACACGATGTTAATTTTTAGACTATGCCAAGAAGATTTTTTCTCTAGGAGAGCTCTTCTTCTTCTCCTCACTTGGCAAGTTTTGATGCATGGTGGCACTTCATTGCTTGGAGAAGGGGTTGATGCCTTCCTTCATGAGATCATTGGAGTATTATTAGGGGCATTGCACTTGATTTGATCCTTCTATTTGATTGTTGGGCTCCTTATTCCATGGATCTATATTTTACACATGTACTGATGAATTGGCAATTGATGTTGAGCCATTTTTATGGGATGTTCTAGCTTAGAGGGTTAGATTTGACATATGGTCACGATCATTTCATCTCCTAGTGGGTTGACGCATGTCTTGATGCCTTGTGCACATGTCTTAAGGATTGTCTTGAGGAGTGTTCAACTTGGAGACCCTTTCATGTTTTAGATGATGAAGGTTATCCACTCTTGGAGGTTGCTTGCACACTCACTCATGCTTTATTGATGGAGTGTCCACTTGGAGAGGCACACATGTGACCATTGGAGCCCCTTTGGCTTGGTTTTAGCCATGATTGATGGGACGTTACATGGAGGATGTCTTGCACACATTTATATGCCATTCTAATGGGATGTGTTACTTGGAGATCCTCGAGTGGAGATCAACCACTAGATCAATCGGTCAGACAGGTTATGCCAACTTTGCCACCTTCAAGAAGTTGAGGATGAGGAGCACTTCATCTTTCGTTGCCTCATCTACTATGAGATCCGAGCACTGTTACATTGCCTATTTAGGGAGAACCAAACCCTCTCCAGTCTCTTTATATTTCCAGATCAGAGATGTTTAGTCCTTTACATGAGGAGACTCTTCTGTTTTGTTCTCATTCCATCCAACCACCTTAGGGACGATCTTCTACTTAGCTCATCACTTCCTTTTTTACGGTGCTCCGTTCTACTCAGGGCACCAAGAAACAAATGGATAGTGATCGGATCCCCGATTGATCAGTGAGGCTTCGGAGTGCTCTCCTCATAGAGACCTCAACAACATCTCCAGTCTAGATCTTACATCATTAGTTAGTAGAGATCGTCCAAACGCCAACAACAAGCCTCCTTCTTTGGACAACAACATAATACATCTTCTAGTTCTTTCTCTGTCTCTTCCTCTACATAGTCCTCTATCTTGACCTTCCACTACTCGACTTCAGATCCTAGGAGAGATAGACCCATCAGATTGTGAGACACACACTCCAGTGCTGTTTGCTCCTCTCTCCCAGATCCGAGATTTGTTGGTTTGGTACATCGTTCATTCATCTTTTTTCTCCTCGAGGAGCTCCCCACTCTCGAGCCTGTAGAGTGCTCCCACAAAGTTAAGAGTAGATCCACTCTCTTGCTTTTGTTCATGTACTCTACTTTTATAGGAGCCTCTTTTACACTCCCATTGTGTATTGACAACATTGTACCCAACAATCCATTTGACCTATTTTAGTGGTCACTTGTTGGACTTTAATAAAATTATTTTATCTTATCTTATCTACTTGTTTCATTTGCACACCTTTTCATGATTGATTGAGGAAGTGTTCTACCTTTGGAGCTTATTCTTGGGGGTGTCCACCTTGGAGGTGTTCCACATGAGATTTCAAGCCCTATCATGGGGTGTCCCACTTTAGAGGATATTTTGCATCATTTATGGTGAATGTTTTGGCATTTGAGGAAATTTAGGAGGTTCAAACTTCAAAGCCTAGATCTAGAGTTTGATTCGCCTTATTGCATGTTTTAAGGGCCTTTTCCTTGGAACACAACACTAGGAGATCCTTTGGAAGCTGCACGCTGGGGGTTTTACTTGGCATTATCTCTCATTGTTGGAGATGTCCCTCTCTCTCTTGTTTGGAGGCTTGTACATGTGGCTTTGACCAACTTATTTTATGTATTTGTTGTAATAGTTGGAATATGCTGGTTTCTTTACTCCTTCCTAGGCTAGATCTAGGATATTTATTAATATTTTATTGTTGGAGGAAGATGAGCTAAAACCTATATTAGGTTAAGCTCTCTCCTTAATTTGGCATGGTGGATTGGGAGAGATACCTTAGAGCTTAGTTGAATATATCTTAGTTTCTCATGGTTGGTTGATCAAATCGGTCCATTGTTTGGTTTTGTGTTGCTCATGTTTTATTCTTCTCCCTCATTTCGGCTGCTGTTTTGGAAGTTACCACTTGTAAATCACGTTGTAGACTTCTCACCTACTGTTAAGTTAACAATGTGATTCCTTTGTAAATCTTACATCTAAGGATGTCTGATTCGCTGATATTGCCATAAGTTATTCCTTTCTTTCTTTATAGAGAAATGATGCTAGTGTTATATATAATGGATTAACTGAATAAAGCCTCCTAGAGGTGGTTGGTTTGCTTAGCTATTGTCGGTTTAAATTTGCAGGTTTGCTAAGCACTAGTTCAAACCCATATGTCTCTTGGTCAGACGATAGGTGGAAACTCCTTAGATTCGTTGCCTCTCAAAGAAGTGGAGATTCCCACCATTTTCTCTTATTTTGTTGCAAAACTAATGATAAAGCCCCCAAAACCATAGAGCGTCTATTACACCCTCATTTCTACCTATAATGAAGAGTGCCCTCTCATGTAGAATACACCCAGCATTTGACATTTTGCATTTGGAATTGGAAATCTTTTGAGCATTGTGAGAGTCTAGAGAGCATTAAGTTGTTGTGAGTGAGGTGTCTTGGTCCTTGCAGTTGAACACTCAGTTTGATGTTCATTGGTGAGTTGCTAGCAGCCTTGAGGAATCTTGGTCGCTTGAGCAGCATTGTGAGCATTTCAGCCTTGTGACTAGTGTTTACCAATTTCTTAAACCAGTACCAACATTTTCCATTTTCGTGGTATGCTTTTCCACTATTGTTTTAACACAATGTTGTTATAGCCATACAAAATTTAGATGCAGTTACATATTGTAAATATGTTTAAAATTACTGCAACACTTGGAAACTTATAGTAATTTTCATTGCAATGTTATTACCCTTGGTCAATAAGTGGAAATCTGTGTGACAGTGCTATCCATGATCGATGTATTCCTTGTTGGTCTTTCTCAACTTGACCTTAGGAGCCTTCCAGTATGATCATGATTATTCTCTATAATGAGAATTGAAAATTGTACCTTAGTTTCTACATACATGCTAGACACTCTAATAATACTGGAAGTTTCTGAGGTTTAAATCCCAGCCCGGTTTCAATTCAGAAAATTTATGTTTAATGCCGAACCCAGTGAATTTCATTGCTGCAACTGTGTCATTTCTCTTAAACATAATATAAACTTGAAACACAAGATTTAATACCAAATTTTACTGGCAGAAAATAAATACAGTGCACCGTTGTTGAAAATTTTGCCGAAAAAATTGGCAGTACGTGAAAAATTGAGACTTTTTGGCCTGAAAAAATCGCAATTTGTAAGTAAAGATCAGAAATCGCGCGGTTTACTAAAAATTGCATGATTTTTTGAGAAAAATTGCGCCACGACCTGAAATTTCGCCCAGTTGCCCGAAAGCCGCCTTTAAGTGGCGTTTTTGGTTTTTTTCTTGCTCATTTCACTTTGCAGCTGTGGGGGAACGAGAGGGAGAGTGCTAGCAAACATCAGCAAAGAGATCTTGAGGACCAAATCACTGATTTCATCACCATTAAGAGATTTTTAATTGGAGGAAAAATCAACTTGCAAGCTATCTACGGTGTTGGTCATCTCAAATCCCATGTATATAGTCAAATCCCATTTTTATGCATTGGTTTCCATAGATTGTTTTAGGGCTTCCATTTTACTTCCAAAGCCCATGCTTTTTTGCCTCTTTTCATCATTTTTTGTGGCTAAAAGAATATAGATTGAGGGACTGTTTTTCCTTTAACAACCCTCTTAACTTCATTTTTTGTTAGATTTTGCAAGGGTTTTGAAAATATTTTTTTCTTTCCTCTTGTCATAATTTTTCAATGAATCTCCATGGATAGAAAAAAAATCTAGATGGTTGTTTTTCCTTTAACAACAGTCTTATTTTTTTTAGAATAATTTTTAATGTTAGTTTTGTTCCATTCTTTGGCCCCAGGTTCAAATTGAAGGTTTGATATTGCATTTCCAAAATCCCTAAGATGTTGGATCCAATGTGGCAGTATGGTGAGCCCGCAGATGGGACAAACTGTCAAAGGTTGTCTTGTAAACTATATGGCCAAGGTATGGCAGGGGGGATTAGCCGGTTAAAATACCACTTGGCTGAAATTCCGGGGCATGATGTTCTAATTTGCACCGAATCAACCTCTGAATTTATGCGGATGGCCCATGATGCCATTTATGAGAAGGATAGAAAGAAGGAGGTGGCAGCTGCTAATAGAGTTGAAATTGCTTCGGGTGGAGTGACTAGAACCTCAAGAACCATCGGCACTAGCAGATTTGTGAGTGGGACATAGGGCAGCAAGATGGACTCCACAAATGTAGATTCACCTTCCACAAGGGCCTCACCTTTCTTTCAGTTTGTTCCAAGGATCAAAGATGGGGCTCAACCTTCCATCCGATCAATGGTTAAAAAAGAAGAAAGATGTGGATAGGCTTATGGGTAGAATGATTTTTTGGAGTGATTTACCTTTGAGCATCACAAAGACCAATCCATTTATCCAGCCTATGTGTGATGCCATCGCTGTTGATGGCCCAGGTTACAAGGCCCCTACTTATGAGGAGTTGCAGGGGCCAATTTTGCAAGAAGAAAAGAATGACATCAATGTTAGATTGGAAGAGCTAAAGTCATGGGAGTCTACTGGATGCACAGTGATGTCCGATGGTTAGACAG
The DNA here is from genome assembly GCA_001517045.1 of Pseudotsuga menziesii. Classification (NCBI taxonomy): domain Eukaryota; kingdom Viridiplantae; phylum Streptophyta; class Pinopsida; order Pinales; family Pinaceae; genus Pseudotsuga; species Pseudotsuga menziesii. The sequence goes on along the minus strand of LPNX010800599.1, from coordinate 330,228 downwards.
ATACAAAGGGTAGGACCCTTATAAACTTCTTGGTACATTGTCCTAGGGGCATGATGTTTATTAAATTATTTGTTGCCTTGGCCCATGTTAAAGATGCAACATTATTGTGTGAGTTGTTGGATTCCTTCATGAGAGAGATTGGTTTGGAACATGTCCAAATCATAAAAGATTATTAGGCTAATTATGTGGCATGCTGACATAATGCTAATGGAGAGGCATCCCTCTTTGTTTTGAACTCCATCTGCGGCTCATTGCATCGATTTAATGCTCGAGGATATGGGAAAAATACCCTTCATCAAGGAGGTTGTTGATCACGCTAAAAGCATCACAAAATTGATATATAACCATGCATTTGTCCTTAGCCTCATGAGGAGATACACAAAAAACAAGGAGTTGTTGTGTCCTACAATCACACGTTTTGCTAGTAGCTTCATCTCTCTTTAGGCTATTCTCTAATGTAAGTTTGAGTTGAAGCAGATGTTTGTTTGTGATGAGTGGCATGACTTCACACTCAGCAGAAGACAAGATGGGACAACCATTGCTAAACTAGTGTACACCGATTCCTTTTGGGATGGAATGCTAAAAGTGTGCACTATTAGTGAACCTTTGGTAAAGGTTCTTCGCTTGGTAGAAGGAGAGAAACCCGCAATGGGCTACTTGTATGAGGCCATGGATAGGGCCAAAGAGACTATTCGATCTTATTATGTGGGCAATGGCACCCCTGAACATGCTAGATACATGATGATTTGGGATTTGATGCAGATGCAAGGCCTTCTAGGGGAAAACAAGCCATTCAGGGCCTTCTAGGGGTAAACGAGCCATGACCTTTTCCCGTAAAAGGGGGAGAGGTCATTGATAGCTAGCTGCTAGATAGCCTAGATCTCTCATTCTAGATGACTCATATATATATTTATTGTAATTTTGTATTGATTATCCACTTTTGAGTCCTTTACTGGACAACTATCATGTTTCAGGATTTAGTATCGACTCTGATGTATCATTTTGATTTGGCATCTGTTACACCATATATATATTGGTGTTTTACTTATATTTATGTGGCAATGTGCTTATTTGATGTTGTTTTTGGTTTATATGTTTAAAAATTAAAAAATGAATTTATTGTGTAATTTTTAATTATTGTCGCGGCTTGCCGATTTTTGCCAATTTTTTCCTCGATGCTGTTGAGAAATTGTATTCAGACCCCTTGCCGTTTTTTTTTTCTGTTGCCGATGTTTTCAACAATGGGGTGCACATAATGAAAAATTTCAGACATTAATTTTTCGGCAAAACCCACAAGGGGAAAACATGTCTCAGAGAGAGGAATTTTATGTCTTTCAAATTCAAATGTACAACAATTTGAACGAGTCAAGAATCAACTTATCTCAACCAACAAAACTCAACAGGTGCCTTGAAGTCTGAGTAAAAGCTGCCTCTAAATTTGTGTAACCTCAAACCTCGAAAATTGTGCCAAAATTCTCAGCCTATAGACTGACAGGACATGACTGTACGGTCCTCGATTTTTGTGCCAAGTATTGCTGTTCTTACCTCGAACAACATGCCCACTGCTGCAAATAGAGACTAGCTCGAAATTTGTGCCTAATTCCTTGAACTACGTGCCCAAAATTTTTGCTGGGAAATTCGTGTCACTACTGTACGGTCTCAACAATTAATGCTAATGTACTATGCCTTGAATTGCATGCCCAACTTCTCCTTGAGATTCGTGCTGTGTATTTAATGCTATACGGTTGTCTTGGGAATTGTGCCAATACTTTTCTTCTGCTGTTGCGTCCTTCTCCTCCACACAAGAAGTCGAGTTCTCTCTCAAATGCTTAAAAAATCGAATGTATCTTCACATGAGATTTACCTTCAATAAAAAATGCTTGGGGTAGCTGAAATGCCATCTAACATAAGGGCCCATATTGAATTAGATGGTCGGATGAGATAAAATACTTTTTCTCTCCATATTTTAATTTCCACTCAACCACCTTTTTAATTTTTACTTTGTTGCCGCCTTTCACACACCTTGGGGGGGAACGTGGCAGAAATCTTCAAGCCACTCAGTGTGTCCTTGGGGGCAAGTCTCGAGTCAAGGCTGTCACCTTGTTCTTGACTCCTCCGTTTAGGCAAATTCCTAACGAAGCCAAGGGGGGTAGACTCTACGAGTTACTAAGGCTGGTTACTTAGATGATGATGGTATTAAATGAGTAAGTTTTTTAGGAGTTTTGACAAATGAATTCGACACAAGATATTTGTAAGATTTGTTATACCACAACAACATAGAAATCAAAACTTGATAAGCAGTAATGCGGAAACATATGATAATATCAAAATAGATCAGTGCCAATAATGGAGTCCACAAATGAGATTGCTGTTGAAATACAAATGGGTGTTGCAATTGCTCTTGGTCAAATTTTAAGTTAATGTATGATGAGTGAATAAATTAGGGGGGGGACTCCAGATATACCCAGGGGGTACTTGGAGTATGTCCAAAAGTAACAACCGCTACGGCTACCCGCAATGAATGTGTGGTCTAAATGGAGTCTCTGAGACTGTGTTCATAATACACCCGCTAGGATGTAACAAAGATCAACACCTTGAGGTCACTGTTTAGTAGTTCCCACTTCCTTTGGGTATTTTGCCACCGTTTATGGTTCAATCGAGGCGTTGGATTTTCGCCTGAGGTGGTTAATTGGGGAAAATGAATCCTAATTATTCTAGTCACTCGCGTTGCTTTTGTTGCAGTTTGATTGATCAGACGAACCGCGTTGCTTTTGTTGCAGCTTGATTGATCAGACGAACCGCAGCCAAGTGCAGAGCATACACACCGGAGCCTTGATAAGTTTTCAAGGATTTTAAGCTGTGTTCTTTGTTAGAAAACGGAGAACCTCCAAGAATCTCTTTCGGTCCAAGTGGACCTCAATCGGAAAAGCAAGGAGAGGTTAATTTTAGATGATAAGAAATAAAAAAAATAAAACAAACATCAAAACACAGCTCACAGGTTATCTAATTAGTCCTACCATGCATCTCTTTCCCCTTTTGGGTCAATTGGGAAGTCGTGGCGTAAGTAGTGTGATTACTTTGAATTCATAAAAGATATTGTAATGCTTATGATTCAAAGTATACAATGCTGCAATACAAGACAAAACTAGAAAAAAGCGAAAAAGTGCAAAAATCACAAAACCCAGGATCCCCCTTGGGGGGATGGGGAGCTGGCTCGAAAGAGCCTACTCAAACTTGTTTTTTATTATTAAGGGTTACAATAATCAACAAATTAACTGAAAAAAAAAGCTACTTCTTATACTGAACGAACCCAAGGTCTTACAAAGTACAACAATAATGATTACGGAAGATGGGGAGACCCTTGGGGGGTTTCGAATGGCCCAAAAATCACTTTTCGGACAGCAACTCCTCCTCTTTTCGGATGGACCTGCTAAAAACCAGCGAGCTTTAATTAGTGTAAAGTGCCCAAAAACACTTTAAGAGTGTCTTTGGACAACCCCCAGAAAACTACCTAAAAAGACTAAGTTAAAGTACTGTTTAAGAAAAGACAAAAATAACTCAAGAGGACAAGTCCTCTTGAGGATCTTGGCTAGCTTTGGGGCAGGCAATGCAATGTGCACTTTAGATGCTGGATTTAACTTTTAATAAAGAAAGATTATTCACTTTAAATAAGCTTTTGATTTGGCTTAAAACTGCTTATAAAAAATGAAAGACTTTCACTGCTAGATCTAGTTTTTTAAAGAGAAAGGGCTTGAATCTTTTTCTTAAATGAAACTAAATCTATGTATGCAACTCCTATATGTTCAGATCTAGAAAGATATTAGCTTTGAAACAACAGATCTAAAATATAAAAGCCAAGTAACCAAGAAGATTTAATTTAAATTTTGAAGGAGGAAGAGGAAAAGAGAAGTGCTTGTTGCTGAAACAGATTTGCGAAAGAAACTTGTCAGTGAAGCACCGAGGGGCATAATCTTCGCAATCTTTATTGGAAAACCAACGGAATCAAACTTGAACCACAACTCTTCCAATCATGGCAAACCTGCAAGCTAAACAACAAATCCTGCAAACAAAACCATTAAATCTGAAGGTACATATGAGAAATAGATGACATAGCATGGAAATAATCTTATTTAGCATGCAAATATTAACTCATTCAAACATATGTAGCAAAATAGGAGTACGTAAACTTACTTATAATGATCTATTCCTATCATTCAGGTAGGCAACAATTTAATGCAAAAATTGAAAAAATAGCAGTTCACCTCAAAAGCAACATGATAATGATGATCCACACATGAAAAGTACTCCACAATTTAGCCTCCAAAGCTTCTCTTTATTTCAACAAAAAAGGATGATCAATATAATATTACACAATAGCAAGCCTTTCTTCCCAGCTCTAACTAGCTTGGAAAAGGAAAAAGATGCTTTATTTATAGCCAGATTGGCCAAGAGGGGCGCATGCCTGACTGAAGGAGAGACTGCAACTAATGGAGAGTCAAGCCGAGCTTGATCTGATGATGAACTGAGTCTGATTTGATGAACTGAGTCTAACTGGACTGGAACTGCAAATCGGAGTGACACCTCACTCAATGAACTGAACCACCCATCAAACAACTCCCAGTTTGATCCACACGTATGGAGGAGAGAGAAAGGAGGGTGCAACCCCTAGGTCTGCATGAGCCTGTTAAGCTCCAGTTCAGTCCTGATCCCTGCCTTCAGTCAAGGAATGGGAACTCTTGGTCAATCTGAAGCCGATGAGACTGATTTCAGTCAAATTGGAGCAAAATCCACTGATTTAGGAATTTGGATTTGCTCCATTATTTAATTAATTTTTAATTAAATTAATTAATATTTGAAATTTTTGGATTTTCTCACTTGAGTGATGGAAAAATCACTCAAAACTTAGGAAAAGTGGGTTTATGGGTTTATCGGGTGCTCTGAGTTAGAAAATGAGCACCCCCATGATTGAATTTGACTTTTAACCCCACTTTTATTACAAGACCAATTTTTCCAATTAGATTATTAAAAAATAGCCTAAGTTTTGTGGAAAAATTAAAATTAAAAATAAAAAAAAAAACAAAACCTAGGGGTACTTAGCACATGTTCATATGACTCGACCATAATGCCTAGCATGTTGATACATTGACACACAGACTCTAATAACCTCAATAGGCCAAAATGCCAAGCTGACCACCCCAACTTTGGAGGTATTGAGTGAAAAACTCAGAAATTATCAGTCGTTTATTCAACAACCAATAATAACCAAGGGAAAAAGCACTCTGTGCTGATCGGATTGATAAATAAAGTCCAAGAGTCCGAGTCTTTTGGAGACACTACCATGCTAGAACATTTTATTACAACTTCCCCAAGGGGGTATGAACATGTGGTAGATAAAAAAACACTTCCCAGAAGCAAGTCTGAAGGTCTTCTGAAGTCCAAACAAATCATCTTTGTCCGGTTCACCAGGCTCACTTGATAAAACCAACTAAGTACAATTTAGTTGGTAACATACTTAAAGTACACTTTAATCTCTAAGAGGAAGTGTTGGTGCATTGGTTTGTGGTGCTCTTGTCATGACTGAGGTCGTAAGTTCCATTCTAAAGTGTATTTAATGCTCATCTCAAGTCATTAATACAAAAGTCATGTGAACTTTACCCCTTTTCCTAGTGACCTAGGCAAAATCACTAAGGGGAACAACTTCCAAGGTACAAAAATTTAACAAATACATTACTTTTGATTTGAAGATTCTAGAGTTGTTATCCATGCCTTCAGGAAGAATGATATTTGTGCTTTCAGGATGAAGTTAGAACCTTGTAGGAATTATAGCAGGCCCTTCTGCTATCTCTGTATTTTTACATAGCTGTCAAACGTTTGCATAATAATGTAGTTTAATTAGACTTTTAAGTCTAAAGTTTTAAAGTTTTGTTGATTAGTTTATCTGATTGTTGCTGAACCATTGGCACTTCTCTATGCTCTTTATGACATAAACAGTAATAAATAAGAAACATTAGTGCACATTTTATGCTTCAATCTGCAATTTTGTGCTGAGACCAACAATTTCAGCAAAAACAGAAGCAAGAGAAAAGTTGAGACTACTGCTACATAGTATGTTTTTGAGCAAAATTGTTTTCTGCTCATGTCAAATCGTTATTTTTCTGTAGGTTTGATGTGAGTCAGATATAACCATGAAAGGCATAGTGTCACACAAAGCAACAATTTTCATTACGTTAGTCAACGATTCTTATATATATAATCTTATATAATTGTGTTTATTCTTGTCAGCAATGTTTTTGATCCGTGGTTCATGTATTTTTAATTTGCCCTGTGCTAAAAGAAAGATTGGATTTCCACTATTTACAATGGTAGATTTATTGTGTAGTTCCTTAGAGAAAATGCAATATTGATGTTTTTGAATGCAATATATTACAGATTGGACTATATAATAGCATGGTTGATAAAGAAGGGGAAGAAGGTGCTGAAACTGCTATGAAGGCATATCATGCCTTAAGGGAGGAGAGTGATCATGCAACTGAACTTTCTGTAGGAAGCAATGTTTCGTCTTCTCTGATAAATAGGGTAAGTATACTGTTCCCATTCATGATAATCATTTTGAAATTTTCTGCTTTGTAGTCGAGATGGCTGATTCGATGCATCTTTTTATATGTAATGGTTTGATCTAGATATGCCCTCTTTTGAATTTTTTTCTTTTTTGCAAGGTTAAATACAAATTAGAATGAACATCTTTTATCTCCACCAGGTCCATTCTAGATTTGCAACATTATTTAAAGGAAATTTATAATCTCCTTTCTCTCCCAAGTTGTTAGAGCACAGTTTGATACCCTTGCTATTTGTAACATCTTTCAAAGGGCTTTTCTTTTGGGAGGGGATGAGAAGGTGGCATTTGAAGTACAGTTGATGGTATGCCAGATCTTATGATCCATAGTCTTACTCTAGAATTCAACGCCTTTCCCATTTCACAATCCTATTTGGACTGTAAAAGTTTAAACCAGCTTGTTGATGGTTTGTGTATAATGAACAAATTATATAATAAATAAGCATTAATAAATATTCATAATTAAATAACTAATACTTAATGAAGAGATACCTTGAGGAAAGGTTATGCCTCTTTACGAAAGGGCACACATCATGAGTATTTATACAAGCATCATTCTCATTGTAATATCATATCTCATCTTATCAATCAATATTTCATTATATTCATGAATTACTGTAATTTGGCTAATCTAGGCTGATTATTTCTGTAAGAAACAAAGTTTCTTCGTTTCAGTGGTATCAGAGCCCTTTCCTAGGCATTTTGCTGATACTGGCTTTTGGCCAAGTAATTATTTGGGGAGTTTTCTGCAAGTTGGGTCTTTTAATAGCCTTAGGTTTTTAACCTATAAAGTTCATAATTTTTGTTGAAGAAAAGTCCGCCACTACCAAAGAGAATATCATAATTTCAAAGGACGTTGTCAAAGAGAATATCATAATTTCAAAGGACGATGCCAAAGGGAATATTATAATTTCAAAGGAAAGACTGTGTACGCTCCACAAATCCCCCACTCCCACGCAACAATATCTCCCTCACAACCTTCTCGCCTTCTGCTCCCTGCGCTACATCTCAACACCTCTTCACCTAGCGATCCATCTATCCAACCATCCTTCTAGCTCCACATCCTTGCGTGTTTTTCCCCGTGCCCGTTCCTCCTACTTGCTCCAGTTTAACACACTTTTCCTTCCATGCTCTTCCTCTAGGCCGCCCTTCCATTTCCCCCGTGCATTCCTTCCTTACAACTCTACCTCGCCTGCCCTCCATGCCACCCCCACGTGTTGCCCCTCTTCCCTAGCGCTGCTCCCACGCTGCCTTAATTCCATCTATGCATCCACCGTCGCCTCCCAATCCCTCCTCTCCTACGCCATACTCCAACCCCAACGCTGCTCCAACGCCCCCTTTCTCCATTCGCAACCATCCCAATAAGCATACCTCCATTCCTGGTGCTCATTCCTCCTTAACTCTCCTCGTTCCTTTTTAACTGGGCAGCCATTCGATCGAGCCATCATTTCGCATCGGTTACCTTACTACGGACAACAATGAAGTGTTCCACCATTCCACATCGGTTTTGCTATGATTATATCATATTATAATGAAACATATTTTATAGTTGTCGATCGCGATTCCTGGGTGAGGTGAAGATCAAATAAGTAAAATAAATTAAAATTTGTGGAATTTGCATCGAACAATTGTGGGGCGTGAGGTCATACGTCATGGCTTCATAGTCGTCGATTCATCAATCTTAAAGAAGGAAGTGGTTACTACATCATCAAGTCAAACATTTGGTGTAAATAAAGGGCTTGATTATCGAAGGTATTTAAGTAGAAGTTTTATTTGATTCACCAGAAGGAAGAACTATTTGATTTCTTTAAAAATAAAATATTAAGGATTATTATAATCCTAGGTGGTATATTGGAATATTTAAAATATTACTTTTTAAAAAAGTTTCCCAAGTTCCAATTTAAGTTATATGGAATCTCTTTTATAAATGAAGTAAAGTGAAGTGTAAGTTATAAGGAAACTCTTCTAAAAGTGATTAAAGAAAATACAAAATTTTCCAATAAAGTGTCGATATCTTAGTGGAAGGAAAGTATAAGTTATAAAGTAAAAGGTATTTAAGTAAAGTGGAAAAAAATAAACAATAAAGTATAAAAGGCATCTCAGAAGGAAGATTAGCAAAAAATGGGACAACGAAAGAAATGGAGTCTCAGGGCAAAAAACAAGGAAGATTTCCAAGCACTTCAAAAACTTATGCTTCAGTGTTATTTCAAATAAAATGTACAATTAGAGGGAAATCCATTACTATTTCTATTGCTCCCACTGAACACAACAGTTATATTAGTGTTGAATTTGCTAACGAGTTAGCGATTCCATAGTCAAATATAGGTGAAAGGTTAGACTTTTGGAATAATAAAGAATACGGAATAAGAAATTTACAACTAAACATTGGAGATTATACTAGCGTCTCGCAATTTATAGTTAGATCCTTGTGGAGTAGTGACAGTGACCTAATTTTGGGATTACCTTGGATAGAAACATTGGCAACTTTTATCTTCAATGTTGAAAACAAGTTTTTGACATTTCCCTACAAAAAGAAGAAAATCACATTGCAGGACATTAACATGAAGTCAGAATTAGAAGTCGCGTCATCGAAAGAATTCAAAGAAATATCAAAGGTGATGTCGTAGGGAAATGGGAAATCAATACAAACGATACAAAAAAAATTCGACAAGGTTATTGTAGATAAAGAAGAAGAGGTCTCTCGTCTAAGAGATCATAATCGGAAATTACTTCTGCAGATTAAGAAGTCAAAGGATAAAGTTCAACACGATCAAGAGTTAGAAGAGGAGAATCAAGATCTTCAAAAAGAATTATCAGGCAAGGACGAATAAAGGTCTATCTTAAAAAGGGTTAATCAAGAATTGCTAGAGCAATTAAGAAGCTTAAAAGAAAGAGAGCACAAAAATCAAGACAATCAATATGACATTGTCAAGTCAAACTATATAAGGAAGAACTCTTACACTTACGGAAACTTAATCAGGACATGCTTATACAAGTTAGGAAGCTATAGCAGGAGAACAAATCTTTACAAGAAAAGCTAGATTGCAAGGGATCAATTGTCGACAAAGAAACGCTTACCGACGCAATAGAAAAGTCATCAAAGGCTCAAATTCAAACATCATAAAAGGGAACAAATATAGAGCTTGTTAATGCTCAAATTCAGAAGAATGAACATATTGTCACATTGCTACAAACATCAAGAGAAGATGGTTTCGAAAAACAATCACAAAAGATTAGAATACCTTATCGCCATCCAAACCACAAAAATCGTTATGACCAATGACAAGGTCAAAAGGAACATAAACAGATTCATTATGATATCAAAAAAAGATGGAGACAAAATCAACAAAAGCTGTGGGATCAGAAAATGAGATCCTATCCAAACAATCCATCAACAAACAATTCCATTGAAGGTAAATCTCAGATGGACCACTTCACAAATGAAACAACATTTCCACACAATGTTTAAAAGAACGTATCGTCTCATTTCCTCAAATGTTGCAACTACCAATGTCACGAGAAAACGTTACGAGCAAGAACAAGGGATAAAGTCATCCATAATTATGCTTTGAGGACAAATAAATTCTAAGGGAGAGGCAATGTAATGAACAAATATATAATAAATAAACTTTAATAAATATTAATAATTAAATAACTAATTCTTAATAAAGAGATACCTTGATGAAAGGTTATTCCTCTTTATGAAAGGGCACCCAACATGAGTATTTATACAAGCATCATTCTCATTGTAATATCATATCTTATCTTATCAATCATATATTCATTATATTCATGGATTACTGTAATCTGGCTTATTTACACTGGTTGTTTCTGTAAGAAATGAAGTTCCTTCGTTTCATTGTGCTAAATCTATTTATCAAGGAGGTTTGGCCATTCCAATCTGGTATATGAAAATTATTGTGACCTCAAATAGGCTCAATGCTATCCTTTATCTTATTAAGTTTGATAGTTTTAGTATCATTACGAAGAAAGCAAGGAGTTCCATACTAATAGTTTGCGTCGAGTTGAAACATCTCTTATTTATGTATTGATCGATTCTATTTTATTTAGACATTGGAGATTATAGAGTATAGAGGTAGGGATTTTAGATTCTCTTAGATAGAGAGTTTCCCTTGATGATACTCTTAGTTTAGGATTCTCTAAAGATGAGGGAGCTTCACTCATCTAAGATAGTTTATTTTCTAGAGGGTTTGAGGTGCATGAGAGGGATTGTAATGATGATAAGTTGATGATGACCTTGCATAGTTCGTTCACTGTACCATGAGCTTTTCCTTCTAGGTTCGACTTGTTCTTGGATGGAGATGCGATTGTTTTTGTAGTATGTCCTAGAGAGTTCTAGATGTGGTGTTCTTTGATGGTGTCCCATGATGTTGAGGATGATGGAGGTTGGTAGTTGGTTGTTGTTTTAGGTAGATATTCCTATATATTCAGAGGTGGTCATTATTCATTTAGTGATTGAGATGCTGAGATGGGATGGTTGATAGTCTTGTTGTAGATGTTAGTGGTTCATTTCAAGATTGTGACCAGTGATGATTTGCAGATAGTAGATATGATGGCGTTGTTGAGGGATTTGATAGGTGTTGGTGTAAACACTTACCTTGTAAAGAGGGAGCGTTATATTTTTGGGTTACTTCGAAAGTATTTACACTATGTTTTTGGGTGCTTCATGAGATTTGGGGTACATGGTGTATGTTAATCTCCTAGATGGTATGAAATGGATTGTAGCATGAGAGATGGTTTGTCATGGATATGCATGTTGATTTTTTCTTGAGCAACATCGAGAGCCATTTTCTTTGGAGAATGGGGACATCTGGTCTGGGACCAGGATGTGGAACTAGTCTAGCATTGGGGGACTCATCCTAGAGTTGAGTGACCATTCTGTTGAATGGAGACATCTGGTCAGGGACCAGGATGTGAAAACAGTCCAGCACTGGGGAACTCAACCTAGAGCTGAGTGGCCATTCCTTGAATGGAGACACCTGGTGAGTTACCAAGAATTTAACCTAGTCCAGGACTAGGGACTCAGCCTAGGGCTGAGGGCCATTCTCAGGGAGAATGGAGGCACTTGGTCTGTTACCAAGTATTTGACCTTGGGTCAAATTATGCAGCCTATGGTTGAGGCACCTGGTTTGTTACCAGGATATCACTATATGCCCTAGACTCGGTCTGGGCATGTGAGACACTCTAACCCTCGATTTGTGGGCTCTGTGATCTTCTCCAATGCTTAGCTACCCTTGGTTAAGACACTTAGTACCCTATCNAGTAATTCTCTCTGTTTATGATGATGTACTTTGAGTGGGGATGAAGGACCACCTTGACCACTTGTTTTGACCACAGGGCACTTGAAGAAGGCTAAAGTAAATGTCAAAAATACATAAAGGACCCTTAGTACCACTAAGGAGTCAAAGTGAAAGTGCAAAAAGACCTTTAATACCACTAAAGGTAAAAGTAAAAAAGATAAAAGGATAAAATAATATTATTTTGTTCTTTTAAGTTTTGGTCCACTTACAAGTGATTCAAAAGATATAAAGGAAGATCAATCCATTTCATTTTTGGACACACACTTGCCCTTGCGCTTACAGCTGCTCAAGGAAGTTTTTCGCTAATCTTAAAGAAGGAGAATTTTTGTGGTTATGCCCTAGCATGGAGGATTCTAGCTAGGGCATCCACACTTGTCAAAATCGAACCCTAAGCTAGGGTTTCACAGTGAGCAGCATCATCATCACCCTCTTCACAAGCTAGGGTCTAACCCTAGATTACTTCTTCACGGATGTCTTCACACTCTTCACGGGCAGCTCCAGATTCTTCATGGGATGGTTTGATTCTTCATGGGAAACCTTTTCAGATTCCCTGAATCCTCTCCAGATAGTCCTCTCTACTCTCGGCCATCTACAACAAGCCCTAAGCAGGGCTTGGGCAACCTACAACACCATCGGGTAGCCTCTATAGGGCTTCGGGCAACCCTCTCCCATCTGCCCTCTCTCCATCGTGACCTCGAGCAACATAGGCAGGGGCTCAGGGAGCCCCTACAAAGCTCGGGCAGCTCTGTACAGAACTCGGGTAGCCTGCAATAAGGTTCAGGAAGCAACAATACATTCGGGAAAGTAGCTGGGAGGTTCGGGTAGGAAACAAACAGAGCTCAGACAGTCTAAAGAAGAGTTCGGGCAGGCAGAGAGCAGGTTTGGGCAGGCTGACAGGGTACATTCGGGCAATCACAAAATTTGGTCAGTTGATCTCGGGTAGCAGAAGAGGAATTAGGGCAGCAAGCCCTAATTTGATTTTTGTGTAAAATTATCTTCTCTAATTTTTGGTTCAAACCTATTAGTGTTTGGAAATTATTGGAGATCATTCATCTCAAAATTCCGAGGAACTAAAGTCATCTCATTTAAGAGATGAATTACTAATGCTTTTGGGGTTTTTGTCCTTTAAAGGTTTCCCCAGTGAAAAACTCTTGTGTTTAGTGTTTTTGATGTGTTTAGGGCTGGGGAAACCTCTATAGGGCTTCGGGCAGCCCTCTCTCCACCGTGACTTGAGCAACATAGGTAGGGGCTCAAGGAGCCCCCACAGAGCCCAGGCAGCTTTGTACAGAACTCGGGCAGGCTGCAATAAGGTCCGAGTAGCAACAATACATCCGGGTAGGTAGCTGGGAGGTTTAAGCAGGTCCGGGTAGGCAACAAATAGAGCTTGGGCAGGCTGAAGAAGGGTTTGGGCAGGTAGAGAGCAAGTTCGGGCAGGATGACAGGGTACATCCGAGCAACCACAAAATTTGGTCAGTTGATCTCGGGTAGCAGAAGAGGAATTAGGGCAACAAGCCCTAATTTGATTTTTTTGTAAAATTATCTTCTGTGATTTTTGGTTCAAAACTTCAAACCTATTAGGGCTTGGAAATTATTGGAGATCATTCATCTCAGAATTCTGAGGAACTCAAGTCATCTCATTTGAGAGATGAATTACTAATGCTTTTGGGGTTTTTGTCCTTTAAAGGTTTCCCCAGTGAAAAACTCTTGTGTTCAGTGTTTTTGATGTGTTGATGTATCTACTGCACTTGTCTATTGTTATCTGTAGTCTGCAAATTTTTAAAGTATTCATGCTAATTCTAAAATTCAACAATGCACACTTGAGATAGCTTGCTCAGTGGTTGCTTGACTTGGATGGGGGACACACTTTGATGATGGCCACATGGACAATTGACTTAGTGGGAGAATTTCCTACAAGGGATGTGTCATATTGTGCATCATGGAGGAGGGCTTCAAGCCCTAGATGGCATGTGGCAAATTGGATTCTTGTTCGGAAGATTGTAGATGGCTCAAGGATGTCTTGGGCTTCAACAATGTTCTTGTAGAGGGTAGTTGATCCAATGGAGTACTTTGCTTTGGAGGATAGATGGAGTTTGTGGAAGTTCAGGATGGAGTGGTGTGCACTTGCCTTGTGTAGTTACATCACTTTGGAGTCATTATTGTACATGGCATCATTATTGGAGCATGACATTTGTCCTCTATGGTGGACATTTAACTTGTGTGGTCTAGAAGGGCTCATGCAGGTTGCTTGTAAGGGATTGTGCCCACATGGTTTTGTTGGCCTCTGTTAGCTTCATATAAATAGAGAAAGGGGATTGTCTTTCATTCATATGACTTGTGTGTTCATTTGTTTTCCGTCTTGAGTAGAGATGTGATCTAGAAGAGGAGTGCACTTGTCCTCTCTCTTTCTCTTTAGGTCTTCAATTATACTTGTCTCTCTCTCTCTTTCTCTCTCTTGGGTGCTAGGGTTTCTTGGTCTTTTTGAATTTTACTTGAGCATCTTGGATTTCAAGGGTTAGGGTTTTACTATTGGAGATTGGAGACTAGGGTTTTGGGAGAAAACCCTAGGGTGGACTTGTGAAGAAGAGAAGAGGAGGATGTCTTTCCTTGGAGCCTTTGGAAGGATTCTTGCACTTATTCATCTTGGTTGGGCTAGGGTTTGAAGATTTAACTTAGCTAGGGCATTTTTATGGTTGAATTTTGTAGCCTTGAGGGGAGGCTATGGTGTGTACTTCATCATTGAGCTTTATACAAAGTTTCAAGCCATGCATGTCGTGTCAATTTCAGATTAGATTTCTAACTACATGTGTTCTTCATATTTTGGTATATACATCTATTTATGATCTTGCTGATTGGACTTAAGTAAAAGGTCAAATTGTTAACTGATTTGACATCTAAAGAAGAAGATAAGGGGCTGACTTTACGGCTATAATACTGCAGGTATTTCTTCTGTAAAGTACATTTTCAGATCTGAATAGTGATTGACAAGTTTCCTTAGAAGGGCTGAAAACTTATCTCATTGGTTGGTGTCTATTCTCCTTAATTGCCTGGAATTTGGGGCTTTTTGTTAGTGAATAATCGTAATTCTTCTGCTGCTGTTCTGTACTTTAATTTTCAGCAGTCCTAAGGCAGAAAATTCCGGGTTAAGATCTGAGCAACCTTCTAAAAAGAAGGTGAAATTTCTGAATTGTATTGAAGTGTCATTCTGGTAAAATTTCCAACATATGGCATTCAATCACATTGACCACCACAAGGAAGGCCACATCAATGTTGCAAATGTTGTTTTGACGAATATATTGAGGGCCTAGAAAGAAACTTATTGGAAATGTTAGGCAAAGTATCGGAAAATGTTAACAAATGTTGGTAAGCATAAGTTTGCCCTGAAAAAATTGGAAAAAGTGGCCACCTGAAAATTTTGGCAACAAATGAAAATATTGAGAGAAATCAGAGATATTTACAACAGTGCATCACATAGTCTGCTATGAAGGGGATCACATTTTCCCTAAAGGCATTCTTTCTTTTCTAGAAATTAAATTTTTGCTATACACTGTACAGAGAACCTAAGTCACTTGGTTCGAGTTTGTGTTCGAATTTGAAGACCTCAAAATTCGACAAAAATCTGGCAATGAAAAATTTGGGGATAAAATTCGACAAAAAATTTGGCAATGAAAAATTTGGGGATAAAATTCGACAAAAAATTCGGCAATGGCAATCAAATTTGGAAATTGAAAAATATATGAATTTTTTAAATAAAATTCATTATGCTCTGATACATCAACATGATAGCCATACAATCCAATGAAAAATGCCAATAAGTATCATCATTACTTTATATAATAAATGTTTTAATTATTTAAAAACAAAATTTTAAAAGTAAAATTTAATTAAAATATTTAAATTCTATTTTTCAAATATTTAAAAAATAGAATTTAAATCTTAAAATATTTTAAATATTCATCTTTATAAATAAATAAAATATAAACTATTTTTTATAAATAAAAAATTTCCATCTCCATAACTTTAAAAACATTACCATTAATTCTTTTTTCTTAACCTTAAAAAAACCACGTCTCTAAAACATCTTATATGATATTCATATGTGACGACTAAGCGGCCTGTAGACATCCCGTTTTTCTTAACCCTAAAAAACCATACTGAAAAGAAATAATATAATATTCAGATCGTATAAAAAAAATAATGCCAATGTGTCAATTGTCGAGACTTGAAAGTTTCAGACCTTAATTTGACGGTTGACTAACGAAACTTGGCCGTGGGCTCACACTAATGCTTCACAATGAGAAACATAGGTTCACGGGCAGTGAACTCCTGCTTCAGAATGAGTAAAATAGGTTCACGGGTAGCAAATTTCGGGGTAAGGATTACCCGACCAAACCAAAAAATGTATTTTAATGTCGAACTTCCACAAAATCGCCTCGATTTTAATAAATTTAGTTCATTCTAGAACCGTGCACGGTTAGGGTTTGAATTAGACAAAAAAAATCGGCGAATTTAACCGAATAAATTCGACTTGCGATAAAAATCGACGAATTTCGATTTTGAAGGCGAAAAATCGCCGAATCCGGTGACTTAGCAGAGAACTGATAAAAATTAAATGGGTGAAGTGCAAATCTAAATTTATGTATTTATTGGTTACAAAAATAATTGGAAAGAATTTGGAAATGAATTTTTTAGTGCTATGGTTAATTAGACAATAGTTATATAGATGTTTTGATTAGTTAATATGAGACAAAATGGAGCATTTACACTAGAAGACAATAATAAAATGTTTATCCCAATGAAACAAAGGAGAAAAGGGGTGTATCGTTTATTGGTTGTTTTATAGGCAAGCCTCTAGCTAGAATGTGATCAATATGAATAGTTTCCTTCAACATCAGGGTGATGGCAACTTGATGGTATTCCCATGACAGATTTTGGAGACTTACCTAGAGAACTAGCGAGCATATCTGCTTGTTCCCTAGTGCCTTGTTGGATGGGCAGTGGAGCCATATATGGTATTCACATCATCGATATTGAGTAATCTTGTCTTACTTCTTTGTCTAATTTTGAAGTTTTCATTAGTACTTACATGCAATCAATGTAACATTTAGATGTTAAAGGTCAGGGTGTAGATAGGTAGACCACCATAACCACTTAGGGTTATAACTTATTATAAAATAAGATGATCTAACTATGTAAAACCTTTACTTTAACATTTTGATTTGGACATTGCCGATTTTACAATGACAAATACAATGATCCTCTTATTTTCACTATCGAATCCCAAATTGTGTAATTGATAATTGGATTTTCGATATTGCTGCTCTAATTGTATAAATGTGTCATTCATTATTCATAAAAAAATCTCTATTGTTTTATATTTGAAATTTGTTGTAATTTTTACATATTTATTATTTGGATAGGGTCCCTTATGTCGGGGACTTCGATGTCCCAGGTGACATCACCTCAAATTTGGGTGATCTCTTCACATGTACCCATCTGCTTGCACCCTTATGTATCTGAACATGTTGGAAGATTGATAAAGTGGACTGAGACTGTTTCTTGGCTTATAATGTCATACTGTTGTCATTTTTCGTACTGTTTTCATTATGATGAGTGGCCGCCTTAATGATTTTGGTGGAGATTATAGAGAATCAACTCTGTTGCTGGAACTATAATCATGTTTGTAAGAACAAGGACTTTTGAAATGGAATTTACATATGGCTTGATACACATGCTATGGCACCCATCTGCAGTTTTGAATGTTTAGGCCTGAATCATACAATGTACTTATAGACTATGTAGAATGTCAGATCTCTTTAAAATACACCCTATGCGAAGGAAGAAATTTTGTTTGGAATATATTTGGTGAGTAAAATTATGGAAGATAGGTGAGAAACTGTTAAAATGTTTTGCTATAAGTCCTAGCTTGTAAACTTTACTAATGTGAAAGTTGAAGCAAACTGATAGAGAAGACTATGTGGTATTTATAAAGAAATGCATCTTTATGAATAAACTTCTCATACTGTATTCTTGATTCAAGTATAAGTGAACCTCAAGTATTTGACCGTCAAGATGAACAAATTAATAAATCCTCCACAGGAAATGAGGTTTTATAGCCTCTGCTTTCTATGCAGAGAGTACTGCAAATAATTATTGTCAAATTTGGATCAGTTTTCATGGAACCAGTTGGAACACATAAGCACAAATCCTATTGAACTTTAGTACTCTGTTAGTTAATATATCTATTCTTTCTGTCTAGCAAATTTGGGAATGTGGAGTATAAATCTTGATTGCAGAATACATGGAATTGATTTGTCTAGTTATTGGGATTGGAGCAATCACAGAATATAATTTAATGTGCTCTCCATACTTTCCTTGCAGATTGATGCTATGCTTCATAAGCTAGAAAAAGAAATTGACGATGTAGATGCAAAAATTGGTGACAGATGGCGAATATTGGACAGGTAAAGTTTAAACTATCTGTCTTCCATTAGTTATATGTGCATTGGTCAAATTTGTTGTATTGCATGTTGGCTTTGTGATTCTGAAAGAAAAAGGTATTAATTAATGCACAGACAACTGACATTGCAAGGACAATGATAAAAGAAGGCTTTGATAAAAAGGAAAGAAGCTTCATTAAGTTATAGTGTCTCTCTTTGAGACACTAGTCAAAGCATTGGTTGCGCCTTATAGGGGAATGGTGGTGCCATATCTCAACATTGGCCTCTGTACTCTAGATTGCCCTATGCTGGTCTGTGGGATGCCCAAAGTGTTTATTTTTCTGAGCAGCATTGAGAGCCATTCTCTTAGGAGAATGGGGACACCTGGTCCGGGACCACGGTGTGGACTCAACCTAGAGTTGAGTGATCATTCTGTTGAATGATAATATCTTGTCCTTGACCATGATATGGACCCAACTCTGCCTTGGGGGGACTCAACCTTGTGTTGAGTGACCATTTTGTTGAATGGTAGACATCTGGTCCGAGACCACGATGTGGACCAGTTTAGTACTAGTAGACTCAGCTTAATTCTGAGTAGCCATTCTTTTGAATGGAGGCACCTGGTTAGTTACCAGGACTCAGCGCGGGGCTGAGGGCCATTCTCTTGGAGAATGGAGGTGCTTGGTCTGTTACCAAGTATTTGACCTAGTGTCAAAGTATGCAGCCTATGGCTAAGGCACTATAAGCCCTAGACTGGGTCTAGGCATGTGTGACACTTTGACCCTTGATCAATGGGCTTTGCGACCTTCTCCAAGGCTTAGCTACCCTTGGTTAAGACACCTTAGTACCTGATCTTGGTGTCACAGAGTGTGAGATAAAAGCATTAGTAATTCTCTCAGTTTATGATGATTTTCTTTTGAGTGGTTATGAAAGACCACGTTGACCACATGTGATGACCACAGGGGCACTTAAGAAGGCTAAATCAAAAGTCAAAAATACATACAAACCCTTAGTACCACTAAGGTGTAAAAGTGAAAGTGCAGAAAGACCTTTAGTACCACTAAAGGAAAAAGTCAAAATTAGAAAAGATTAAAATATTATTATTTTGAGATTTCTAATTTTGGTCCGCTTACAAGTGACTCAAAGGATATAAAAGAAGATAAATCCATTTCATTATTACACACACACTTGCTCTCACAGGTACAACTGCTCATCAGAAGATCTCACAGGTTTTGAAGAAGGTTTTTATGATTGGGCCCTAGCATGGATGAGTCTAGCTAGGGCATCATCATCATCTCTTACTAAAGCAAAACCTTAAGCTAGGGTTTCCTTGTCAAAAGTGCAATAGCTACCTCTCTCAGAATTTCGGGCAGCCTTCATTGAACCTCCGGGCAGATCCACGTGTCTATGGGCAGCCCTCTCTTCTTCACGAGCTGCCCCCTTTTTCTCTCTTGGGCAACGTTGGAGGGCTCAACCCTTTTCTCCTTACCTTCGGTCAACTTGCAGCTGGCATACCCATGAGGGTTTGGCCCATGAAAATCCTCGGGTAGCCTACGGGCAGACGCAAGAAGCTGTCGTGGCCACATAGACCTTCGGGTAGCCTTCGAGCATACCTGTGAGGGTTCTGTAGCAGCCCGCAGAGCTACAGGGTTTGTACAGACCCTCGGGCAGCTCACGGGCAGCCCTAGAGGCCTCGGCCTTAGGCTGTCTGCCCTCTGGGCAGCAGTAAGGCTGCACAACAGCCAACAGAGGAGCTGGCGGGGAGACCANGACCCTCGGGCAGCTCACGGGCAGCCCTAGAGGCCTCGGCCTTAGGCTGTCTGCCCTCTGGGCAGCAGTAAGGCTGCACAACAGCCAACAGAGGAGCTGGCGGGTAGACCACGGGCATCATAACATAGTAGTTGGGCAGATAGGGCCGTAGTATAGGAAGTACGGGTAGGTACAGAAAAAGTACGGGCATGTACAAAAAAGGTACGGTCAGGTTTTGACAGGGCAGTGGGCAGAAACAAATCTGAGGCAGCCATATAGTCTGTTTTGGGAAACCTTTTAATTTTGGCAGGAGAGAGAAGGTTAGGGCAGAAAAGCCCTAACTTGGTAAAAAGCCATTTTTGGCATTTTGTGAAAATTTGATCATCTGTAAATTGTGGTTTATCCCTGTTGGGGTTTGTGGAACATTTTGAAGAATTTCAGTCATCTCATCTACGAGATGAATTACTAATGCTTTTGGGGTTTTTGTCCTTTAAAGGTTTCCCTAGTGAAAATTCTTGTGTACTGTGTGTTGATGTTGGTTTACTGCACTTGTCATTTGTTTATGTTAGTCTACAAATTTTAAAAGTTTCATGCTAATGCTAAAAATTCAACATGGTATCAGAGCTTAGCATGTGAGGACACAGTAAAGGGACATTGCTGTTGTCTTCCTAGACCAACATTTGACTAAGTGGCAGAGATGGTTGTCAACATCTTCAGATCGGAAGAGAAGCTACAAGGTTCAACCAACTACAACTCCTGGAAGGCGAGGTTGACAACTATTCTAGAAGAGAATGACTTGGATGACATTGTGTTTAATGTCAGTGAAGAGCCAACATCTAATGTTGGAAGTCTTGCTTACAAGAAGAAGCAGGCCAAGGCTAGAAGAATCATTTATGATTTTGTAAAAGAGATGGTGATGCCGAACATCATAGCATTGAAGACTGCCAAAGAATGCTTTGACACCTTGGCCAACTTGTATGAGAAGAAGGCTCCCAGTCAGAAGAGAGTCTTGAGGAAGAGGCTACGAACTTTGAAGCTGAACAAGGATGAAGGGGTCGGTTCTTTCTTCACAAAGATTGCATAGGTAAGAGATCAACTTATTGCTATTGGTATTACTGTTGATGACGATGACTTTGTGCAAACTGTGGTTGATGGTCTCCCAAGCTCTTGAGAAACCTTCATGGCATCTGGCAGTGGACGAGAGAGTTAGCCAACCTTCGAAAGGCTTTGGCATGATTGCATAGAAGAAGAGGGAAGGACCTTAGGCAAGGTAACCAAGGAAGGCAACCTTGCACTTGTAGCAAAGAAAAAGAAGTTCAAGATGCCTTTCCCTAAACAAAAGAAGGGAAAGAAGCCTCAAGGTAAGTTCTCTGACATGTCAAAAGTGGAATGTTATAATTGCTACAAGTTTGGACATTTTTCCAAGGACTGCAAGCAAAATAAGAAGAAACCCAAGCAAAGGTTTCAAGCCTCTGCTGCAGAAGCAGAAGACGAAGAAGAAGAACCAAAGAAGAAGAAGAAAACCAAGGCTAACAAAGATGAAGAACATAGAAGAGAGTTCTATCTGATTTCTGCTCTCACTGGTTCATTCACAGATTGTGCCGCCTCTTGGTTGGTGGATAGTGGTGCTTCTAGGCACATGACAGGTAACCGTGGAGCCCTCACCAGTTACAAAAAGAAGAAGTTCACCACTCAGGTGGAACTTGGAGATGACTCCACTTACAAGATTGAAGGAGTTGGCTCAACTTCACTTCAACTTGACTCAGGTACGATTCTTCATATTAATGATGTTCTTTATGTTCCTGGTTTAAAGAAGAATCTTTTATTTGTTGCTAGCTTAGAGGACAAGGGCTACAGAGTCCTCTTCATGTACAAGAAAGTCCTTCTATGGGCAATGGACGAAGACCTAAGCTCAACTGTACAGAATGGGGTTCGAGAGGGAGACCTTTACAAGGCCTCCAAAGATTCTACTCATGCTTTGGTACATCACACAGTAGATCCATGTGAACTTTGGCATAGAATGTTTCGACACCTTCACTACACAGCTCTCCCAGGATTGCAGAAGATGGTCACAGGTATGCCAAAAGTATCCCCAAAACACGATGGAATTTGCAAAGGATGTGCTCTAGGTAAGAACACTATGAAATCCTTTTCCAGAAGCAAGAATAGATCTAAAGGAATTTTGGATTTGATTCATTCTGACATTTGTGGGCCAATGTCTTCACCCTCTTTGAGTGGGTGTTTATATTATGTCTTGTTCATTGATGATCACTCTCGGAAGTCATGGATTTACTTCTCAAGGCCAAGAGTGAAACTTTTGATAGGTTCAAAGAGTTTAAGGCACTGATTGAAAATCACACTGGCAGACACATCCTTATCTTGAGATCAGATAACGGAGGTGAGTATGAATCTAATGAGTTTGATGATTTTTGCCGAGAAGCAGAAATCAAGAAAGAGCTGTCAGTACCATACAACCCTCAGCAAAATGGGGTTGCAGAAAGGAAGAATAGAACGATCTGTGAAGCTGCTAAAGCTATGCTTACCGATCTGAATCTTCCCAGAAATTCAAAGGGAGGAAAAGGAATTGGACTATCAAATTCCAGATGCACCTGAGGACAGTGAAAGTCCACCAGAAGAACTGCTTGAAGTTCATCCTTCCAAAATGAGACCTGCTTGGTACCGAGAGACGGTACAAGAGGGTGAGAAACATAAAGCTCCTCCCGAGACTTTTAGAGAAAGCATAAGACCACAGAAGTACTCAGGTCTCATGAGCCAGCTAATTAATGTAGAACCTTCATCATACGAAGAGCAAGTAAAAAGGTAATGGTTGATGCCATGATTGAAGAGTACAGTTCAATCATGAAGAATGATGTGTGGGAAGTTGTTCCCAGACCAACAGGAAAGTCAATAGTGACTTCCAAATGGCTTTATAAAATCAAGCATGTTGCATATGGCAGTGTGGAGAAGTATAAAGACAGATTCGTAGCTCGTGGCTTCACTTCGAAAGAAGGCATTGACTATGATGAAAAATTTGCTCTCGTTGCCAGGTATACCACCATTAGAATCATCATTTCACTTGTTGCAGTATTCGCATGGAAGTTACATTAGATGGATGTAAAGACAACCTTCCTCAATGGCAAGATTGAGGAGGAAGTCTATATTGAACAACATGAAGGCTTTGTGACTCATGGGAAGAAGACCCATGTATGCAAACTGAAGAAAGCCTTGTATGGACTGAAACAGGCTCCGAGAGTCTGGTATGCAAGGATGGATGGATTTCTCCATAGCTTGGGGTTTTCCAAAAGTACAGCTGATTCTAACTTGTACTTTAAGGTTGTTCATAACCATGTCTTGATACTTGTTCTATATGTAGACGACTTGTTTCTTACAGGTGATGAACAGTTGATAGAACAGTGTAAGAGGGAGCTTACCTCTGAATTCGAGATGAAAGATCTTGGATTGATGTATTACTTCCTTGGCTTAGAGGTCCGGCAAAGGCCAGGCGAGATCTTCCTGACACAAGGAAAGTATGCAATGGATATCTTGCAGAGATTTGGGATGCAGGCTGCAAGTCCATGAGTGTACCCATGACTACCAACCTGACAAAGTTGTGGGACTCGGCCACCAGTTCACTGAGTGTGGACTCTACTCTGTACAGACAACTTATTGGATCCCTGATGTATCTCATGCATACGAGACCAGAAATCTATTACACAGTGAATGCACTGAGTCAGTTCATGTCCGATCCGAAGGACATACACTTAGTAGCTGCCAAACATGTACTCAGATATGTGCGAGGTACTATCACTTATGGGCTCAGGTATACTTCCAGCACTGGAGTATCGTTATCTGGATATATAGATTCAGATTGGGTTGGTTGTGGAGTTGACTAGAAAAGTACCTGTGGTTATTGCGTCAACATGGGATCAACAATGATCTCTTGGTCTAGCAGGAAGCAAGGTTCCATAGCTCAGAGCACAACTGAGGCAGGGTATATTACTGCAAGTGATGCCTGCAAGGAAGCAGTTTGGCTCAGAAAACTTGTATCTGATCTGTTTGGGGGAAAGCTTGACTCAATGATCATCCATTGCGATAATCAGAGTTGCATAAACCTTTCAGAGAACCCAATGTTTCATGATAGATCGCAACACATTGAAATGAGGTATCATTTCATCAGAGACCTAGTGCAGAGAGGTGCTCTGAAGTTGCAGTACATTCGTATAGATGAACAGATCACAGATATCTTGACCAAGCCTCTGACACCATCAAAGTTTGTGTACTTTCATGACAAGCTTGGTATGGCAAAGAATGTCTCTCTCGCTGAGAGGGAGTGTTGATTTTTCTGGGCCGCATCGAGAGCCTTTCTCTTAGGAGAATGGGGACACCTGGTCCAGGACCACAGTGTGGAATCAACATAGAATTGAGTGATCATTCTCTTGAATGATGATATCTGGTCCTTGACCATGATATGGACCCAACTCTGTTTATCCTGGGGGGACTCAACCTTGTGTTGAGTGACAATTCTGTTGAACGGTAGACATGTGGTCCGGGACCACGATATGGACCAGTCTAGTATTGGTAGACTCAACTTAGTTCTGAGTAGCCATTCTTTTGAATGGAGGCACCTAGTCAGTTACCAGGACTCAGCCCAGGGCTGAGGGCCATTCTCTTGGAGAATGGAAGCGCTTGGTCTGTTACCAAGTATTTGACCTAGTGTCAAATTATGTAGCCTATGGCTGAGGCGCCTGGTCTGTTACCAGGAAGGCACTATAAGTCCTACAATGGGTCTAGGCATGTGTGACACTCTGACCCTTGATCAATGGGTTTTGCGATCTTCTCCAAGGCTTAGTTACCCTTGGTTAAGACACCTTAGTACCTGATCTTGGTGTCACACAGAGTGTGAGATAAAAGCATTAGTAATTCTCTCAGTTTATGATGATGTACTTTGAGTGGTGATGAAAGACCACGTTGACCACATGTGATGACCACAAGGGCACTTAAGAAGGCTAAAGCAAAAGTAAAAAATACATAAATACCCTTAGTACCACTAAGGTGTAAAATTGGAAGTGCAAAAAGACCTTTAGTACCACTAGAGGAAAAACTCAAAATTAGAAAAGATTAAAATATTATTATTTTGAGATTTTTAATTTTGGTCCAATTACAGGTGACTCAAAGGATATAAAAGAAGATCAATCCATTTCATTATTACACACACACTTGTTCTCAAAGGTACAACTGCTCATCAGAAGATCTCACAGGTTTTGAAGAAGGCTTTTATGATTGTGCCCTAGCATGGATGAGTCTAGCTAGGGCATCATCATCTCTTACTGAAAAAAAAACCCTAAGCTAGGGTTTGTTTGTCAAAAGTGCAGCAGCTACCTCTCTCAAAATTTTGGGTAGCCTTCGTTCTACCTCTGGGCAGATCCACGTGTCTACGGGAAGCCCTCTCATCTTCATGGGCTGCTCCTTTGTCTCTCTGGGGCAACGTTGGAGGGCTTGACCCTTTTCTCCTCATCCTCGGGCAGCCTGCAGCTGGCATACCTGTGAGGGTTTGGCCCATGAAAAACCCTTGGGTAGCCTTTGGGCAGACCCAAGAAGGCTGCCGTGGCCACACAGACCTCCGTGCAGCCTTTGGGCATACCCGTGAGGGTTCTGTAGCAGCCCACAGAGTTGCCGAATCTGTACAGACCCTCGGGCAGCTCACGGGCCAGCCCTAGAGGTGTCGGCCTTGGGCTGTCTGCCCTTCGGGCAGCAGTAAGGCTGCACAACAACTAGCAGATGAGTTGTCGGGCAGATCACGAGTAGCATAACACAGCAGCCGGGCAGTAGTACGGGTAGGTACAGAAAAAGTATGGGCATGTACAGAAAAGGTACGGTCAAGTTTTGACAGGGCATTGGGCAGAAACAGATCTGAGGCAACCATACAGTCAGTTTTTGGAAACCTGCTAATTTTGGCAAGAGAGAGAAACTTAGGGCAAAAAATCCCTAACTCGGGAAAAAGCCATTTTTGGCATTTTGTGAAAATTTGATCATCTGTAAATTGTGGTTTAACCCTGTTGGGGTTTGTGGAACTTTTTGAAGAATTTCAGTCGTCTTTTACGAGATGAATTACTAATGCTTTTGGGGTTTTTGTCCTTTAAAGGTTTCCCCAATGAAAAATCTTGTGTACTATGTGTTGATATGTTGATGTTGTTTTACTACACTTGTCATTTGTTTATATTAGTTTGCAAATTTTAAAAGTATCATGCTAATGCTAAAAATTCAACACAAAGTTCATCCAAGTATTTTATTTTATTCCCCTGTAATCTTATCATCATCTAGACTTCACTTTCATCTGCATATGCATTTATTGCACTATTATTTAGCTTTTATCAGAGGAGGGTTTTGTTGTTGTGCTATAGTTATCATGATGGAATTTAGTATTATAAGTTCATAATTTGAAGGGTTGACTGTTGAGCTACTGAATAAATGTTATGATTAAAGTGATTATGACAGTGTAGGTGCATGTGGTGGGACATGCAACTTACCTCATTAACAATGTGTGACATAGCTCATTGCAAAACTCTCTTGGACAAGGATTGAGAGTGGTTGATTTTGGTGTCTTTGAAGGATTGTTGTGTTGCTGCCTTTCACACACTTGGGGGTAAACGCAGCATAAATATTCAAGTTGCTCGGTGTATCCCTGGGGGCAAGTCTCGAGTCAGGTGCTGTCACAAGTCTCGAATCAGTAGTTGTCACTTGATCTTGACTCCTCCGCTTAGGGAAACTCCCAACGAAGTCAAGGGGGTGGTGCAAAGATTTACTAAGGCTCTTAAGTTTTTATTAAGTGTTAATGATGGACGTGATTGATTTTAGGAGTATTTTAAAGAAGATGAAATTACATCGAACAAGATATTTCAATATTAAAGATAAAATTCAACAACATGAAATTAAAATGACATTCACAACATGAAATAATTGTTGAAACAAATGTAGTTGTAAAATGAACAGTGCCAATAATGTAGTCAACAAATTGTGTGCTGCTGAAATTGTAGATGTTTTGCAGTGTATCTTGGTTCGTTTTAAATTCTATGTGGATTAGAGAAGTGAATTAAAGAGGGAAGGGAACTCTAGATAAACCTGGCGGTATGAGGAGTGTGTCCAAAAACTTTATCAAATGTGGCTCCACGCGAAAAAATGTGGCCTGGATTGGAGTCTCTGGGAGGTGTCCAACACTACAACAATTGAGGGTGCAACTTGACGGTATCCTGAAGTTACTATCTTGTGGTTCTTGCTTCCTCTGTGAAATTTCCCCACAAGAGATTGAATCAAGGAGTTGGATTTTCGCCTTGGGAGATTTATTGGGATGTGAAACTAATTAAACTAGTCACTTACATTGCTTTTGATGCATCAAACTGGTTGGTCGAACTGCAGAGGTGCAGAGCATACACAATGGAGCATTGGTTAGTTTTTACAAATTTTTGAACAAGTGTTTTTAATTGATAAGTCCAAGAATCTCTTTCAAGCTTTAAGGCTGTACTCAGGAGAGCAAGGGGTGTTAGTTTCAAAACAAAAATAAAACTTTAAAAATTGCAAAACGAAAGTAAATTGTGAGACTAATTACTACGACAAGGAATATCTTTTGCCTAAATGAGCAAGCTCTTTTGGGTAATTCGGTAGATGAATGTTGGGTTAGTGTTACTTTCCCAAAAAACAGAATAAAGATGCTTCAATGAATAGAACAAAAGGATTGTACTACTTCCTACGACAAAGAATATCTTTTCCTCGATTGGGAGAACTCTCTCGGGTAATTTGGTAAAGCAATGACGGATTAGCTCTAAAACAAAAGTAAAGTAAATAAAGATTGATTGCGTTATTATAAAGTAAATCTAACGGAAATTAAAACTAATCTAAAAACTTGCAAAAAATAAACAATCACACAAGGGGCGATACAGACTTCTCCCAAATGGGGGAAGAAGGGTGTGGGAGCTGTAATCCCACTTGCTCTTTTATTATGATTTATTACAATGCTATTAAGAAAAAGGAATACCCTTTTTTGACCCTTGACAAATGGATCAAAAAGGGTTTTACAAGTGCCAGGAAAGAAGAGGAATGAAGGGTTTTTTAAGAACTCAATTTTTCGTCAGCACCTCCCTTTCTTTTTCCTCTAACCTGCTAAAATCTAGCAAGCAAAAACCTTTAACAAGTTAGTAGATTAGTGAAAAAATGTATATAAACTACACAATTTAGTACTTGCAAATGATAGGAAAAATTTATATAAACTACACAATCTAGTACTTGCAAGTACTAAAAATAAAGGACTAGATCTAAGCGTTTTAATGAAGTAAACCTTGAAAACTCTTAGATCTTCCCAAACATATAACAAGAGATAAAATGATAAGCTTTTACTTACATCTACTTGTTATGGAACAAAGTAACCAGAAAGAAGTAGATTGAAGTTTTAAGGAAGGAAGATCTCAAGCCCAAGCTTGAACAACATTGAGGAAAGAAGTGCTTGCAAGACTAGAAACGTTAGTCCAACAAAAGTAATGAAGAGAAATAAGATGCAATCGAGATCTAATTTGAAAGTTTCTACTCCACGTTTGATGATCTGCAAAGCTACAAAAAAACTTTAAGCAAGGGATTAGATCTAGTATGGTAATTTAAATAAGAATAAAGTGCATTAGTATAGCTGACTACAGATTGCAACTCTTAAATCTTAGATAAATACACATAAGCAAGCAAGTTGAACATTCAAATTCCTACTCTATGGATTAGAATATAATCTTCTAAGTTAGATAACACAACTTGCATAAAAGAAATGTAACAAAGCTAATAGCACCTTGATTTCAAGCATTCACCATGAAAATTCTTGCACCATGTGGACCTCCAAAGTCTCAAATTTATTCATGTCAAAGGTAAACAATTACAAAGCATGTGAGCATAGGTTCCTTGCTTCCTTCGGAATGAGGAAGAAGGCCTCACTTTTATAGAGTAACCAAGCCCTAGGGGGGGCGCACCCAACTGAAGTGGAAGAGGGTGTTAACATGAGATAAAGAGGGGATTGTCATGAGTTTGAGTAGAGTGTAACTAAAGAGGTTATCGCCACCTCTCAATTGGAGACCCCACCCATCCATTGATTGCGTGTCACATTACCCACACGTACCATGAGAGATGGCGCAATGCAAACTTGGGATACACAGGATTTGATTAAGGGATTGGTATGATTGAGTTTCAAGGGGAATGCACCACCTCTCATAAGAGAGATGCGCCCCCATTGAAAGTACAAACAACCCCCTCACTACACACCACAGCTACCAAGTGTGTGTTTCACGTGTGGAGGATGGCACACCCAAATCTTTGGTTGATTCGCCACATCCAAGTCAACTCCAAAACATATGCTTTTATCCTAATTTTGATTCGCCTCTCATGAGAGACAAGATTGCCACCCTTTCCACGTAAGACAAATGAGATCTTATTTGACTTTTGAGTTTTGTCTTTTTGTCATTTTGTCCTTTTTTTTGCATTTTTGAGCATTTTGTCGCATCATTAAGAAATACAGCTCTAAGTGACAAATTGATCACCCAAAACATAGGAAAAGTGGGTCCCTAGGTAAAGAGGACACTTCGAGTGTGAAAACAAGCATCCCCATGCCAAAATTAGAATATGGACCACACTTTTATTACAATTTGAATTTTTGCATTTAAACCATTAAAAATGGCCTAATTTTGCGTATTCTTTTTTCTCAAAACGAAAAAAGATCCCTAGGGGACCTAGTACATGTTCATAATGACTCAAAATAATGTCTAGCACGCTTATATACATTAGCATGTGAACTTTAATAACCTCCCAGGGTTTAACCACCAAGACTACCATTCCAGCGTTTTTGGAGGAGTCGTGAAAAACTCGAAAATCCGTCGCTTATTCAACATTGCATACTTTACAAGGGAAAAAATACCTTGGAATGATCGGATTAATGTCCAAGTCCTAGGAAGCCAAGTCCTTTACAAAAAGTTTGTCATGCTAGTACATTTATTACAATATCCCTGCAGGGTATGAACATGCATGTTATTAAAAACAAGACCACAACTGCTCTTGATGTCACCAAAGAACTTCTGAGCACTAGTGATGAACAACTGGCGTGTTCAAGCCTTTGGCAGCTCATTGGAAATCCCCCAAGTGCAACTTAGTGTATAACAGGTTGACTCATGAATTTTGATGGGTCAAAGAAGCTTAAGTTGGACGTGCTTGGTTTTGTTTTTCAGCAATACAAATAAATACGATTGCAACATCATCCTTATCATGGACTTCAAGCTGCTATGATAGGTAGATCACGGGGACATTCCAACTTCAATATGATAATGTTAATTTCTATTGTCCACGAACATGTCTGGAATCTTTGCTCAAACGAACACTACTAGTCTGAAATCTTACTCAAGTAGCATATGCATGCATGCTTTTAGCAAAATTAGTGAACTAGGGGGTGTGAATGAGAAAACATGGGATGAAGGACTCATGTCTTTTTATCTAGGGAGATGGATGTCATCCCGTGCCACACTCTAACCTCCAAAGGAAGAGTGCCACACAAGCATCAAGGTCAATCATCCATGAGCATGCTATCTCCCATGTATATGTCCATCATGGTACAACCAAGAATAGTCAACACATCATGCACCCCATATCACATGAAGCACCCTCACACACGATATAATACTTTTGGAGTAACATCGAAAGCTAACATCCCTCACAATTACTTGAAAGAATAGAACAAAAGATCGAGGACTCAAGAAATTAACAAATTGTCATCTCAGTGACACTTTCTAGTTCTTATAGAATGAGCTTAAGAACTTGTGACAGGAAAGTCCTAGAATAGAATGAGGTAAGAGAGTTGTGATTTGTCAAGGAAAGCATCTTGCTTTTGTTGAGGATAGAATGAAAGAAGAGAGGAAAACTCCAAGAAAAGAAATCCTAGCTAAGGAGCATTAGTCTTTGCCAATTGTGGAGGAAGTCTTTTCAAGCTAGCCATTAATTCTCATATAAAACATCTCTTCCAATTAGGGTGCATAAGTTATGGTGAAAGGAGGCAAGAAAAAGAAGAAAAATGATAAATCTCCTCCAAATATCATTCCTTGCTTTTTCTAAGCATTGATGCATGTAAGGAAAGCTAAGTAGTTACCCTCCATTTTGACATGGGTGTCCACATGTGATTTTTGTCACACATTTAGCAGGGGTGATAGTTGATGAAGCTATGGATGGCCTAGGTTCCTTGATGCTAGTTTTTTGCTTCGTTGTTGTGATGATGTTCTAGCCATTGGATGATTGATGGCTCTTCAAAATGTGTCCTCTCATGATGTTATGTATTGTCATATGGATAAGTGTTGCACTTGTTTATGGATTTTATATGGTGCGATACTCGATCACATAGATTTCTTTCCTTATGGAGCACTCTAACTTATGAGCATGAGATGATGGTGTAGCATTCATTTCCCATGGAGCATTTGGCATATTTGAGGTGGTTTGCTCTCATGGGTGGTTGGTGATGGTTTCCTCTTAGAGCACTCTTGCCTTTATTCGCTTGGTTGGCTTGTATGGATGATATGGTGACATGTGGAGGCCTTTCTTGCTTAGCGCTCTTGCTCATGTGGTGCATTTCATGTTTGAGGATGTTTGGTGGTTGGATTTTCATAGAACACCTCTATCACAATACATATGTGATGCCTCAAACACACATCTTAGTGGAGCACTCGTGCCCTTAGGCATGTGGATGACACCTTGGTTCTATGAGCTACTGCTTTGAGTTGAGGCATATTCTTGGCTTGTAGAGGGGTTTGTTCCTCCTTTATGGTGATGGTTGATTGTTGTGGACAATTACTCTTGAGTTGGATGCTCTTATTATTGATTGATGATCTTCTTGGTTCATGGATTGGTGAGTTGGCATGGAGGTTGGGCATTGGTTGCATCGTGGACACCATTTATGTGGACATTCATCACACATGTGTTGAGGTTGTTCACCACTTGATCGAGTATTGCACATGGATATATTTGTTGGATGATGCATTAGAGGAAATTTGCATGAAAATGGGCCTCCTAAGGAAAATGATAAAAAAATCCATGCAGGAAATTTTTTATACTATTTCACTTTTATCGAAGCTTCCCAAGGTTATTTCACTTTTAACAAAGCTACCTTAGATATATATTTTAAATTAAAATCAATTTATGAGGACGAAGTTCGATGTAGTGTTTTCACCCAAAATAAGGAAAGAAAATTAAATACACAGTTTCATCTTAAAAGTTATTGGACCCAAATTTTCACGATGTATGGTATTATAATTTATTATAAAATATTAATTATAATATAATATTATTATATATTAATTTTAATATTGATTACTATTATATATTATTTATAATATTAGCTACTGTTATATATTAATATTAGTTATGATATTAGTTAAAAGTTATTGGACCCATCTTTTAATGGACTTCTGCTTGAATCAATAAATTCATAGGAAGAGGAAATACATTTTCTTGCTTATTCAAGTCTTCATTGCTGATTTGCTGAACCTAAAATCTGAAATCCTTACTACAAAAATCTAGCAACTTATGTTCTAGA
This sequence comes from Pseudotsuga menziesii, assembly GCA_001517045.1. NCBI lineage: Eukaryota > Viridiplantae > Streptophyta > Pinopsida > Pinales > Pinaceae > Pseudotsuga > Pseudotsuga menziesii. The sequence goes on along the minus strand of LPNX010800599.1, from coordinate 297,516 downwards.
CTCAGTTCTCTCTACTGAACATCCTCGTACTTCTCGGTTTTTTTTTAATCACTGTCAAAGTTCACAAGCATTTATTACTGTTTACTGGTTAGATTTGGTCTATAACATCAAGCTGATTATTACGATCACATAATTGGTTTACCTGCCACTAACTAAGATACCAAACCTTGAAACAAAGCATTCCATTCTGGGTAAAAAGTAATGAACCAGATCCCTGAAGACATAGTACTGAGTGACAGAGTATTTGTGGAGTTGGGATTTCATTGGTATTTTAAGGTGATTGTTGAGTACAAGTTATACCAGAGCACAGGCCGTCCCACCAAACTTGACCAGTGTTGCAATGCAGTTTACACTCATAAGTGTGTCAAGGACAAGCCTTGTAGGCTTAAGAGGGAGGAGGATCTCTGTACAAGACAAAGGAATACATACAAGAGTTGAATTTCTGGAGAGGATCCATGTTGGTGATGTGAGTGGGCTATAAACCCCTCATTTACAAGTCATCGTGGCATGGCTCAGACACTTCCAATGCAAGGCTTGAGAACCACAAAGGGGGCTTATGAACATAGTTAAGAGGACAAACATTTCCAATTAATGAACTGCTGACCATAGTTTTAAAAATCAGAATTGGATTCGGAATCGGTTGAGGGTCAACTCAGAGTTGGTGTCAGAATCAGTAATGAATCGGTCATGGCTTGACCGATTTGAATTTAATGACTCAGTTTACTCAAAATCCATGAAATATTAAAATTTTAAACAGTATTTTAAAGGTTCTAATCTATGATTCGAAAGCATTACAGACAAAATATCCAAAGTCTACTCATTTATATACCACACAAGAGTGAATATATCAAAATGACACAAAGTGTACTGTGTAATACATATCTAGCACTGGAACAAAATACATAATCAATGAGGCCTATAGGCTATATGGCTTGTAGATTCCAAAAAACAACATGCTATGAATCATGATGCCACTACATCATGATCATACATCGTACATCGATAAATATACTACATAGTCTATTGTCATACATCATCAATGATCAAACTCATCACCACTACTAGAACTAGAAGGACTAGCAATGGCATCATCATCTGGATCAGGCTTGGACTCCTCAAGGTCATTTGCAACTAGAGGGGGGATTCATTAAATAGATTTAGGGTTAGGTTAGATTTGGAAAAATAAAAAAAAACCAAAATTCTAAGTATTTTGCTGTCCACGGCCCACCACATGCTAGCTTAGGCAAATCGACCGATTTTTGTCACGACTCGATTGATTCGACTAGTTCAGTACCAAATCGGTCGATCGAACCGATTTAAAGGTTGAATTGATTCGGTCGACCCTCTGCTTGGTTGAATTAGCCGATTTTGATTCCGTATGGATCGATTTTTAAAATTTTGTTGCTGACTATACACCTACCTTCTCTCCTCTTGAGTCTCTACCATCCTATACAAATGCGATGTGGTACACCATAGTTTCCAGTTATGATGATGAGATACATTTACATAGTTGATGTCATTGTTGATGAAATTGTCATTGATGCCAAAATGGACTTGCAGTGGCCCCACAGGATGTCACTGATGCCACCAAGTCCCACTTGCAGTGCCTAGAGTGGGTTTGCACCTTGGAGTACCTCAGATCCCTTACAGAGTGAGTTTGTGCCTTGAAGCATCTTGTACCCAGTTGACAAGGTCCTTGTACCCACAAGCTGGATCTTGATGCCACCACCTTGCTGAAGATGTTGAAGACTCTGTTAATGACGTTGAAACCCTGGAGATGGTCCTGAAGACCTTACAGAAGTTGGAGAAGCCCTAGATGGGTTGGAGAAGCATTAATGACCCATTCTGTGGTCATTTATGCTCGGATGGTGTCAAGGTACCCGAGAAGAAGGCCCATCTACCCCACAAGTTATATCATAACCCTTGGAGGTCTCCTGAGGTAGTTGATTAAGACCAAGAAGCCCTGAAGAAGTCCTTGGACCCACTCTTAGTTGTTTGATGGCCTTAAAATCCTTGTTGGGGTCATGGAGCTCTTATATGACATTGGCGACCTTGTATGGTCTTTGATAGGTTACGGAACCCATGAACATGTCCTTGGCTTGATGAAGAAGGCCTTGGACAAACAATTGATGGCTTAGAGGTCCTTGATGACTTGATGGAAATATTGATGAAGACCTTGATGCCCTTGCAAAGGTCATGGAGTGACGAGTCCACTACTTGCATTTGACGAGCTTAGAGCCCATGATCATACTCTTGCATATGGGATGATAGCATGCCATGTGTATGGAAGCCCTAGTGGTTTAATGATGACCCTAAAACCATTTTTAAGGGTAAGGGTGAAGGTTGAAGAAGGGTTGACTATGGGGACGAATAAAAATAAGTACACCCTAAAACCATGGTAGGGTTTGACCCTTGAATGAAGGATGTTTGTCTTTGTGACAAAATTAAAATTCAATTTCAAATTAAAAAATTAATAAAGTACATGCAACAAACCCTAAGGGTTGACCTTTGAAGAATGTGTGACACAATTCCATTCAAATTAAAATACTAAATAAAACAACTAGCCCCACACCATCCCTTGAAGTCGGCTCAAAAAGAAAAATAAATAATAATAAAAAAAATACATAAATGACAAGTCGGCTCAAAAATGATTTTTTTTTTGGGCGGAAACTAGTATGAATATCCAGTCGTAGTTTCATT